>JAJJHY010005742.1:11867749-11972644 GCA_021224005.1 Drosophila setifemur
ACCCAATTCGCGGTCGGCAAAATGCAGTTCGAATTTAAATAAAACTTAACAAGCTTGTGCACACACACACACACACACACAAAGGCAGGTAGGTCAGGTGGCCCCATCCAACATATATATATATATACATATATAGCTCGCATTTTAGATTGCCAATCAAAATGTGGAGCAAAATATATCGGGTCTGAGGACGGGGCAGCAGCACCTACAATTTTGCCATCATCGGCTAAGCAAATACGAATATTAATGGTTTTTTCCAGCCATGGCACAATATTTTCACCCGCCCATGCTTAATACAGCTGAGCGAGCTTTTCGATTAGGAGCCACCGGCCCACCTTTCACCTCTCACCTTTCTCCCCGCCGCCCTTCACATATGTATGTACATATGCACATATGTACATACATATTTATGAATGTGTTGGTCGTGTGCATCAAATTAAAACTGGCGACATTTTACAAATTGCATTTTCGCTTATGCCAATGAAAAAGTGTAATTAACATGTTAATTAATAGTTAGCCGCCGGCTTGGTTTGTTTTATTAAACATAAAAAATCCGTTGCATAATTTTAGGCTCGCCAGTGAATGAGTACAATGTGTGCGTGCCTGTGTGTGTGCCTGTGTGCGTGCTTGTGTGTGTGACGAAAACAAAATCACTTTATGAGACTGCTATTTTAATATTAATTAGTTTTGGCTGCCTGCAGAAAAACAACCGCTGAAACAAGCAAACAATAAAAATTTTATTGAACATTTTAATGACAATCAGCGGCTGCGTGAGCGGCATGTTAACCACACGCTGAATATGGAATGTCCGATCAATGGCGATGGGAAACTAGAGGATGATTATCCCGGGGCCGTGGCCGGGGTCCGGCTTTTGGGAAAGCGGAAATTATTGTCATTCTGATCATAGCCGGAACCGGAAGTCGGCAGGATTCCAGCGACGCCTGCAGCCCGTCGTCTTTCAATTTGGCTGCCGGACTAGCGGGCGAGCTTGTTTGGTTTCATCAGGTAACGGCCCTGGCCATGGCATTCTCTGAATTCCGGTGAGACGGTGGCCCAAATTGGCCATTGGCGTTTTGCTTCAAATTCCTCCTTCCTCCTTCCTTGACTTGCCCACGCACACACACACTGACACTGACCTCCATTCCTCCGCCCCCCACTTTCTAGCATTCTATCTCTCTCTCTCTCTGTTCCTCCGTATCCTTGTTATTTCTGGAAAGGAAATGTGAACGTGAACTGCATGTCTGGTGTGGATTGGGGCTGCTCCAACCTGGGCAACCTGGGCAAGCCGGCCCGGTAACATCAACAGGAGCATAGCGGAGCGGAAATTAAAAGGAGCAAAAAGAAAACAGGACCGGAAGAGGAACAGGAACAGGAACCTCTAAACCGTAACCGTAACCGTAACCGCACAAGACACCCGAGCTGCACATTACAATGAGTCCTGCGGCGGGAATACAAACAAAACTTACAGTTCTTGCACCGAACAAAGAGGGCAACTCATGTGGGAACTGGATATCATGGCAGATTTCCATCCACATCCACATGCCCATCCACATCCACATCCGCAACCCCACCATGTCATATCCATCTGATCCTGATGGCTTAGCGACCGGAGACTTGACGGCAGGATAATGATGCCCTGCGTCAAACCAACCAACCAACCAACCGACTGGGCCCCTTCTGACTTGTTGTCTTTGTGGGCTGCCTGCAATGTGAGCTTGCTGGAGACAAGCTCTGGCCATAGATTGACAATTGGCAGACGTCTTGGCAAACACATGACTCCACATTCTTAGCTACACCTGCCGATGGTCCAACTTAATTTGGTTTGTTTACCCAGTCTCTCCGTCCAAGAAATCCATCGGTTCTGGGGCATTTTCTTGGCTCTGTAACCTATAAGCTGGACCCCAATTTACTTGTAGCTTCTCTCGATATCAGCAAACTTGGAAAAGCAATTACTTTTCCGTTGAAATTTTTGTGCTTCGTAAACATTTAATTTCCAATTTTAATTTGCTTCAATGCACTGCCACACACATTCGTCCAGGAGACGGCGGGGGAGGGGGACACAGAACCAATCGACATGGCATATCGCAGTGGGGATTGCTAGCTGAGGTCCTGCTGCTGCTGCTGCTGCTGCTGCTGCAGCAAAGGATGTGCCCTGCCACTCCTCATTTCCCTGCCCGGCCTCATGTGGCCTGGGCTCCGTTTCTCATTTACATTAAATAAATATTGTACAATTGTATTGAGCAGCTGGCAAAGGTGAGTCCCGGTCCCCAGATGAAATGAGCTCCAATTTGGCCCTTTGCATTCCGGTGGCACCAACTTCATCTTACGATGAAGCGACGGCAACGGCTTTGGCTTCCTCCTCCGCCTCCTCCTCCGCCTCCACCTCATTCTGGGAGTGTAAATATTTCCGGAAAATAAAAGAATTCAACTGCTAGCCTCTGACAGGGGAGCAACAAAAAAAAAAAAAAGAAATGAACAAGTATTTCCAATGAATAAAATTGAAATTGAAACGTTTTGCTGGTCTCGGATTTTGGTTTTCGGTTTATGGAAAATGCATGTTGCACGCTGCACGTTGCACGCAGCACGTTGCCCTTTCTCTATGCAAATTTTGCAAACCAGAATTGCAATTTGCCAGCAATCAAAATAGCTATTTTACCAATATTTCGCCAATGGCCCCTGCCCCAGCCGTAGTAATTTTTTGTATTCCGACCAGATCTCGATGGATGTATATTTTCCGAGTTCTAATAGATTTTTCATTCTTAAATAAAAAAAGAAATTTGCATAACGTTTTCTATGAAATTAATTTTTTAGCATGTTTTTGCAGATGTCCTCGGACTCGTCCTCGGCCAACACACTCACACAGAGAGACAGAGCCGGACTCACACAGATGTCATCCTTTTTAATGGCTCAGTGGAGTCCTCATCCAATGACTTGTGATGTGCAAATGTTATCCTGGCTCTCAGGCTGCCATCTATCCATTCGTCTGTGTCTCCTCTTCGCATGTGTGTTTATAATTTACTTTGCTTTCTGACAAAAGGATTTTAAAACAATTATTTTAATGTTTTTCCCACACAGATACACCCGAGCTCACACACACACACACACACGCACACACACAGCTGCGAACATTACGTTAAATTGAGTTTGGTTCATTGCGAAAATGTTAAATTGTTGAAATGGCTTTTGTCAATTTTTGGCTTTTAAATGGAATTTTTCTCTTCATTTAACATTGGCTTGACTCTCCGCCGCACATATATTTATAATTTGAGCAAAATCGAAAACTTTATTTAATCAAACACAAAAACACACACGCACACAGACGCAACAAAATGCATTGTAAATAAATTGCAAAAAGCAATACACATCGAGCGAAAGAGTTTGCCTATATGTTCTCTGTTTTCTGTTTGCTGTTTTTGTTTCCAATTTTATTATTGTTGATGCTTCAAATATTATCCCTCAGTTATGTAAATGCAAATTTTTCTACAGTTGTTTATTGAAGCGTTAAACAAAATACACACAAATTAGATTTCACCGACAATGAGTAGTTGAAGTAACAAATGCCAAATGTTCAACTACACGAATGGTAATAATTAAATTTATACAATTATTTTTCTGTTTGTACCTTAAAGATACTTGGGGAACTGGAGACAATGATAAATGACTCCGCTAATTATAGTGTCTTTATCTTTATCCGACTTGTCCATTCTAATCGCAATCGCACAACAAATCCCTAAGTAATTCCGGCGGTTGGGAAAACACTTGCAGCGCTTTCAAGTTTCGAACAATATCAAGATGGCTGGCAAAAGTAAGCAGAGTCATTAACATATCGCACCAATGAAAATGCAAATGCAACACAAATTTCCCATCTAGCCGGATAAGTAAGTCCTGCTCCTGCTCCCGCTCCTGCTCCTGCTCCGGCGGTGCTTTTCCCATGGCTGACCGCTCGGCCAGGTGGCTCATTAAAATGCGCTGCCATCTTGCGAAAGTGAAAAATTGCCAGCCAAAGGAAAAGTTTAAGGAAATAGGAGGAGGTGGATGAGGACACCCTGGGACAGGAGTAAGTGAGAGGAAAAATCACCAAAGAACTTTGGTGAATTACAACGAAGAGGGAATATCCTAACGTTATAATCCTTCTTTGAAATTCCCTAAAACAAAAGATATTTTTACGTTCAAGAAAACTTATTGCTTAATAAAAAAAATATTTAACAAAACTGAAGTCTTTTTTTAATCGCAGGTTTAATATTTAAATTGGAAAAGAATTGATCTCTGAACCTGTTAAAGGAATATTTAGATTATACAGATTTGAAATTTTTTAATTAAGCTGTGTTTATCATCATAAGTCTTAAGTTTTTCTTTAATAATCCGTTTTCAAAAGAGTGTCTTTAATCAAACAAAAAATTATTATAAAAAAAATTGTAAAAATCTCTAGATTTGGGAAGATGTAGCTATCCTATGTATAATAATAATATTCGAATGGATCTGATTATTCTAATCAAAGTAAATTCAAATTTGTACATCCAAATAAATTTAGAGAATATTCACGACATTCTGCTTAGCAAATCTCACTAACTCTAAGTAAGAGTATCATTCAGAGCACAAAAGAAAGCCCGAACAAACTTTTGCGGTCACTGCAGTCTTTGTGAGAGAAATGGGCAAAAGGTGTTCCACTTAACATAGAGCTCCTTGTTGTGGCTATTGTAGCCGTATCTTACGCATTGTTAGCACATCATAAAACAAATCTCATGAATATTATGGAGCATTATCTGGGGCTGGATTCTGAATGCATTCCCAGTTGGTTCATTTTGGTTCTCCTTGAATGGCCACCGACCGCGACTTTTGCTGCGGGTTATTGCCAGGCAGCACCGAACACGGAACACCGAGCACCGAGCACCGCTCTCCTGGTATATCCTGCAGTCTCGTCCGTTGCTTTTTTTTGTTGCAGAACGATGCCTCCTATCCGTCGAGCGGTGCAGTCATGTGCAGGAATTAATTTTGCGATTACGCGTAATTACAGCCCGGAAAAAAGTCAACAAAGAAGGACGCAGGAGAGGCAAAACTTAATTGCGAGTAAGTGTTGCTTAATACTCATTATCTGCACTCGCGCCTCTCGACCCATCCCCGCCCCCTTCTGTCGGGTTTGGGGGCGTGTCAGCGGCATTGCCGAAACTTAATTGTTAGCTTGCCGAAAACTTTTCGACGCGATATTTAACCCTTTACTTTTTGTTGCTAATTAAAAAACTTTTGACGCCAGAAAAAATATGGGAAATGAAAGGCGAAAAATATATATATACGGCTATATGTACCCCCGCTGGTTGTTTACACAAAAGCAATCATACGCCACGTTGTATGGAGCTGTATCGTCACTGTCAACAATACGACATCAAGGCGGGAATTTCCCTCGATTCGGACGGGATTTGAGGCTCCCCCCTTCTTCCTTTTGGAAGCAAAGAGCTCTGACTGCTTGACGTTGCGTTGAAGTTTCATTAATTAGATAAAACTTTCTTCCACTTCCTCCCGTCCGTCCTCATTGTTAACGGCGACAGCGAACGAGCTGCAAATTATTTGCACACAACAAAAGTCAGAAAGTTCCTCGACTCGAAATGTTCCGAAAGATGAGTGTGGCTTGTGTGTGTGTGTGGTTAGCCCAGATGTGATATGGCATTTGCTCCTCACCGAACACATTATGCGGAAGGCCACCAAGGAGATAATATCAGTAAATGAGGGGGATAAAAAAATGGGAAACTTCCCTCACCTCGGGCGCTTTCCTCGAAATATTTCAAGTTAGCACGAGGAAAGGAGAAAATTAGGTTTCAATTAAAAAATGCAACTTCGGACAAGTGAGGGATGGTAAAGGATATTCAAAGCAAATCAGTCCGGCCCGTGTCTTGTGCAAATATCCGAAAAATACAAAAAAAAAATATAATTAACCGCCCCTTTTGGAAGGCGCAACCCCTTGCCACAGCCAAGTGAGCTAATCAAGGAGCTGGCTAGGTGGTGAGCAAAGAAAAACCGGATACACCGCACCAAGGAGCGCCAATCAAATTAAAAAAAGGACCACATCGAGTAACCCCTGGCAAAGGAATGCCAGCTGCAGGATGGGCAGGATGAGGCAGATAAGAAGACATGGAAGAAGTCATGGGATATGCGGAAGATGAATTTTTAATTTGTTGCCGTTGCTTCCCGTTTTAATTGTTGTTGACAGTGACTGACAGCGTAATTTACAATCCTTTTTCTTTTGGCAGCTTAGAAACTCCATCCTAACAACCGGGAGTGATGGAAATATTAATTAAAGAAATTGCGGTTAATTCCGCTAGGAAGGAGTCTTAAAAAAAAATAAAGGGAAGAGGGAATATACACCCCGCGGGTCAACACTTTGTTCTAAGCCAAGGCACAACCAAAATTTAATGGTAATTGTGTTGGAATTCGAATTCGGGTTACCCCGCAACTCCTTCGTATATATGTACGCATGAATATGGGATAACTCTTCCATAACTCTTCCGGACATCAAAAGGTGGAACGACATCGCTCTAGCTTATGGAAACATTTTCATTTTCACTTTCATTTGCTCGCTCGTAATGGCATTAACCAAAATACCTGGTCTTTTCGGTGGGAAGGGGTAGGTGGTGATGGTGGCTTGGTCCTCCCCGCCCCCACGGACTCATATTTGTCAAAGGATTTTTGAGTAATTTAATTTTATGCCATTTGCACATCAATTTGCATCAAAATTTCAAATTGGCAAGATTGTCGTGAGGCCAAAGAGCTCGTCCAAAGTGCGTTCCAAAAATCTCGGGACTCTTAAAGTAGTCAAGGGAGTAACCTACATAATATTTTAAGACCGTTTATAAAATACAATACTTGCTTTTATTAACCGAAAAATGAATAAAATTTCCATAATCATGAATACTAATTCCGATCAGTATTATTTTAGCACGCACTGTTTTTGTGCGGTCAACGAAAATGTAATGGGATGTTGACATTGTGCGGTCCATTAAATCGGTTTTAACTAACCCAAATATTTGACTGCAAATACCGCACAACAGAACCGAACCTGTTGATCCTTCTAAAAAACGATTTTGAATAGTCGAAATTAATTGCCATGCGAAATAAACCCAAATAAATGCCTTTATTGAAGCCGTATTTAATTACAGATTATTTGCACAGTGCATTTAAATTGAAGAATTGAGCAGGCGGATAAATGCCGCCCATGCACACATTTTTTAAAGGGGGGCCCAATGAAGATCCTCAACGCATAAGAAATTAACTTAAAAAGTCATTTTCCAGGCAAAGGACGAGCCGGGAGAAAGAGCGCAAAAAAGGATTAATTGCATGAGGAGCTGCCACACGGAGTTGGCGGCCTCAGCCACGCCCCTTTCGCCCGCCCCAGCATCAACCACCCAAGCTCCGCCCTCTTGACAACATACAGAGCACGCGGCCATAAAGTGAATATCCTGGTTTTAACATGAGCCATTGACTTGCCACATCCTTTCGTCCAGGACCAGGACCAGGGCCAGGATGAAGTCACCACCCAACCCAACCCAACCCCACTGACATGTGTGTGCTCTGGCGGATCCGTATTTTTTAATAGTGTTCCGTGTGCCTCTTGGCGTTAATTTATGCCACAAAATCATTTTCTTTTATACTCTCCACACTCCATCCAGCCACATGCGAAAATAAAAATTAAAAAAGTGCAATATAAAAAAAAAAGGAGCCAGGCAAAGGCGGAGCGGAGATGCAAATTGCGTTGCACTATCCCCGGGCCATGAGACGCAAACGCGGTTTTATGTCAAGTGAAAAATGAGTGCGAACTATGACATGGAATATGAACGAACGCATCTGGCCCAGCCCCAGCCCAGCTCCAACTCCAAATCCAAATCCAAATCCGCGCACAAACTTTTATTAGTTTCGCCATAGTTTGGTGCAAATGCGAAATAAATAAACACAAAAATTCGGATTAGCTTTTAAAGGGCGTATCTGTATCTGTGTCTATGTACACTGCAAATGCCTGTCGCAAAACGAAATCGAAAACGTAAACAAAAACTATAAGTACTGAAAAAACAGAAAAAACACAAATCACAACTCACAAGAAAAACCCATATAAATAATTTATTATGTGACTCGCCCGTTGATGATGATGAACTGCCCCGATAAGCACGAAACGCTCGGCTTTACCTAAAACAAAAAGTTAAATTTTAAAAAACACCTAGCTGGAGCTCCAGCCCGGCTTGTTTGGGTTCCTTCTTTTTTCTTTTTTCCGTTTTTTAAGTTCGAGTTCGGGTTCGGGATCAATCGTGAGCGATTTCTACGAATTACTGCACAACTTATGCAAGCTAAGACGCAGTAGAGTGATTTTATTCAATTGCCCACCAACAAACAGACCATGTACTATATAGTATAGTACTAGTATGTACATATATGAGGTACTGCGACGGGAATGCCTAGATGTTGTTCCAGTTTGTTTATTTAGATCGTTAATAGTGTCCAGACACGGCCTTGTCGTTTTCACTGTCATTGGCATTGGCGGTTAAGTGATTTGGGCAATTGCCACGCGACGATGACAATGAATTCGAGCGAATGCAGCGAGAGTGATGCAATGCTCGGAGTGCAAGGTCGAGATATATTCCTTACTGCTCCCGATCTTGAACTAAGAACTGGTACTATAAGATAGCTGATATTGAGACAGATATTGATCATATTTTCCACATGCCACTTTAAGTAACAGGAGACAGTTGGAACCCCTTTAAAATACAAACAATTGATAATCAAAAGATATTTAATATGTTTTTAATTCGGACTTGTAAGATAATTGAAACATTTTTTGATATAATTTAATCCATGCCAAAAAAGAACTTTCGAGAGATACATTCATATCTCTAATTTATTTAGTTCAAAGCTCATGAATAAATTAATAGGAAAAGTACTATTGAGGGGAAATAGAGCACAGAAAAATAAAAAATGGGTACATAATATCCTAAATGGGACTAACATCTCCAGTGATTTTTCGGATAGAGACGTGCCAATAATTCAAAGAACTTCCATATTAGTCTTATCTTTCCCGGGCAATAGGAAAACTCCTATACCTCCCTGCCCAACCAGACCAATGGATATATATGTACATATAGACACATGTTCGCCTCAATGCCGCCCTGCATACGAATTCATTCAACTCAAGAGCGCGCTGGCCAAAACGAACTAAACTGAAGTGACCCCGTCGACCGGGCGCCCAACTATTTATAAATAACTGAATGGAATTGGCGCTCAAACATTAGCAATGGAATCGGGCATAACTGAAAGATACAAAACAATAAATGTGTACATAAACACAAAGCATGCATGGCACATGGAGAGGATGGCGTTGAAAGATACAAGTATTTTTCGCTGCGAAGCGTGGCAAGGCCGTTTATTTTCGTTTCGAACTCAGAGAAAAATATTCTAAATAAAACCTAATGGAAATGTGGTCCAAAGAACGAATTGAATTTGTTTGGGATCTGAACTTGACATTGAATCCGTATAGCCGAGGGAGAGCGATAAGCTTTGTTTTTAGCCTCACATGATCTCGGTAATCAACTTATTTTTTCCCCCAATCCCAATTCATTCGCTGATGATTTCACTCTGTTCTTTTTTTCACTTGCGATTTGGGACTCATCTGCCCCTTCTTGTGGTCACACAACTGTACTTGGTGGCACGTGACGCGGCTTAGCTCCAGCAGATAATGCGATCGGACTTCCATACATACGAGTACATATGACAGCTGACCCAAACCAATACTTACATAATCCTCCGATATGCCCTGGTGCGTGATCGTGAGCAAGTAGAGATTCATTTTGAAAAATATTTACATTGCATTTATTGGAAGCAGTCAAATATTTCACTCTATTGGGAGATGGGGTTGGGGGGACTCTTAAGATGTTATACAAAAGTATTCGTACAATATAATTAATATACATATAGTTTAATAAATACATATTTATGTACGGTGTGTTTGTGTGTGTGTGTGTGTGGGGGCAGAGAAAAAAATACAACAATATCAGTTCCGATCTATTTTTTTCAATTTCTCAAAATAATGTTTGTCATGTGGGGAACACAAATTTTGACAATTTATGTTAAACGTATTTGCAAATTTAATTGATTAAAATATTTATTAAATATATTTTTGCAATGAATTGAAACCAAAATCAGACAATTTTTAGATATTTTTAAATATTTGTAAAAAATATTGCATTTTGAAATTCCGAATAAAATAATAATAATTAAAAAAAAAAACAAAAATCGGCCTAATCCATTTTGGTGTTGTTTTTCTCTCTGCCTCAGTGTATTTATGTTTTGTGTGCGAATAAGTATTAAGTAACCAGGACACAGCAGACTTGACCATTCTCGCAATCGGTGCCGGGTCGCTGGAGCCTGTGGTGGCATCGGTCCATGCACATTCCAAGGTGTTGATCACAGGGCGCTGGTCTGACCGGCACTGCAACGGCAACGGGATGACGATTGGCGTTTTTGAGGGCGGCGGGAAACACAGAATGGATCGGGTATTTTCAGTTAGTGGCGTTTATTGGGTGTTGATGGTGGTTGGGTCGGTGTGCCAATTACAGGTTGAGTTAAGGGGGGATAAGATACTTTTTTTTTTGAGGTAATGAGGAGATCGGTATGAAGGCGGTTTGGTTACGCGGTTTTTTTTATTGGGATTTTAAGCAGGGCGCTTTGCTGAAAGGTTACATTTGCAAATACTCACATTCGTAGCAGCACTCGACGCCCAAGGCGCTACTCGTGGGACACAATCCCTTGTTGGTCGTGGATGCAAGGCAATCATTGCTAGCCACACATATTCCTCCCACCATCACGCACTCTCGATCGTTGGGATACACCAGCACGCCCTGCAACACTGCGGTGGCGTGGGGTTCAAAGATTAGCTCCGAAGTGGATTTGCCAAAAATTTCGAACACTTACTATAGGTATATCCTTCGTCCACTGTGTTTGTCTCCAGTTCATTGGCCATTGCAATGGCGGCTGTGACCACCAGCAGGCAGCCCAACAACAGGCTCTTTCTCAATGACATTTTCTTCGGTTGCGTCCCACAAGGCGTATGCGTGATATTCGCTAATTTGACAGTTCAGTTTAGTTCGATTTGATTCGATTCGATTTGATTCTCTCCTGAACACACTTCGACTTCGATCACTATTAATCCACTTCCACTCGATGGCGCTGTTTGCGATGAACTGATCCCAGCTAATTACGCTGCAGATGGTTTTCAACGAAAAATTATTTACCCGCTGCGAAAGAGAGGGAGCGAAAGAGAAAGAGCAAGAGAGCGCGCGTTTTGCACAACGGCCAGGCCAGGCCACACAAGTAGCGGAAGAGAGATGGGGAGAGAGAGAGAGAGAGAGGAAGAGCGGGCGGGAGTGGGACAGAGAGACGGACAGGGACTGAGAGAGGGAGCGAGGCAGGCGGCGAGGAAGCAGAGGAAGTTCGGATCAATTGAAGAGCGTGAGAGTTAGATAATTGGCCAACTCCGATCGGCTTCAAACTTCCTCAAACTCCTGCACACGAAAAAATCAGGTACCTAATTAAAAATGAACTATATACAATTTTATTGTTTTTCCACTGTTGGGAAAGAGATATATTTTATAGAAAAAACCCCCTTTAAACAACTTAATAAGTGTAATCAGCTACCCACAAATTAGAAAACTATTTACTCATATTATAAACATATATTATATGTGCAGTTTCAACATTTACAAGAAGAAATGTTTGGATTATTAACAAATAAAAGATAATACCCTCAGATATAGAAAACTATTTTTTTTCAGTGCCTCGAAGATCGCTTAATGAATGGAGCCACAATCAAGTGGTTAACTCGAGCAACAAGCGCCAATCAGCGGCCATCGGCTGCAAAAACAACAACAGGAGCAGCATGACCGAGTAAATAACGAGATGTTCTGCATCAAATGAACCGCATTGAGCGTGGCGTAACGTGATTTTACTGCAATTCGATCTGGTTTGGCACACACACACACACACAAACACACTCCCCTTCCCCTTTCCCATTCTACCTACCCCCTCAGCCCACCTTATCGCTGTTTTGTTTGTGTAATTTTCGAAAACAATTCATGTGAAATTTGTGTGTGCAAAATAAACAAAATGTGATATATTACGCATACGCCGTGGTGTTCTCACATTGCCCCAGAAACTTTGTTTTTTGGGCCCGCCGCCAGATGTTACCTTCATTCGATCTAAACAATTGCGTCTGGATAGGAAATTAACAAGGAGAGATCAATGAATGAACTAAATGCCTGACCTTGACAGAATTAATTCCTCTTGAGAGTGGTATTTATTTTGTACATCTTATTTTTGATAATCAGCGAACAAACAAACCTTTAACTTATTTACACTTTTTATTGTGATGTAAAGTACTTCGACCTGAATTTATGTTTGTTGGTAATGTACTTGAACTCCGTATGGCCGGCTAATAAAACAATGATTAAAAGTTTTCCAAGACAATATTTATCTTTTTGAATCAATTATGCGTTACTTTTTTTTGTAAATTTACGTTTACGTTATTTACAATACATTTACGTGAAAGCTCACGTTGGAAGAAGAAAGCTTAACACCGAAAAAAGCTCTATGCCAAAGCTTGATTTAGTCATGCAAGAGCTTTTTGCACGTAAAGAAAAAAGGATTTCAAAATGTACTTGTACTTATATTTATTAAAATTAAAACTAATATTCATACAATTTTCAAACTGAATTAAGTTTATATGATTTATATATAAGCCAAAGAATTAATTTCCTACAATTTTTGATATTTATATCATCCATTTAGTTCTAATGACTTAATTAAGTCACTTATTCAAATTAAAAATAATGCATGACTTATACCGGTGCCAATTGATCGGATGGTTAAAGCTCCGCATCAATAAACCCCATAAGCGGTTTTAAAGCCCATTTCCTAGAAACCCAATCATCCCGATGAGTGAGTCATTTAAATATCGTGTTTACAGATTTCTTTCTTTCAATTTATTATACAATATTTCATTACTTATCCATATAGTTTCAGTTGAACTGGCATTTGAATGCATATGCACAAACAGATATCTTTCATTGTCAGTCTTTTTGTGGTAATCTTACGACATCTAATACTTGGCCAATTGCCGTAAACAGCAAAAATATCACAGAAGGCTAAACTGAAGGGTGAATTCCACGGGTGAATTCACCTGCAGCTTATCGGTTAGTTGGCCGACTTTTGCAGTTCATTAACTGTAATCACGCTGCAGGCCATGGCAGGTGGCAGTGGGCTGACCGAAGTGGGCGTCAGGGGAGGCGGAGGTGACCCAGGCGGGGCACCCAGGTCACCGCCCTTGTTGTTGAAGGGTATCACAAAGACACTCGTCTTGGCCGCATGCTGCATTTTGATAACTGTGTCATAGCTGGGCGGTGCGAATTCACTGTACGAGGGGGAGGGCGTGGGTGGTGCCCTCAATCCCTCGGTGGATTGTCCGCCGGCAGGACGGCGACGCATATCGCGACATCTACGATCTGAACAGGCCATCAGCATGAAGAAGGCAGCGAGGGCCAGAAACGTGGCCACATACCACACAATCGTGATCACATCCATCGCTGTCTGGGATAGATCGTTGGACGACTCGACAACAGCTGAAAGATACAAATCGATTAGCATTAATAAATACTCAGCCTTTACAAAATCTAAGGAAACCTATTTCGCAATAGTTCCAGACGAAGTGTGAATTGGAATCGGAATAGTACTCCTACTAAAATCCAACGGAATTCCAGACTTATTTTTGTTCCTAGCTAAACAGCTTAATCCTCAGACTAACACTAAATTCCGTGCTCATCCCACCAAGATTCAAACTTGTACTGTTCAAACTTCCCATCCACATGAGCCTATCACCAGTCGGAGTGGTTATTGCTGGTTGTGCCGCCTGTCACGAATTCTGGGTCTGTGCCATAAACTTTATGACGAAACTTCTCGATTGGCATTACTGGCTCGTCATCGAACTACGCTAATGGCTAAACTGGGCACTTGATAGGGGGCTAACCCCGTTCGGGTGCCCCCGCAATTAAAATAAAATTGTTGGGGTAGATTGCAGGTTCAGGTTCAGGTAGAATTGAGATATTACTGGGAGTCTGAGTTCAGAACGTAATTGCAGCAAAATCATCTTGAACTTTCTTACAAATGTTTACATGGCTTTGGGTGCATATATATACATATAGTAAATATTACAAGGTAAAGCTTATTAATTCTGCTTCTGCTTATCTGCGATGTGGCATTAATATTTTTTAATGAATAGTTTGACTACAAACAATTGATAAGATTACTTTTGCATTCATATCCAATATCTGCGTTCTTGTTATAGTTATATTTTCAATCCCTTGTTCACATTTATTTGATCAAATTGTGCGCATTACTACTATTTCTGTGGACAATTCGGGTTGGGCTGCACTTAGTCACTGATCTCTATCTATATTTTTGGCAATGAAGTTAATCTTCTTTCGTTAAAACTTTCCACTTTGATACTCACTGTTTTTGTAGACAATTATTCGTGTATTGTTGGCGATGGTGTCTGGGAAGAGATCCACCTCCGTGGTTCCGTTCGCCGATGTCAGGTTGTAAGGCAGCGGGCGGGAAGACTCGTTGAGAAAGTTCTCCAGGCTGAATAGATAGGACTGGCCGTGTACGCTGCACGGAATGGCGATGAGCACTGAAATAAAATTGAATGGCCACGCCGAACCAAACCAATCCGAATCGAAACGGAACGGAGTGGCAGGGAACGGAGCGGATGGGGGGTATTAGTGATATCAGGAAATCAAGACGGAGCGGTGAGCTCACTGGGAGCGATCCTAGCGATATCTTATCTCTGCAATGCATAGATTTTCTTTCAAGTTTATTTCAGGTGGGCGGGCTACAGACGAACATCATGATCTTCATCATCATCATCAGCGACATCATCAGCACCATCCGCGACTGATAAGATGGGTTAAAAATAAAAACTTGCCTTCAGGGCGTTCCCCTTCCTAAATAAATCGTTTATTAAGCTGGTCCAATCGTGCGGTTAAGTTTACGGCCACTTGACGATAAGAGCCCCACCGACGACCCAATGTCTGAGGCGGTTTGTGGGATAAAGCCAGCTCCGATACGGTTGGAGATTATCTGCTAGTTCCGGCACTTAAGGTGGCCGGTGCCTAGCCCTAGTTCGCCTATCTTTCCGGTCATGTTTTTCAAAATATTTGGACTCGTCTTAAGAGTGAAGCCATCAAAACACAAACACCATAAAAGCCAGTTAAGCTGCCGCCCATAAAAAATGTTGCGTTCTCGTTATCGCCATGAATAAAAAAAAAAAAACATGTCGATGACAACTGTTTGCACACTTCTTTGGCGGCGTCCATATTTCACAATCGAAGGTGTGCGTTCTTTTCGTTCGAGATGGATAGATGGTTGGCACACGGCCCAACATCATTGTTCACACCGAAGACATCTTTACGATGTCTGCCAATAATTACCTGATTGCAGGTTCTACCTCTCTCTCTCTCCTATCAATTTCACAACGGAGCTGATGAAATTTCGGGCATACAACCAAAACTGTTGACCTAGGTTGGGGTTATGGACGAGAATCGGTCACAGACAGCTGGTCATTCTCACGAATACGTTTTGTTGCGTCATTGATTGTGGATTGTAGGTTGTGAATGGGGATAAATCATACGCCCCGTTGTCAAGCCATTAAGTCAAGTCGAATCCACCGCATACCCTTTAGTTGCTAAGGGACTTGGACTTAGATAAATCGAAGCAATCTGAATAGTAATGGGGAAACTCCCGTCTTGGAATCTTTTTTATTATCACGACGTGTTTCGCTGAAACAAGATCGTCATGAGAAAACTCGAGTCCCGAGGCCAATTAGATAAATGGAATTTTTCTTCACATCTTATCATAATGTTTTCCATATTAGAATCATCTGCTCTGCAAAGTACTATCCAGTTCCGAGGCAAACTAGACAGATAAGTGCAATCTGTGGCTGGTCTAAACAGTTCGTTCAAAATGTATGTACGAGTATATGCATACCATAATTACAAGTAACACGCCAAGCAACCCTGCTCCAGATTTACACCCATTAAAAAACAAGGTATAACCACTTGATATATGGCTTCTCTAAAAATAACTGCTTAACATAAAGCTGGGTGTGAGAATTTGAATGGATATGAATTGCCATATAGCATAGCCATATTATGCGGGTGCGTTCAGCTTATTTATAGTATCAAGTGGAAAAATGATAAGGTAGCCGCACAAACCCTGGTAAATCCCCAACAGCACGGGCAAAAAATGGAGGTAGAAAAACAATCAGCTAGCCAGCCAGCAATAACAAAATATTAGCAATTAAATTCTAATTAGCTACTAATGGCAAAACGTGCTCGGTTCACCGTCAGCAATGTGGTTCGCTGGCACCTGTGCAAACGCAGCCGGCGGAGTTGGGATTTCAGGGGTACACAATGAGGTCCACATTGTCCCTGCCATATGCTGGGGTTATGTTTGCATTTGAAGTTGTCGCGCTACAGATAAACGCACTCAATCGTTTGCCTTTAACCGGCTTGGCTACTCAAGAAAACGAAATTTCCGTGATTTGTTGGCATTATCGGTGTGGAAAACGGGTTGGAAGAGCAGTGCAGCGGCCCACTTAGTAGCGTCATTAGTCATTAGCATTTGGGGCTTGCCACTGAGTTTGGCTTAGTTTAACCGGTTTCCTCGAATAGCAGGAAAATTATATATTGGCAACTATCAACAACTGAAATGTCACTTTGATTCGCCTGGATGATATTTATGAGGAGATCACATGTCACCCAACCGGAGATCTTATCTTACTGGGACTAGCAGATGAGGGGCCTCGTAAAGACATCATTAACTGGTTTACGATGTCTGGATGAAGGCTCCAGATGATATGGCCCAAGCAGCTTAACCAGTCGTTAAAGGTTATTAAAACTATTGATAAGACTTGGGGGATTTTCAAGTTCAAGCAGGTAACTGGAAACTTTTTTTGCACATTTAAAAAGTACACTGACCCTTGGACATTTAATAAACTTACAGGAATACATTGAAATCTCTATATAAAACCAATTCAAACATTGCCTGGTCAACGACAAACCGGAATAATGTTTATTCATGGTATAATTATTTGCAGGCAGCGAGGGATTGCTGTGGTTCACGTTCTCATAATTAGCATATACTTGTCCGAGACTTGTTTATTGTTCAAATATATATACATATATATTTATATGTACATCTTGGCCATAGAAGGCCTGACTGTAAGGCAAACAGTCTGAGACTCACCTATCATAATTAGCAGCATTGTCTGACTGGAAGCTGGTCGGGTATAATCCATTTCGAAAAGATATATATTTGTGTTCAGGTAGGAGGGAATGTTGTTTGTTTTTAATTCACACACTTGTCGGCTTGAATTGTAATCAATAAATTTCCATAAATCGTTCACTTCACTGAGGGATTCGCTGCGCAGTCGAGTGCACCGGCAATTGACTGGAGACGGAGACGGAGACTCGCGCTTGAACTTGGGTACGGACTGTCCGCCGGATCGATCTTTCAGCCTCAACTGTGTATCGCAGACTGAGCCAGTCGCTCGCTTTGCCCACAACTTTTAGCCGGAGCTGGTCTTGTTGGTTTTTTTTTTTTTTTTAATGTATTTTTTTTTGCCTCGGTGTCTTTGTGTGGCCCCCCGTGCGTATGAGTCACGCGCTCTCAACGGCGGCTTCTCGCTTGGCGAGAAAGTAATTCCTACTATTGGTTAGAGCAGCGTATCTAATTGCTGGCAAAACATCAAACAGAGGTGCGATTGTCGCCACCACGGAGCATCGAAGAGAAGATTGCGGTTCTAGTGGTTTTCGCCAACACACCCATTTTCAATCATAACAATGCGAAATCAGTCTTGGCATTTCCATATTTGATGAGCGAAACAGCAAATGTAGATAAACATAAATAGACCAATTTATTATTTGTTCTGATAACGATTGAAAATTAGTAAATTATGGTGATAAATGAATATTAATGGGTTGTTAAAGTTATTACCTGGGTAATTATCTTGACAACCGGAATCAATAGTAATTTTAGGTGAACTTATGCCATTGCGTGTTTTCCTGTGGAGCTGCCTCCTTGAAGATATTTTTAAAATTCGAGCTGTAAAGAAGGGCCTTTGGTATGTGGTTACAGGTTATATTTAAACTCTCGAGTTGGATTTGTTTTTTTTTGTTGTTATTATGTTCGCAGAGGCAGCTCCATGGAGCTCGAAAAGAGGCTCAAAGTTGTCGCTTTGATTGGGATTATTTTTGGACGTGATCTTTGTCGACTAACTCACACCTACACGCCCCACTCCGAGGTGCTAATTCGCGGTGCGAATTTCAAGATCTAACGACATCCAAGCATCAGAAAGCGGATCAGGTGAAATGGCTAGGATTCCCTGGGATGGAGTTTCTTGGCTCGAGATGATGGATCGGTTGCCAGCGAAGACTTCTTATCAGGGTGCTTGACTCTAATTAAGGCCAATTGCTGATTGTGGCCAAATTGTGAGTGGAGATTTTGGTTTGCGATTGGCTATTCGGTGCGTTTGACCCTGAACTTGCTAGATCGATCGTCTACCCGACTCGTTGTGTGCGCGTTAAAATTGGCACCTGGGCGTTATATATAGAGATCTGGGGAGCAGCTACCGGTTGCCAAGAGGACCGCTCAATCACAAATTGATTCGCACAAGGCAATTGGCCCATTGTGGGCTGACATTGAACGGGGGCACAGATTGGCGGGCAAATTGTCCCGCAGCTATGATGGCAATAACCAGTTTGGTCAATTGCGTCGAGTCAATGGCCAGATGACCCCAACACGTGCCGCATCCATTCATTGGATGTGATCTATCCGTTGGTAACAAAGGAAAATCAAAGACAGTGACGTACGCAAGTCGGATGGGAAACTGATTAGACCAAAGATGACGCAGTGGAAGCCACTAGCTAGTCGTGACCACCAGCGATGACAGTGGGTAGGGGGATTGCCTGACCGACTGGTTTTGGGTTTTCGATATTCGGATAAGGCACGTGCTGATTCACGATGTGTGTCACCATGTGATGAAACCGCAGCACCCAGCACCCACGGCGGGATGATCAGAGGGGTTATGTGGCAACACTTTCGACATGGTTGGCTTGAGATTTAGTTGGTTTATTTATCAGTTAATACGTATTTGAGTGAGTTGCGTGTGTATACATATGAGTTAATTGGCTTAAGACCTACTGACCACCAACGTGCCTCTTCGCTTTTCGCTCTTAATCTCTTCGTACATTGCAAGTACATATTTCTTGAGTAAATACTTTAGTTCATACATATCTCGTGAGCGCGTGTGCTTACAATTTAACTGTTGATAATCTCGATTAAACAATTGACACTTCGGCCAGCTCACAACAAAGACATCTACAAGCGCGTGGTATTCTAGGCATACACATACATAACATTCATCTATGCAGTACGGAAAACAGGTACAACTATGTGGAATGCTTGGCCAGGTGAGATGCGATGGCTGGCCATTCGAATATTTACGCTAGCTAAAACAGAGATGAGTACATTTCGGCGTATAGTGGTTGTCTTTGCTTATAGATAATTCTTGCTTAGATAAATAATTGATACATTTCGCAGAGTACGATAATTTCTGTGAGAATTCATCAGTGAGTGAACAATTTGCTTGGCCAAAAGGCAGCTTCAACAATTACACGTTAAATAATACTTCACAATACTTATTTTAGCGTTGAACATAAGACTTAAATATATACAATTCTAAAACTTTGGAGACTCTTAGTTTGGGTAAAACACTTTGGGTTTGGGTTTGGGTTTCGGTTTGGGATTTGAATTGGAATCGGGATTTGTTTGCTGTGAACACATTGACAAAGGTGCTGTTCGATCGCTAATGCTAATCAGAAAACATAAAATCAGTCCTAACATATTTACATGGAATGCTGATCGGTTCAGATAGAGATTCAATTACCTAATATTACTAATACAACAAGTGTGCGACGCCAAGTACTTGCTGATCTGGCACAAAGCGGAGCAGTGTCCCTCCCGCACATCTTTATCTGTCCGGGAACAGCGACTCGTAGCTAGGCGGTAGATCCTTGGGCGTCGTTGGATGTGGCTGATGCTGAGAGGAGTCCTGATCGGACATCGCGCTATCGTCGTACTGCGAAGCTGTGGGCAGCTCGATGGTGGGCACATCCGACTGGGAACACAAACAAGCAATTGGATAATTATAAAACATCACCATCTTAGGGAGAGCTCTCCCCCAACTCACCCTAGCCCTGCGCTGGTCGAAGCGGGCTGCGGAGGCCTCGTGAGCCCTTTGCTGTACGGTGATACAGTTCCAATATTTCCAGCAGATCCACACGCAAAAGCCCACGCCCAGCATGGTGAAGATAAGCGATGTTAGGGCCGAGATGGCCACATTGGCCGTGTCGATCTCCTCCGGCACCACCGCGTCGTGGAAGCAGGTGCCTTCGTCCCGGCACGGGTATAGGCAGTTTGTGATGTTATCCCGCACAAAGTGCCGTGAAATGCACGAATACGGGTCCTTGGGATCGCACAGGAAGTCGCCGTTGAACTGGCACTCGGAGTAGGCAGTGAGCACCATGCGCAGCTCCAACGGATCGCCGAGAATATGCCGCGATCGGTCGATGAAGATATGCACATTGACCTCGCGGTCGCGCTGGTCGAAGATCAGCCGTCCTGCCGGACCGTCAATGGAGATGTCCGTGCAGATGCGTTCGCTGGGAGGACGATTTCCGCTGCTAAACTGAATGTAGTCGATGCACGTCTTGGACACGGGATCGCGGCGGAACTTTAGACGCGTTATAATAGTGTAGATGCCGCGCGGCGGTCTTTCATTGGTCGCCACCCGGAACTTGCAGTCATACTTGATCCTATTGGCCGCATGTCCCTGGGGCAGCGTTACATTCCATGCCTGCGTCACAATCGCCCCCGAATCGTCCTCAAACTCCAGCCGCAGCGTGGGATCACCACGAAAGGACTTGGCCAGCGTATAAAACAGTTTGTCCGAGCACATGTTGTCCTGGAGGCGAACTAGGAGAAAAGAAAGAATCTTTTACAAAAAACCCATTGCGCCATAGACAAAACGGGGTCTTACCGTTTTTGTAGGCACTGGAAAAGGCGACCAACATTGCCAGGGGCCAGATGGTTACGATGCAACACTTGGCCAACATCTTGGCAATTGCCCCGCACTTCCCACGAGCGTCCTTGCTGATCCTTAAACACTGTGCACGGCTAGAAGCCCAGCATTTGCGTTTGTTTATTGCCAAAGTGCAATCTACAAAGATAGGAAATGTAGTGATGGACAAAGCCCAGCTCTGACTATCGATGACTGCAATCTGATCTATCGATAGTTTTAGTGTGGTCTACGGGCACACTAGGGGGCGCTTAAAAGCCCTAAAATAAACGAGAAGAATGGACGACTTCGACGACGATTCATTTGACGATGTTCTTGGCTCTATGGAAATGCCCTCAGCGGCCAAGCAGGCTAAAGTACAACCCCCGCCAGTTGCGCCAGATCCTTCCATCAGCAGTTCCACTAGCAGCTCCAACCAACCGCAAACAGCGCCGCCCAAACCAGCTTCCAATCCGCACAGCGTCCTAGTTCACACCAAACAGCGCGGGAACCCCATCCTGAAGTCCATTCTTAGCGTACCCGTGGAGTTCCGTGACGACATTGTTCCGGACTACGTTGTGGGTCGTACATCCTGCATCCTATACTTGTCCCTGAAATATCACAATCTCAATCCTGACTACATCTGCCAGCGGCTGAAGGCTCTGGGCAAGATGTACGAGCTTCGCGTGTTGCTCGTTCAAGTGGACACCCCGGAACCGCACAATGCACTCAAGAGCTTGACGCGCATATCACTGCTGGCCGACCTGACCATGATGCTGGCCTGGAATCACGAGGAGGCAGGCAAAATAATTGAGACCTACAAGCAGTTCGAGAAGCGACCCCCCGATTTGATCATGGAGCGAGTGGAGTCAAATCCTCATCAAAAGGTGCCGATTATTGCTATTATTCTATTGTTCAGATATTTTAAGTAAGATACTCTTTTCTAGCTGGTCACTGCTCTGACCAACATCAAGCCGGTGAACAAAACGGATGCAGTTACTCTGCTGCAGACATTTGGCAATCTGGGCGGCATCATCACCGCCAGTGAAGAGCGGCTATCCCAGGTTATGGGTCTGGGACCCAGGAAGGCGAAGAAGCTATACAAAACCCTGCAAGAGCCCTTCCTCAGCCAGTAGCCCATAGGATTAGGGATCTCTTACTCCCCATTGTTATATATTGCATCGCTTCATCAGTGTTTTTTGCATTCTTTAATTTCTTATTAGGAAGAAACCTTGTACAAACACCCAAGATCCGTTATTGTTTAATCACTATAATATAACACACATTGATAGCCTCACTACTCAGTTACTTTCCAAATCTTAATGGTACCGTCATCGCTGCAGGAGATCAATTGTCCTGCCTCCACTGGGTTCCACTCCACCGTATTTACGTCCTGATCGTGAGCACTCTCTTCGGCGGTAAGCTGCTCGAAAGTGGGCTCGTCCCGCTTCGAGTCGCTGGTCTCCTTGAATATCCGAATGCCATCGTCACCACAGGCACTGGCAATCATGCCCGTCAGCTTGCACCAGGAAACGTCGTAAACGGCTCGCGAATGTTGTCCGGAAATGGTGCAGACGCACTTCCATACGGTCTGTTTGTCAGGAGTGGGTACCCCCTCCTCATTATCCGGATGGTAGGCCTGCCAGATCTTCAGAGTGGTATCATCGCTGCACGAGACCAAACGCTCTCCCTCCGCCTCAAAGTCAATACCCCAGACGGTGCTTGTGTGGGAGGATAAGGTAGCTGTGCAATCCCAATCATTATCCACCGCGCTCTCAGCAAACATCTTGATGGTATTGTCGTACGATGCAGAGGCCAGGATTTCCTTGGTTGGATGCCACTCCACCCGTTTCACGTCCTGGGTGTGCGGATTCAAAACGGCGGCGCATTCGAATTCATCATCCCCGGCCACCTCCCAGATCCAGACGGACTTGTCCCGCGAACAGGTGGCCAGCAATCCGCCGGACCGGGACCAACTGACGCTCTTCACCTCATTTTCATGTCCCTCCAATGTCGCATTGCATTCGAATTCACCCGAGGACTTGGACCATATCGCTGTGGTGGCATCGAAGCTGGCCGAGGCCAAGTACTGACCACATGGCGACCAGCGTATCTCGCGGATAGTGCGCTTGTGTCCGTCGGAAAGGATCGTCTTGGTGCTCCAGGTGTTCCCGGACAGCGACCAAATGCGGATGGCTTTGTCCTCGCCGCAGGATGCGAACACGTTGCCCTTGGGATGCCAGGCCACACCCCAGATGCGCCCCTTGTGGCCCTGCAGTGTGTGCTCCAGAATTAGTCGTCCCATTGCTGTCTAAGCGGATAAATCACTGTCTGTCCAAAAAATTATGATAACAAAGGCGCATGGGGCAAGAAGAAGAATGAAGTACAGCTGTTGGTAGTGTTGAAAAACGACTGTGGCAGAGTCGCAGTTAAAGCCAAAGCTTGAATTTGTTGTATTTTTTTCTACGTGTCGAATATAATTGGAAATTTTATAAATTTAAAAAAATATATATTTTTAATGTTTAAATCCATTTGGCGATTAAGGCTATTTTCAATAAACGTATGTGTTATATTCAATATTTATTGATTTCTCTTTATCCTAGATTGAATATTGTGTAAGATAAGTTTAATTTCATAACTTTCTAGGTTTTTTTTCTTTAATTAAACTTATTTTTTATATTTATTTAATAAACTTGTTTTTAGGAACCACTACTGTACTCTCATAATTCTTTACTGTTCAAAACTTAAAAACAGTGCTAGACAACGGCGAAGTTCCTCCTACGCCTTTTACTCTTATCAGTGGGCGGACACATTCCGTTAGCCAGCACCTGTAGTGAAAGTTGTGTATTTTGTGTTTGTGTTATTCGCTTATGCTGATAAGACCATGAACGGATTGATAGTATTCAACAGCGCCCACGATGTTGTGTACCAGAAACTGAACACTGCGCTGGCCCAGAAGATCACCGATGTGGCCGTCAACCAGGGCCTGCTCCAACCCGCAGTCCAAGAGTCCGGAGACACATCCGCTCTGGACAGCAACATCTTGCTGCAGATATTCAGCCCCATTGTCGGTTCGCAACGGATAATGCAATGCCAGTTTGACAATGCCTACGCCAGCGTCCAGTGCGAGCAGGGCTTCAATTTGGTTTTCGGCGAAATCCTTGGCTTCACCTTCCTGAAGATCGGCCACATTCCCGTGGAGCAGCTGGGCCGGCAAATGGGTGTGGCCATCACTCTGACCCGCTATTGCTATGGAGCCAATCTGTTTGCTTCGCAAGCGGGTGCAATGCAACAGGAGCTGCTGACGCAGTGCCTCGACTGTTACGAGACGCTCTTGTGGGAGGAGGATCAGGCCTATCTTCTGGAAGCCACTCCCAAGCTGCTGATCAACGCCGAGCTGAAGAGAACGGTGCACCTGACTCTGGATGCTACGCTGGAACAGCTCCGACAGGTGGGTCTGCCCAGGGCCCACGCCCTGCTGCTTGTCTCCCACAAACTGGTCGCCGCCAATAGCACCAGGCAGGCTTTACCCCTCGCTGCGGCCGATCTGCTCTTTCTCAGCCTGATGTCGCGTGCTTTGGATACCCCCAAGTCCCCACTCCATCGAGCTGTGGCTGTTTTCCTCCAGGGCGTCTCACACGACGTGAACTCCGGTTGCGTGCCCAGCATCGTGCACATCTCCCGATTGCATGGAAACCAGGTGCTGCTCCAGATCGTCGAGTACACAAGCATGCCGCTTACCAGCTGCATCTACGACCTGTTCTTTGTGCTCCAAAAGATCATCGCCGTACAGCATCAGGGTGATTCCGATGCCTTAAAGCCCGCCTACGAAAATCTGGAATCATTTGTGGGTCAAACGCTGACAGCCTTGAAGCGATATCTGAAACCGCGACCAGAGGAGATGGAAAACTGTATCAAAAAGTTCGTCGCCAAATGGGAAAACTTGCGGAAGATGTACACCGAGTACTTCAAGAACTTTGAGCGGGAGCTGCTGGTGAGGATCGAGTCGAATTTGCCATCATTTGGAGAGGAATTAAAGCAGCTCTTTACGCTGGCCTGCTGCGACAGCTCAAGTGTGTACGAGCTGGATCAGCTCTCTGATATGGCTGCAAATGTGGAGGCTAAGCTTCTGGAGTTTGCCGAGTTCCTGGCCGTCAAGGCCACGCGCAACATATCCATCGATGCATATTTGGAGGACTTTCCCGGCCTGGTGCATTTCATGTATGTGAACCGAAGCAGGGGGCAAATGCTGGCGCCGGATCTGCGGCCCAACCAGCTGGTCCCGAAAACGAAGCTCTGGAGCATGGTGGAGATCGCTCGCAGCTATCTGAAGAAGGGCCAGACCACGGTGATGTGGAAGGACAAGGCCTTTCACTACTCCTATTTTCTCTGGTTCGAGGACGAGTCGGGTGGGATTCTAAACTCCACGCTGGATCTGCAACAGCACTTCCTCTCGACGGGAGCGGCCAGTGGACAGAAATCCCCGACAGAACCGGGTGCCCTGACCATGGACTACTACCACGATCTGGCTGAACTCTGCTTTCCCAAGCTGACTCCCGGCAAAGTGCGTGTCTACGAGCTGTATTGCATCCATCTCGGCCTCGTCACCGCCACATGCGCTGTGGAACATGCCAGACGTTTGGTGGCCACCATCAGCGATGTGGTCGGCGAGGAAACCTTTTAATTGTGTTTAGTCCACTGCACTCCAAGCATTCCCTGCAGCATTTCCCGCGCTTAGTCGCTCAATTCTAGTCAATTCACGAGGCTCCTTGGGGTATCTCCTCCATACGAAATTTAATTTTAAGGACAACTATTCACTGTTATAGGCTACACTCCAGAATATTTGTAAATTAATCTCAAAACAAACCTCTTTTTTTCGGAAATAAAAACAACAGTTTATTGAGTCTGGGGTGCTTGCTCTTGGGCCTTGTTCAACTCCGCCAGCTTCTCCCGGAAGAAGGATTTCCGAGCCGTCAGAGGCATGCCCTTCTGGCGCAGCATGTAGTTCTCGTTACCCAGGGCCGTGTAGGTGTCATCGCCTATCAAATCCCTCAAAGCAATGTTCTTTTTCAAGTGCTTATCGTAGAAGCTGGCCCCGGCAGCCACAAATTGTGGTCCCAAGGTGGCCAACTTCTTGTCAATCTCGGCGTCTGTGGATACTTGATTAAAGTCCTTCATGAAGGACCAGATGCCAACACCAAAGAGTCCCAAAATGCTGTACAAAACAAAGCGCACCTGGGATTGAAAAAAAAAAAACATAAGTACAAGTAGCTGGCATTTCAAAAGACTTTGTACACTTACGCTGCCGTGCCGGGCAAACAAATTGAGCCGCAGATTCAGGTAATGACCCACGGTGTAGATCATAAAGAAGCTCACGCTGGGGAAGATCGAGTTCAGCAGCACCCGGTGCGTCTGCAGCTGGAGCACGGCTTTGCTCAGTCCGAAAACCTGCTCGTCTTCGTTTAAGACTATAGCCTCCTCCAGAAGCTTTCCGCTGGGAGAGCTCCAGTTGATCTGCTGGTCCCTAAAGCGGATGTCCGCTCGCTTGATCTCGTCCGGACTGGCGTAGCCATAGTTCACGGGTATTCCAAGAGCGCCGCCAAAGCGCATCTTGGTGGTGCCCGCCTGGAAAATGTCGAATCCAAACACCGTGAAGGGCTTCACAAACTTGCGTTCAAAGGGATCCAGCCCCAACTGGTCCAGGGTTTTCTCTAGGCGCTGCTGCACTGCATCCGGCACTGGGCGCTCCACGCCGTGTCTGCAATGGAATAAGAGGTCAATAGGGCACCCTGACCATGTCCACCGGCTCACCCACTGGTAGCATTGCACGAAATCCCGGTAATACTTCAGGCCAAATGTGTGCGGCAGGAAGTTGCCCACGAACAGGCCAACAGTTGTGGCGCCCGCGGCATAGAATACCACCTTGCGTCCTGCTTCAGTCTTGAAAAAGGAGAAGACGCCCCCGGCTTTTACGTTCGGCTGCATTTTCAGCACGCCCGTTCCGATCCGTTGTTTTGTAATCACAGTGTGGCAGGAAACCGAAGATATCAAGCAAAAGCTCTCGCATTTTTCACCCACGGTCAGCTGGTCACACCAACAACGGGAATTTAAAAACCGAGAACTCAAAAATAGGAAAACATGGGGAATAATGTAAATATCAAATAAATTATGAAATTAAGTTAGGCATTCTTAAGAAAATGTCGTGCTCTGGCATTTTAATTTATTTGATTGCCAACTTTGAGTGATCCCGAAAGTCACAGTCAAATCAAACAACTGTATACTATAGCTGCTAGGGTAACGAGGTAAAAATTTACCTTTTAACTTGCTACTTAAAGATTGGCTCCCACAATAAGTTATTTAACATTTAATGAGGTAATAAAATTGAATTACATTTCGTACTCAAATCTTTTTAATTATATATTTTCAGGCCGTAATCTTGTTATACGAACTATACAATTTTACTTATCATTAAAATTAAACCTAATTGCTGGCCGCGCTCTGTATCTTTAAGTCGATTACAACTACGTGGTTTTTGGCCTCCTTGTGCCGCCACCACCTTCCCAAGCGGTGCTCCTGGCCCGTGGCCACAAACAGCTTGGTGCCATCGCCGTTAAAGGCCAGCCCATTGACGAACCCAGCGATGGGTATGCTCTGAATCTGCTCCATCTTCCGCCCGTTGGGATTTGTCTGCCAGAGTCTGACGCAGCCATCACAAGAGCCTGAAAGAATAAACAAGATTAGGGTCAAAGATGTAAATAGTTCGTGTAAAACACAAGGATTGCTGTTTATATTTCTGTCCAAGCCGCTTTTAGCCTTAGAAAGTTTGGTATTATTTACGCTAAGGTTAGTTTAAACTTTTTGCTTTCGCCAACTTTGTCTATATAGCGAAATAGTCAGAAAAGGAGTGCACTCCTTGAATATCACACAACCCACAGCCCACTGGACTATGGAAAGTGCCTCGAATTTAAACAAAAAATTGTATAAACCCAATTTTATCCATTTGTTCCTTTGTTTCGCCAGAAATATAAGCAGTAACCTATGTGTGACCAACCTGTTGCCACCAGATCTGTGTTAACCACCACAGCAATGGCAGTTATCCAGTTGGCTACGCCATTTTCCCCCACGCCATGGGCCAACTGTGTGGTGCAAATGGGTTTCTTCTTTAGGGCGCTCCACAAACTGATAGCGCTGCAAAAAAGGGCAAATTAATTCGAATGTCTTTTAAGACGGCTTTCCCACTTACCCGTCCATTCCGCCCGAGACAAAGTGCTCATCGTTGATTAATTTGACGCACTCAATGCTGTCCCTGTGACCGTTGTAAATCAGCTGCGACTCCTCTGTGATCTTCCAGATGCGCAAGGAACAATCTGACCCGCCTGCGGTGATGGCCCGCTCCCGACTCAAGGCATCTATGCTGGTCACACCCGTTTGGTGACCAAACCTGGCGAAGACGTTTTTGATAACACAAATCACGCTTAAGCAAGTTCACATTCTCTACTCACAAACTCTCCACGTAGGCCATCTCATCCAGCGACCAGATTTTCACCGATCGATCCTTGGCAGCCGAGTAAAGATCGTGTGTTCCCTTGCGGAAAACCAATCCAGCTACACTGTCCCGGTGACCCTTCAAGGTCTTCACATGCTTCATCGTCTGCGGACACCAGATTTGGATGTGGGGACCACCTTCAGCCAAAGCTAGGTACTTCATATCCGTGGAAAGGCAGATGGATATGACATGGGAGCGTCGTTTTTTGCCCGTTTCAGGTTCCTCGCGATCGGGCAGGACATCGGATTTGGCCAGAACCTTCCCCGTTTCTGTGCACCATTTGAGGAGGAACTGCGACTTGGCGCCCGTGAACAGGAACTTGCCATCGGGACTAAGTGCTAGCGCACAGATGGGCGTGTGGTGGGTCTTGTGCTTAAGCACAAGGCTTACCTCGCTGGACTTGAGGGTGCCGGCAATGCTCCTTCGGAGTTTTCCAACGCTATCCAGGTACTCCGTTTGCAGGCGCTGCTCCACGCTCTGGCTCAGTTCCTTGTCCTCGGCCCGCTCCGCCTCTTGCTTCTCGATCTCCGAGAGGTATTGCTTAGCTAAACGAAGGCGCTTGTCCTGGGGCGTCTCCTCTTCAGCTTCGTCGGAGGAAAATGCCAGTGCGTTGTCGTCGCCCATGTCGCTATTGTACTCCTCGTCATCGCTGGCGATCTCCTCATCCTCCTCCTTGGGCCGACGCTGCTTCTTGGGTAAGGGTCCGGCAGCTGTTTGTCCGGATTTCCCGGGTTTCCCACCTTTTTTGAGCCCTTTTCCTTTTGTTGTTGCGGCTGCTGCGGGATTCTGAGGAAAGCGTTACAGGTGTCTGCTTTTTAGATGGTTTCCAGCTTACCTTGCGCTTCTTACTGGCTTTGGAGCCAGGCTTGAGGAAGAAGGAAGACGACATCACAGGAAATAATCAGTTCTTTTGCTTTAATTCAATATTTTTGGTAAAAAACTTAGTTTAAACGTCGAACGAGTCCCACGTGCATATTATAAAGCGCGAGGTGTTTTTTAGTGCATTTTCGTGGAAACATCTGTTTTGGGAACTTCGTGAATGCAAACTGCCTGCTACGGCACTCGCTACCAGTAAAGCAACTGATTTAAAACTATATGTATGCCGTCTGATTGCGATAACACTCGTTACTGTTGAGGCGACTCTTAAATGGGCGCGAATTCAAATTGTACTCAAATATCGGAGTTAAGTTGTAATTGCAAATATGTTGTTTTTTCCCAGAAACCAATTTCATAATATACAAAAAAACATTATTTTCGATTGATTTTCTTTATTAAGCATTGAATATGTATATATGTGGCATACATCATCTAAGAACTAGAAAAGACCAACTATTTTGTGATGAATTCATTTTTTTTATTTCAAATCAGCATAAAAAATACTCAAGTTACACAATAGTTCAGATGGAGTTGGTTGTTGTTGTGGTTGTGATTAATTGTAGGGAAATTCTGATTCGCTATCTGTTATAAAATGATCACAAATTATGTATACTCTGTTGTTTTTATTCGTTAATGGTTCTCTTTTATTAAATTTTGCCAGTTTTCTTTTCGGTAATTAATAAATTAAAATTACGAGTGTATACGTCGAGCTCCCTGGTCGCGGGAGCTCTTCTTGGGTACCTACTCAGCACGAGAGATCGTCGCGCCAGCTATCTAGCTAAAACTAAGTAACGTGTAAAAAGAATCGTATTAAGAAATTAAATAGGAATATCGGTGCGCCGTCGCAGTGGGATTCGGACTTTGAATCGATTTACATGATCGAGCACAGGCCGGACGTTTCGATGCCGTTCTGCACCTTCTTCGTCCGCTTGAGCGTTGCGTTGCGCAGCGCCGGCTTCAGCTCCACGACGGGCTCCGGATCCGGCTCCGCAGCAAGTGGCGTTGGAGTCGGAGTCACTTTTTCGGCATCCGCTGGGTTCGAGGAGGCAGCATTCGAGGCAGCGCCGGAACTGGTTGTCCGGGAGCCGCTGCTTCCGTTGTTGTTGCTGCTACCGCTTCCGCCGTAACTGCTGCCAATCACCGAGATCGAACTGATCACGTTGGCCGAACCGCTGGTCGCAATCTTGGGCACAAAGGTGTTCCCGCCGCACAGCACTGGAATGGTGGAAATGGTCTGAATGGCATTTATTTGATGCGCGTTGGCTTCTCCGGATCCGGACGCAGCACCTGATCCTGCTCCGGACGATCCACCGATGACGCTGATGGCCGAGCCGTGCGAGTCCGTCGTCGACGTCAACGAGGATGATGATGTGGCGGTGTTGGCGTTAGAGGCACTATTATGACTATTACTACTCGTATTCTTAGTGATATTTATCTTTATTTTATTAACTATGCTAGCCAAAGGTAACGCCGGCGCCGGTCCCGCTGCGCTCAGGTTATGCGCGGACTCCGGTTGCAGTTGCTCCCCGTTGAGTTCCGCCTCGGCGGTCAGGGCCATGCTCGTCGTTTCCGCCGGCTCCAGCTCCAGCTCCGCCTCGTGGGCGGGCAGCGAGAGCGACGACACAGAAGCGGGCCGCTCGATGGTGGCGGGCGAGGCTGAGGAGCCGATGGTCTGCGTTTGGGTTTCTGCCATGGTGGTGCCAGACGATTGAGCAACTTGATCATTAACCGCAAGTGGGTTTCTAAACTTACCGCTGCTGTGGATGGAGATCTCGTCCTCGGGAAGGGGCAGTAGTGTCACCACTGTGCCCACATCCTCAAAGCCATCGTCCTCATCCTCCTCGTACTCGTCCTTGGGCTCCTCCTTGATCTTTACATTGAGCAGCGCCGCCCTGGTGGCTTCCTCGTCCATCTCCTTCTCCACGTACGTGTCCAGGTCGGTAAAAGGAATGTTAGGTTCCTGGATTTCCACATCGGACTCGTTGGCTACATCCGACTCGCTCAGTGACTGCTTCTCAGACGACTCTTGCTTTTCTGTCTCTTTTTCCCCGGAGTTGGACTCCGTTTTGTCCTGGGACTCGTTGCCCATCTCCGCCCGGGTTACATTCCCTGGGACATACTCGTCCTCGTCATCGTCGTCAACGATTTCCGTGACGCTGGGCTCTTCGTTGGGCAGCACAATGACATCGTCGTCGTCGTCATCGAACACAGTATGGGACATCTTAGGGGCATCTGTTAAAGAGAGATAATAAATTAAATATATACATGGATAAAGGTTATTCTTTGACTAGAACCTACCGTCGTCATCATCGTCGATATCCTCCACCTTGATCAGCGTGTCCATCGCATTGTCGTCGCTGTTGTTCATGTCCACATCCTTGCTGCTCTTTACCTCCGCAGGTGGATTTAGCGAGGCCTTGTAGTCATCGTAGCAAAGCGGGTGATAGATCTTATCCTCCACCCGGATGGCGCTGCGCAGATGCCACTCCTCCAGCTCCTCGTTATAGAACTGTTCGAACTTCTCATGGCACATGTCGCAGCTGCGGTCCACATCATCCGATCCTGCGGCGCATGTGGGCATTGGAGAGTCCAGGGATCGCTGCTGGGAGAGCTCATCCACAGCATCCGGACCACCGGGCTGACCTTGAGCTTCGAGGAAGTTCTTCTCACGCTCCTCCACATCCTCAATCTCCTCGTACTGCCTCCAATCGTTGAGATCGTAGTACCACTTCCTCGATGTGGCCTTCCTGGTCGAGTCGCGTTCCCTGCGGTTCTGCCGGAAGTGCCAGTCCAGGTGCTGGCTGTATTTAATCGTCTGTTCTGGCGGGAAGCGCACACCACAACTGCTGCACTGCATTCCCAGGTAGAGGGTAGCCATTACCGCCGACTGGCGCGTCTTAATGGTCTCTGGCTTGTGCAGATCAATGCGCTTGATGGGCTCTGTGGGCACAGCAGCAGGCTCCGAAGCAGGAGCAGGAGTAGGTGCAGGTGCAGGAGCAGTGGCTTCTTTGGCAGCGGGTTTGGCTTCTTTAGTGGCCTTGGTGGATTCTCCAGGAGGGGGCTTCGCTGCTGCAGGAGCTGCTCCACCAATGATTCCTGACGAAACAAGCTTCTGGAACAGCTCATTGATGTTGAGACTACCCAAAGCGGACGCTGCAGATGGAAGCGCGACAGCTGGCGCCTGTGAAGGCTTCTCCACTACCGGCGCTTGCTTCACAATCATCGGTGGAGGCTGTGGTGGCTCTGCCGGAGCTTCTGTCTTAATATAAACCATATCCGCCACATGAGTCTTCCCTGCCATAACACCTTTGGGCAGGGTGCCAAATCGGATAAAGCAGCTGCGACCTCCACTCAACTTCATGCCCTTGGGCAGGCCACCGTATTCGATCTTCTGCAGCTGCCCATCTAGCAGGGCGTACTGGAAGCTGTCCACAAACTGCAGCGAATGTTGCTCCGCGCCCAGCTGGAAGGTCTGTTGGCGGGCGTCAAGAAAGAGCGGCACAATCGTGTGCGCATCCACAATCATGTTGATCTTGCCCACCACCAAATCCCGTCGCACCCGTCCGATGTCCACATTGGGCGGTGGACCCTCCGCCTTCAGCACATGAATCTTATTGCCAATGGGCACCGATACCGGCGGGCCTCCAAAGTAGATTTCGTACCAGTGCTCGTCAATGTAGAGCTCACGGGAGGGGAACCCAAAGCGTATGCGATGCAATTGCCCATCTAACTGGAACGGCTTGTAGTCGTCGTTGAAGCTAAGAGGCAGTGGTTCGTTGTGGTCGATGAGGATCACGCGCTGGCCCTGCTGGAATCCAATCTCATGCGGCACATCGCCATCCATAAAGATGATGGCCACCTGGTTGTAGAAGCGTATCTCTTTGGACCCACCATCGATTGTGATGCTGCGCACCACATCCGCCATGGGGTTGTCCAACGAATTGATGGCCTTGGTCATGGCCTGTACGGGCGGCACAGGCGGCAGACCCATCATTGAGGGTGGCTGTGGTGGTGGTGGAACGGCAGACTGTGGCATAACAATGGCCGGTGGCTGTTGCCAGGGCATGCCCCGGAAGCCTCCTGGGGGCTGGGGCTGACCCTGAAGCTGACCTCCTGCCCCGCGCTTGTTATTAATATTATTGTTATTGGCCACATTGGCCAGTTGCCAGGCAGCTCGTTGAGCCGCAGCTGGATCCACTTGCTCACCCCATTTACTGGGCTTGCGTCGCTTGTTTTCCCTCTTTGGCTTGTCTCTCTTGTTGTTCATTGATTTCTCAGGGACTGCAGCCGGCTGATCCTCGTATCGTGGCGATCCATCGCTACGGGGTGAGTCCGAGGCGTGATTCTCGTTCCCCTTGAGCTTGGGAATGCGCTTGCGCAGCACCGCATCTCGCGCTGCATTGCGCTCGAGGTCCAGGTGGTCGTCGTCTCGTCGCCGAGACTCCTTCATTTTGCTGATCTCGTTGATGGCCACCACCGTCTGTACGATGTCCTTGTACTGCTCCTGTTTCATATTGTGGTTCTCGAACATCTCTTGGGCCTGAGTGAGGATTGTGCGCATTCTTTCGTCATGCGCCTCCTGGGAGTCGTCATTTCCCTTCAGCTCGGCAAGCTGCTTAAGGCGCTGCGCAACGGCCTGATCCTTACCCTTGTCTGGAGAAGATTGTGAAAATAAAATTATTGATTTGCTAATTTTCTTCAGATTTATTTGTATATTCTAGCTGAGCATATTATAAGTTATTTGCGGTTACATCAATCTTGGAATATGGACGTGTGCACTGATGCCGATTTGGAAAATTAAATAAAACCTGATCCCTATAACATATAGATTTTCCTTTCTTTTAATGGTTTTCAATATGATCACTTACCGTTCTTGCCGTGTTTGTTTTGAAGTCGAGCTGACTTGGCAACCTTGGCGCGGAGCTCCTCAAGAGTTGCCTTCTTCGGTGGCGACTTCGATGGTTGCTGAGAAAAAAACATAAAAAAAGTTTATAAAATATTTAACCAAGTAAATTAGGGCTGCAATTTTACTATGCTCACATCGCAATTATCCATGGAGTCGTCTTCCACCACAATAACTCCCGAAGAACCTGCTTTCGAAACAGGAATTTCACGACGTAGATCCACGTCCTCACTACCAAAGAGGCTGAACAATCAGAATATATTAATAAATAAATGGAAAAAAAAATCTGGGGAATTACTTACGCGTCCAGTTTGGCCGATTTGCTGCGTTTCTGTTGAGGGGGCTGCTCCTCACCATCGACCACCGGGGGCGATGGGTCGGCAGGACGCTTCTCACCCGCACCAGGAACACCCTGCACATGCAGCAGCTTGTTGATCGACTGCTGCAGTGCCTCGGATACATTACCCTGCGAGGAAAGCGGCGACGTCGGCCTACCTAGAGCGCCTGGTTCTGGAACTGTTGAGGCTGTGACGGCTGAAGTCGTTGGATTTAGCAGTGATGCTGTTGATAGATTCGCTGTAGATTTTTCTAATTTATTAAACTGTTTTTGTATTTTGAACGACACTTTAGCGGGCAATTTGGAAGTAGACGCGGACGCGGACGGTGAGGAGAAGTCGATGGCGTTAGAGGCGCCACTAGCTAGTATTGTTGTGCTGCTGGTGCTGTTACTGTGGCTGCCAATGGGCTTCTTTTCATGCATCTCCGACGCTGTGCCGAATGTTGGGGGAGGCGGCGTCTTTGGCCGCCTCAAGTCAATGTCCATACTCGATACATCTATAATCGGCGGATTTGGAGGAGCTGGAGGGGGGCCTGGTTCAAGTATTTGAAATGTAGCTAGAAAATTGATTTCGCTTTTGGGCACACATTTTTTTCTGTATCTTACGGCAGAGGAGGCATTTATAATCAAAATCAGAAGAATACAAAACAGAACAACGGCGGGGAGAGAAATAAGGCAGAAGGTGGTGCTAAGCAAATCTTGGGGCAAAATAATAAAGAAATCATAAGAGGCAAAGTCAACAAACACCAGGCACAACAATCGGGCTAGAGAAATTTGTTTAAAGTAATAAATAAATCAAAAGGTAAATCATGGGCTCCGTTTGGAAGCCAATGCGCGCAATCAAGGTTAGACTATAAAGAATTCAATAAAGTCAATTAGAGTAAAAAATAAATAACAATGGGGTACTGGGGTAAAAGTGCCGTTCTACAAATACAAAAATAATAATTATCATATATATAGGAATACCACTAGCTGGCTCGTATTTACATTAAAGCCAACTACAAAGTACGCTTAAAACAAAATTAAACTTAAACTGGTCATCGAGTTTACCAACGGTTTCATTTAGAGTTTAGAATTAGCCTTGGAAAGGTTGCTTAAGGTTTACACGGGTGTTATCAGCAAATTAAAACTGCAGTCTTTATTTCATTTTTCATTTTAGTTTCTCTTTAACTAATCAATATTTATCAGTAGTCGGTTTGAGGTACAACAAATATACTTCACAGTTATCATTATTGTTTAAGGTTTTTGGTTTGGTTCGCTTCAATTTAGTTGTACTTATTGGTTTGACATTCACAAATCGTACTAGTAAATCAATCAATAATCAAATCACACCAAAGGCGGCACCTGGCTACATTTTGCATTAATTAAAACAACTTGGAATGCAAAAGGTTTTTCAAACACATTTTTTATTTACACTTTGTTTTAGAATTTTCAAACTTGGTTCGAGTTCATTTAAGCGAGCTTAAGTATTTATAAAAAAATATGGCATAATATTTGTATGAGATCACAGAAGGGCGCTAAGTTGCCTGCCTTCAAACGAAACGAACGAATTCCCCTCCGCAATGAATGGACCAAAATAAAACGAACGATGCAAAAACTCCAGCAGATGGTGAACTTGTCTTTAGAGAATAAATAGTGAAATTGCTTCGTGATCTTGGAGCAATGGTCATTAAAATTTCCAATCACAGTTTCATTTACGAGTATCACAGTGAACAAGACTCTTTTTCATCCCCACGAGTCAACCCCCGATCGCCATTCCTTCCACCTGCCTCAACCATTTGGTGCCGCCAGTTTGGTAAGCAATTTCTGCGTTTTCAACTACTCTGTAGATATGGCTAAGTTCCAAGTCGGAGTCGACTTGGTTGTTGGCTAACAAGTGTGAGATTAGAATTAAAAATGGTTTCTTACGTTTCTCTAAATCATTTGCTGCTTTAGCTGCTGCTGCTGCTGCTGGTGATGACGCTGACGTCTGAGGTAGAGATGAGGGAGCTGCCGCTGCCTTTGACTCTGGCGACTTGCTGCTATTTCCGATCCGCAGATCCGAGTCCATGAACACTGGAGATCGACTGCGTGATCGTCCCACAGATGACTTTCCTCTGGAGGACGTGGATTTTTGTGAAGAGGTGCGCTTGGATTTAGAGGGAGAGCTGGTCGGCGAGGAGCTCTTCCGTTTCGATGAACCCGACGGAGAGCCGTTGCGGACGTACCGATCCGAGTGCTCCTTGGACAGTTGCTTGCCGGAGCGCTTCACCGGCGACTGGGTGGAGCTACTGCTGCTGTTCCCATTACCGGCACCGCTCTTCTGTCGCACATCCGAGCCCGATGAGGACGATGAGGCTGTGGAGCTCTTCGACTCGCTGCGCTTGCGGTTTGTGGAGCTGCTGTGGTGGGAATTTCCGCTCGAGTTGGTGCTCTTCCCGGACCGAATGTTGCTATTGCGCACAGGCGATTTGCTGCGTGATCGACTAGATTTTTGTGAGGTCGCGGAGGACGACTTGGCCTCCAGACGGGGGTCATTGCGTGCAGGCGCTCCTTGCTGCGCCTGAGACTGCATCTGGCGAGCCAGTCGCGGATCCCGCTGACGCACAGAGTTCAACAAAGCCGGGTTGACTGGATTAACCTTTGGTTTGCCTGCAAACTGCTGCGAATTGGAAACACCATTAAAGCTATCATATAATTTATAGTTATAATTATTCATCTCACCTGGGCAACTGACATGTTGGGCATCATGGGCCCAGTATTGCCCATTGGTGCTGAAGGACGTGGGTGGCGAACACCACCCATTTGAGCAGAATCCATCATGGATGGCCGGATGGCAGCGGAATTGGGAGCTGGCATGGTCATTGGTGCCCCAGCCATCGCATCTGTGGCCTGGTTAAGCTGCCGCTCCTGCTCCTCCAGATGCTTTTTGGTCTGCTCCAGCTCAAGCTCAAGCTTACGCTTCTTGAGCTCAAGCAATTCGCGAGTTTTGGCCTGGAGAATTTCCTCCATGTCGCTGGGCAGGGTGGGATTAACAGGCATCACAGGAACCATTCCCTGAAGGAAATAAAACGTTACCCTAATCATATTTTGGGTTTCCCAAGTTATCTTACCGTTTTAAGGAAGTCTGGATTAACGTGAATGGCCGGATTGACATGGATTTTATTAGTAGCTGGCTGCTTGGCCGTGATGGGCCAGTTATTATCCAGGCGTTTGACCTGAACGTCCAAGGCATACATCTTGGAGGGTGGGAAAACCTCGTTCCAGGTCTGTCTGAGTGCATACATTCTCTCCCGCACTTTTTCCAACACCTGCGATTGCGAGTGCTGAACCTGGGGGATCAACACGCAAATAATTAACCTTTAAGCTATCGTTGAATGTAGAAAGATGTGATCTACTTACCGACTCAAATGCGTGCAGGAATATTTTGACTATGCATTGTCCAAACAACTGGACGTAGCTGCTTTTCACATTCTTTACTATCGAATCAATTAAATATAGTATGGGCAATTTAAATTCGGGCGCCACCTGTTTGAAGTTTGGTAAAATAGTTAAGAATAGAGAACAATAAGTGTCTGCGGATCGCGACTGGCTGCGATTCAAAGAGAAGGGCAGCGGAGTGGTGAGTGGGACTGACAAAGGGGCAGACAGACAACACAACAACAGGATCAGCGCATTCATCTAGCGACATCCAGCGACGGCATCAACGGCAGCGGCTGCTGGGCACAAAGTCTATATTTGATATCTCCAAGGTGAAACAGCCAAATGCTAGCAAATATAGCGATTTAATCTCACGGAATGGGGAAAAATTTGGACAAACTACAGCTACAACATTCAATGGATTCGAAGGTTACATGTGTTCGGGTATGATTTTGTGAGCATGTTTGTCCCCTGTTCCTCGTGTTCAACGTGAGCGAAATGCGGGTGGAATGGGCAAAAAAAAAGTGTTATGTACTAGTAAGACCTAAGAACTCAGGGTTTTGGGGTTTTTTCAGGTTTACTTTTTACCAAAACTTGCCTCACTTCTTTTGGCAATACAAAAATTGCTGCACATCATATATAATTGATTGTAAGCAGTCAAATTTTTTGTATAAAATAAAAGACAACTTGGTGACAATTGTTTAAGTATTTTCTCTTTTTATTGCATTCTTTAGTTTTCTTGGTTTTTCTTTTATTTTTTAGCTTTAAAGTCCGGCTCCCAAAGTAGCAAGAAAAAAGAATGAGGGAGCAGATTAAACATCTTACCTTTGTAGAACCTTCAAATCAGTCTCAGTCGGCTTAAAACCCAGATTATGTGTTAAATATTAAGATAAAGAACCTATCTAGCTTTATAAGAGATTATGTGGACTCTGTTCATTTGAGGGAGAAAACTAACGAATATAGTGATGGGTGAAGATGCGTTTTAAGCAATATATACTCATTAAATTCGTTAGTTTTCTCTGAAAATGAGCAGCTTCCGTAAACAATTACTGCACATTCTATCACAATTTCGACATGGAGATACACTTTTGTGACGTCACAACCGCCGACGAAGGCCGGTAAATACTAGTTGTTCACTGTGTGTGCTGGGTGTCTTTGTTTTTTTAGAGTAAATATGCTTTTGTTTTGTTAACCTGGCTGATGTAATATTCCACCACTCTCACTATGACATGGGCATAATTGATGTTCTCCTCGGCGAGCATTGTGAGCATATTAATGAGCGGCTTGCTGTTGCAGTTCAGGTCCTGCAGGCTGGACAAATACTCCTCGCCGATGCGGCGCTCATCGTCGCGATAGCTCTGGAATAGTTGCTCCATATTGCAATCTGTATCCCTGACTCCTTGCTCAGGCTGTTGATCGAGACTTTTGGTTTCAAGATATTCGCAGTTGCTAGTTCACGCTAAAAGAGAAATGCAAGGCAAGGGAATTAGTTGATTCGACAATCCGTCAGTGTCAATGTACTATGTTAAACTAAATACAAGTACAAAAACCACAAAGAAAATGCAATTCCAACCAAAACAATCACGCGCGTCAACAAAAAAAAAACAAGCCACACAACGAACTCACATACACACACGTACATGCTGCGAAAATTCAATATGGCGACCATGAGACACTACGTTTTGGTTCTTCGCGAATTTCGGACGCAGGATAGAATGCTCATAAACATTAATATGTTTTCACTTTTCCAACATCCCGGTTGGCACAATAACCAAGGCGCACAAATTTTATTCTCAATGGCAAGGTTTTCTTTACGTTTTCAACCGTTTTTATCCAGACAAAGCCACGTTTATTCTACCAACACACATGCACACGCGTTTTTCTCAGCGTCTTTAATGTTCTTTTATATGTGTTTACGACCTTCAAATACATACCTTTTTATGCTAATACATTTGTACTCTCACTTCAAGACACTTTTGTGAAGTAAAAATTTCATAAAAGCACTTAGAAACTATATAAATTAGCGTTTGAAAACTTTCACGTAACAACTGCGATGTATTTTTGATGAATGTGTACCTAAGTGTGACCGTTTTACTATATTTTCAAAATCCCACATTGCTATTAACAAGCCATTTTCGATAACGTTAGTCGATTGTCTATGCAGGGCAAAGCCGCGCGCTTAATGTTTTAAATTTAAAATTTTCCTCTCAGAGAAAAAGAAAAATGAAGTAAATAGTTAAAAAATTTTAGGCGCTTTTTAGTGGAATTTTGAAACTGCATAATGGGAGGAAAACCGGTGATATATAGCTTATCAATAAAATATAAACAATATGTATTTTCCTACCACAGCACAACGGTCACATCGAAAAGAACGAATTTGCAATATGTAAGCGATTTATAGTTTAGCAATTAAAATGGACGAGGATATCCCATACCTGCGCAGCGCCTACCAGGTGGCGATCATTCCCACCGACCTGCACCACGAGGAGTCCATAATCAGAGCAGCCCAGTCCCTGGACTGTCTACACAAAACGATAAACTCGATTTTCGAGCGAATCGACGCTCGTTTGGCGAGGAATGGTGCAAAGGTTGAGGACATAAACAGTCGTGTGAAGCGCGCCCAGTCGAAAATCAATGCGCTCGTCGGCTCGAAAAGGGCTATCCAAATTTTCGCACCCGCCCGCTTTCCGGCCAGCGACGTCCTGATCCCCCTGCCCGCCACCTTTCCACAGGTGGCCAGTTCGCTTATGGAAATGGAGGAACAGCACCTCCAGCAGCCCAGGTACCAGAAGAGCTTCCCGAGTGCTGGCGGTGGTGGTGCCTCCGAGGAGCAGCAGCCGGACGGGGATGCCGTCTTCTTCCATGTGCGAGCCGAGCAGGAGCACGAGGCGCCGCTGGTCGCCGAGCGAAAGCTGACCAATCGCACTTCCGGCCTCGGAGCCTTGCCAAAGGCCGGAGTGCGCTCGGTACCCTCTCTCATGCGCTTCAACACGAACGAGTTCGCCTTTGGCGAGGATCTGAACGCCTGGAAGCGATCCCAGCCATCGCAGAGTGCAAGAAGAAATGCCAGCCAAGTGGCGAAACCATCAGCAGAAAAGCTTCTGGCCCCAGCCCCCCATTCGCTGGCATATGGCACCACCAAGCTGGCTACTCCGGCCGGAGACCTGCGCTACAATCCCGCTGTCCAGGCTGCACCTGCCATGGATGTACCGCTGGACCTGCCCGATCTGCCCGGCATAGCCAATGATCTGCAGTATCAGCCGGTGGAGGAGAAAACACCCATTGCGCCATCGCATCAGTTCGGAGACTTGCCGGATCTGCCGGATTTGCCGGGCTTGGAGGAGCAGGAGATAGTGGTGCAGGCCATTGCAGCACAGACGCACATTCCAAGGCCGGTGAAGAAGTCGGGAATGGGACAGTGCCCAACGCCATCGTCGTTTGCGCCACCGCCACCTCCCCCACCTCCACCGCCACCGCCGCCTCCTCCTCCGACGCAGGCAATGAGACCGCCAACGCCACCACCATTCCCCACCAAGGGAGCTGTAAAACCCCTTTCGCCTTCCACCAGTACGCCCCTTAGCATGCCACCACCTCCTCCCCAGGTTGTAGATCCGCGTTCGGAGCTGATGGCTGCCATCCGGAACGTTGGAGGAGCTCAAGGCGGTAAGCTACGAGCGCCGGCAGCAGCGCCACTCGATGCGGTGGATACCACCCGATCCAAGGCTGGAGGCTCTGCGCCTTCGACTGGTGGCGATCTCATGGCCGATCTGCACAACAAACTCATGCTGCGTCGCAAGGGAATCTCCGGGAACCAGAATCCCACAGAAGCCGGCGCTGGAAATCCGCTGATGCAGCAACTGTCGCGAGTGATTCCCCCACCAGTGCAGCCTCGCAAGGGCTCTCAGTCCAGTGACGAGACGCGCACGGAGGAGGACGACGAGGTGTGGAACTAACTAGTGGTTCGGTTGAATCTCTCATCCCCCTTCCCATTTAGCTTTATCATCAGTTTAAGTGCCTTGGCTGGCTTTAAGCACTAGCTTCAATAGTACCAATCTTTGGACGGAATTTAAAATTCTTCGGCCAGGCGAGCATGCCAAATTAGCAAAAAGTTTACAAGACCTGTTTAATAAATAGATCAACCAAAAATAAGTTTTTTATTTATATGTTTGAAAGGGAAGCTACAAAACAGGCATTGCTTGAATGCCCCTGTTAGATTTTAACAGCTCTGTTAATGAGCATAGCTCTAGTGTTGTAAAAGGCCCACATTGGAACCACATTTCGGATTAACAAAACAAATTATTTGATTTAAATAAATAGAATAAATAACAATACTTGAAAGAACTTAGAAATTTCGGTACTTATATAACGAAGGAAATCAAGACGAGGAGCTGAATCTAAATAATGACCTCCACCACTCCATCGAGGGATATAAACGATTTGTTTAACGATATAGTTCTCGCCGAGGAGAAGCACTCTCGCCTGGGCTACGACGAAGGCTTTGCAGACGGTCAGGAACAGGGCAACGAGGAGGGATACCGCCTGGGCTACGCTCAAGGCGTGCAATTGGGCGAGGAGCTGGGCAAGATTCTGGGTCAGGTTGTGGCACAGCAGCAGTTGCCGCACACGGAAAAGGTGCATCGCGGGCTCGACCAGCTCCGCACTCTTATCGAGCAGTTTCCCCGCACTAACGACCCGGAGGCGGACATTGTGGGTGCCGTAACAACCATCCGCAACTCCCATCGTCGTCTTCGCGCCCTGCTGGGCACCAAGAGAAGCTCAAGGACAGCTTCTCCAGAACCAGCCGCCTCTGAAAGCAAGGACTACAGTTTTTAGCAGCATGTCGAAGGTGGGAGTGGCTCAATTGCAAAAGCGCCTTGATGGCTTGCTCGCCTTCCTCCAACCTCACTGGGATTTCGTCAACTGCCACATGGTGAACTATCTCACCGATCAGCATTGGGAGAGCTTTATTCCCGATGCTCTACGCACGGAGATAAGTGGCAAGGAAGACGTAGAACTGGCCATAGAGCACTTGTTTTGGGAAAGCAAACGGTTCTTGAATAGATTCCCCGAGTGGGATAGTTTCTTGGACAAGGGAAAACAAGAGCGCTTGTCTTTTCACTCGGATTTACTGACCACACTGGAGCAACTGATAGAGGGACCGGAAAACGCCGCCCAGCTGAGCATTGGGGAGTTCATGAGCGCCAAAAAGTGTCATGAGGTGGGTTAACTTATTGAAAAGCAATAAGAATTGGACTCCATATAATCCTTTTTCCAGGTTGAGCTTACAGCGGCTCTCGTGGATCATCTTGTGAAAAACCACAATCAAGGGTGCTACATTGTGGATGCGGGCGATGGCAAGGGCTATCTATCCTCCCGACTGGCGCTCCAGTATGGCCATCGCGTGCTCGGCATCGATGCCAATGCTGCGAACACGGAGAACGCACTGAGCCGCAATCGAAAACTGCAGGTACGGTTCAACTATAAAATAAATGTAGCTTTATTTCGTTACTTTGATAGACTTAAGCTAAGTAGCGGTTGCTCCTCTATCTTGCTAATCGCGCATCTCGCCCTCCTCGTCGTCGTCCTCCATGCCCTTGATGTAGAGCACGTTGTTGCAGCGGATGAGCACCTCGCCCAGGTTGCCAGTGACGGAGCCCTCGATCACTTCCTCGGTGTTGGCCAGCTGCATGTTCATGTATCCGTCCACGGACACCAGGAAGCCCTTGTATTCCTGGCCCCACTTCAGCTTCACCAGCACTGGTTTTCCTGTGAGGCCATTCAGGAAGGGCTTGGGGTTGATGGGCATACCAGCGGACATGGTGTTTGTTTGATTTTATTTATATTTTTCGAGAAAAAACAAGAAATGGCTTGCAAAATGCGCCGGCAAAACGTTTTCGCGTTGCAGGGAAGAAGAAGAATGGGATAGAGATGGAAGCTGAACGATGAAATCGATATCGATACAAAGTCGGGGCTGTTTGCATTTAACAGAGCAGTGTTACAGAGTTACTGTTACTGTAACGGTCGTTAGTTAGCCTATGCATTTTTTAAAATTACTTTAAAGTAAGTTTTAGTGTTTTAATTCCATTTATTTATACAATTTTAGCGAGCTTGGAATGGATTGACGGAACGAGCAGAGCTGCAAAGAGAAGGCATAACGCCCAAGAGACGTGGTAAAAAGTCACCTACTAGAGTTTCAACCAAGGCAGCCCCAACTCTGGATAACTACAAAACCACGTCCCGATTTATAACAACAGACATCAATTTCGGTGACTTGCTGGTCGAACACTTCTCCCAGTCGGGCAGTATTTGCCTAACTGGCCTGCACACCTGTGGAAATCTAGCCGCAACCTGCTTACAGGTGTTTCATGCCCAACCGGATTGCCAGTTGCTGTGCAACATTGGTTGCTGCTATCATTTGCTGAGGGAACGGTACTCCACGCAGGAATTCTTTGGGAACAAGGCCATAATGGACGAGCAAACAAAATTCGGGTTCCCGCTGAGCCAGTATCTGCAGGAGCGAACGGTGCGATTGGGTCGTAATGCCAGGATGCTGGCTGCTCAATCTATCGAACGGACCTTGGACGCAAAGGAGTTGCCCAATATAACGCTGTACTACCGAGCCCTTTTGGAAATTCTAGTTTGCCGTCACGCTCCGCACCTGAAGAACGAACTGCAGGTGGGCAAGGTCCGAAAGTTTGAAAACTTCGCAGACTACGTGCAGAAATGTGCAGCCAAATTGGATGCTCCTTGGTTGGCAGCCATTGAAGAGGACGAACTTCAGTGCCTGCTACGCGAATATGCATTGGATAAGCTTTATTTGGACCTCTTCTACCTACTGCGGATGTCCTTCGCTCCGGTGCTGGAGAGTTTAATACTTTTAGACCGTTTGCTGTACCTCAAGGAGTTGGGCCACGAGAGCAGCTATCTGCTCGACTTATTTGATCCCGTCATATCGCCCAGGCATTTTGCAATCGTTTCTATTAAGCCGGTGATGTGAAAAATCGCGCTACTTACAGAGGCATCAAAGTTTGACAGCTGATACCGGTTATTTGTGAGCTATAAATATATCATATATTATCTGCATGCAATTCTTTAAAAATAGGTGTAATTAATTGACTTTTGTTGATTGATAAGCATTACTTTATCGTAATAATAATTTCGCTGTTAAATTTCTGTAAAAGTTGTTAAACGTTCGTAGCGATTAAGTGAAAATTGCTTGATTGATGCGATTAAACAAAATATTGTTTAACTTGTTTCAATCCTTAAATATTAAATATCATTACTGTCCGTTTGATAACATACTCGTAAAAAATGTGAATGTAATCATGACTTGAGAATTCGTTTTAAGGAGGTTTCGATCTGTTTTTTTTCCCCTAGGCAATCAGACAGGTTGTTTACGTTTTTTTTTACGATTACATACTAATCTTTATAGAATACGCTCTCTCAGAATCTTTCGAGTGTATAAAACCTGAAATCAACATTCAATCGTTGTGAGTTCTGCGGCGAGCATTCCAGAGATCGGAAAGCTGTAGTTATAAGGACCTTTGTAAAAGGGAGATCCCATTGCTATTGATTAGTATACACCAATATGGTTTTGACGGAGGCTCTCTTCCTGGTAGTAGCTGCCCTGGTGGCGGTGTACTTGTGGTTTCAACGAAACCACACTTACTGGCAGCGGAAGGGAATTCCCTTCATCCCACCAACCCCGATCATTGGCAATACGAAGGCCGCCTTCAAGCTCGAGAACTCCTTTGGGATGCATCTCTCGGAGATCTACAACGATCCTCGGGTGCAGGGCGAAGCGGTTGTCGGAATATATGCCGTCAACAAACCCGCCCTGGTTATTCGGGATCTGGAATTAATCAAGTCTGTGCTAATCAAGGACTTCAATCGCTTTCACAACCGCTACGGCCAGTGTGATCCCCACAGAGATCCCCTGGGCTACAATAATCTATTCTTCGTAAGGGATACCCATTGGAAGGACATCCGCAACAAGCTCACCCCGGTCTTCACCAGTGGCAAACTTAAGCAGATGTACACTCTCATGCAAGAGGTAATTACTTTCCACTTGTTCAGCTCAATTTAGGTTAATAATATTTTGGCCAACAGATCGGCTGCGATCTGGAGGCAGCTCTTCATAGACATGGAGAGAAGAGCAGCGGGAAGTTCATCACAGAGATTAAGGAGATTTGCGCGCAGTTTTCAACCGACAGCATCGCCACCATTGCATTTGGTATCCGGGCCAATAGCCTTCAGAATCCCAACGCCGAGTTCCGTAACCACGGACGAGATATCTTTAAATTTACGTTAAAGCGCGCCAAGGACGTCTCCATTGCCTTCTTCTTACCCAAACTGGTGTCACTACTGCGCGTCCAATTTTTCACACCAGGATTTGCTCAGTTTATGCGGAGCACGATTGGTCATGTGATGGAGGAACGGGAGCGCACGGGCGCAACTCGTAATGATCTGATTGATGTTTTGGTGGGTCTGCGCAAGGAGGCGAAGGAAGAACCCACAAAACCCCACTATGCCCGGGACCAAGACTTTCTTGTTGCCCAGGCGGGTGTATTCTTCACTGCTGGCTTTGAGACTTCCTCGTCGACCATGTCGTTTGCCCTATACCAGTTGGCCAAGCATCCGGAGATGCAGCAGAGATTGCGGGAAGAGATCAATGAGGCGCTGGTGGAGGGCGGCGGAAATTTATCCTACGAGAAAATCCATTCCCTGGAGTACTTGGCCATGGTGGTGGATGAAATTCTCCGCCTGTATCCGGTGTTGCCCTTCCTGGATCGTCAGTACGAAAGCATCAAGGGGCAGCCGGATCTGTCGCTCAAGCCATTCTACGACTTTTCCTACGAAAATGATACTCCCGTGTTTATTCCAGTCTTTGGATTGCAACGTGACCCAAAGGTAACTTATTTTGAATTGTCTCCAACATTATTTAACATTTTGACCCCTAGTACTGGACCAATCCCGACCAGTTCGATCCAGAGCGGTTCTCGGCCGAGAACCGTAAGAATATAGTTTCCATGAGCTACCTGCCTTTCGGATCTGGACCTCACAACTGCATCGGCAGTCGGATTGGCCTGCTGCAGACCAAGTTGGGACTGGTGCATCTCCTCAAGAACCACTCGGTTAGGGACTGCGCAGAGACCATTAAGGAGATTAAGTTCGACCCAAAGGGATTCGTGCTGCAGGCTGTGGGTGGCCTCAATCTGGAGGTCGTTAACGATCGTCTTTACGAGAAGACTGCCGCTGGAGTCCAATAAACCTCGAGAAACTTTAGTTTAGCATTTGTTCAACAAATAGTATTTGTGATTAGCTGTGGCTCTCTGAGAGAAATATACAATTATTCAAGCAAAAAGCGGCGCCTAGTCGTGAGATTGTTTATTGCAGCTAGCTTTGGATGAATCTGCGACTTCCCTTATCAAGATTTTTCAGCGCGGGTAGGCTACCCTTCGCAAGGTCCACAAATGAAAGGCACGTTTGTGAATTGGTTTAATAAGGTCGTGGCTAATCAGCACACTTTGTTTATTAAACAATTCTATTACACATTATGGAGCTTATGTAAACTGTCTTGAAATAGCTATATTAGAATATTAAGGCTCAATAATGCAAACACTAATTTAAAAGGCTTTGAGTCAATGTTGATCTGAATGTTGTAATAAACAATAGAAGGAAACGACCTTATTAAAACCTACTACGAGCTTCCACTACATTCAAATGAAAATACAATGAAACATTAAAAAAACAAAAGATACGAACATATCATAGCATTCCAACATTTACTTAAAACTAGTTTAATAGCGAACAATTATTTCAATAATACTTTCGTACTATAAAATTTTTGAAAAAGTAAACCATTTTTTTTTAGCTTTATTCACAATTAAGCAAAAATTGTTTGATTGATGCGATTAAACAAAATATTGTTTAACTTGTTTCAATCATTGTTGATCGTTTGATAACATACTCGAACAAAAGGTGCATGTAATCATGACTTGTGAATTTGTTTAAAGGAGGCTTCGATCTTATTTTTCCCTAGGCAATCGGCAGACAGGTTGTTTACCTTTTGTTTTTTTTTAACGATTACATACTAATCTTAATGGAATACGCTATCTCAGAATCTTTTGAGTGTATAAAACCTGAAATCAACCTACAATTGTTGTGAGTTCTGCGGCGAGCATTTCAGAGCTCGGAAAGCTGTAGTTAAAAGGACCTTCGTAAGAAATATATTTGGTAAATTGTGCTGCCGAAATTTGTTTAAAAAAAAAAGGAAATACAATTATAATATTTTAAAACTATCGAATGGTTGAATTCCCTATGTCCCCTTGAAAAAAATGTGAAGAGTTTTCTAGGAATCCTTTTACTATACAAATGAGACTTACATTATTTTTATTATCTTTGTGTTTTAAAAAATTGTGATGCATTTTTATGTAATATATGAGTTAGTGACGGAACATCTCATTTTATAGCAGATTAATAGCTCAAAGTTTGAAAGTTCCAACGTAATCTAAACTTGGTCATCTAACCTGAATTAAAATCAAATTATGCACTTGATTACAGACTGGAACATTTATTGGCGTGTACTGATAAGAGATCCCATTGCTGTTGAATAGTATACACCAATATGGTTTTGACGGAGGCTCTCTTCCTGGTAGTAGCTGCCCTGGTGGCGGTGTACTTGTGGTTTCAACGAAACCACACTTACTGGCAGCGGAAGGGAATTCCTTTCATCCCACCAACACCGATCATTGGCAATACGAAGGCCGCCTTCAAGCTCGAGAACTCCTTCGGGATGCACCTCTCGGAGATCTACAACGATCCTCGGGTGCAGGACGAAGCGGTTGTCGGAATATATGCCGTCAACAAACCCGCCCTGGTTATTCGGGATCTGGAATTGATAAAATCTGTGCTGATCAAGGACTTCAATCGCTTTCACAACCGCTACGGCCAGTGTGATCCCCACAGAGATCCCCTGGGCTACAATAATCTATTTTTCGTAAGGGATACCCATTGGAAGGACATCCGCAACAAGCTCACCCCGGTCTTCACCAGTGGCAAACTTAAGCAGATGTACACTCTCATGCAAGAGGTAATTACTTTCCACTTGTTCAGCTCAATTTAGGTTAATAATATTTTGGCCAACAGATCGGCTGCGATCTGGAGGCAGCTCTTCATAGACATGGAGAGAAGAGCAGCGGAAAGTTTATCACAGAAATTAAGGAGATTTGTTCGCAGTTTTCAACCGACAGCATCGCCACCATTGCATTTGGCATCCGGGCCAATAGCCTTCAGGACCCCAACGCCGAGTTCCGTAACCATGGACGAAATTTCTTTACACTCACAATAAAGCGCGCCATGGACGTCTCGATCGCCTTCTTCTTACCCAAACTGGTGTCGCTATTACGCATACAATTTTACACAACAGGATTTGCTCAGTTTATGCGGAGCACGATTGGTCTTGTGATGGAGGAACGGGAGCGCACGGGCGCGACTCGTAATGATCTGATTGATGTTTTGGTGGGTCTGCGCAAGGAGGCGAGGGAAGATCCAACGAAACCCCACTATGCCCGGGACCAAGACTTCCTTGTTGCCCAGGCGGGTGTTTTCTTCACTGCCGGCTTTGAGACTTCCTCCTCGACCATGTCGTTTGCCCTATACCAGTTGGCCAAGCATTCGGAGATGCAGCAGAGATTGCGGGAAGAGATCAATGAGGCGCTGGTGGAGGGCGGCGGTAATTTATCGTACGAGAAAATCCATTCCCTGGAGTACTTGGCCATGGTCGTGGATGAAATACTCCGCCTGTATCCGGTGTTGCCCTTCCTGGATCGTCAGTACGAAAGCATCAAGGGGCAGCCGGATCTGTCGCTCAAGCCATTCTACGACTTTTCCTACGAAAATGAAACTCCCGTGTTTATTCCAGTCTTTGGATTGCAACGTGACCCAAAGGTAACTTATTTTGAATTGTCTCCAACATTATTTAACATTTTGACCCCTAGTACTGGACCAATCCCGACCAGTTCGATCCCGAGCGCTTCTCGGCCGAAAACCGTAAGAATATTGTTCCCATGAGCTACCTGCCTTTCGGATCTGGACCTCACAACTGCATTGGCAGTCGGATTGGCCTGCTGCAGACCAAGCTGGGACTGGTGCATCTCCTCAAGAACCACTCGGTTAGGGACTGCGCAGAGACCATTAAGGAGATTAAGTTCGACCCAAAGGGATTCGTCCTGCAGGCGGTAGGTGGCCTCAATCTGGAGGTCGTCAACGATCGTCTCTACGAGAAGACTGCCGCTGGAGTCCAATAAACCATGAGGAACTTTATTTTTTTTAGCATTTGGTCAACAAATAGTAATCAGAATAGTCAATAGTCAATGGCTCGAATAAAAGGAAAATGACCTTATAAAAAATGAACTTTCATTACAGTTACAAAACATTTGAAAATCATAAAATTCGAACATTCCATCCCCTTCCAACATTTTAAATATTAAACATACCGAAACATAAATACCGAAAAATTAATTTGGTATTACTTTCTCGGTATCGCTTTTCATACCAATGATATTTTAGAGAAGAACAGCGGCTCGAACATCACATAGATTAAGAAGATTTGCTCACAGTTCCCAACCGACAGCAAAATATTGACGCCGTGATTAGCTGACAGCCTGACAGCTGTCTGAAACTTGTTTATTTAGTGCCGTCGATTTTATAATAACTAATATTATATAAAATGGCGTCGAAAATATATATAACAAAATAAAGCAGCGCTCAGCCTACTGATTTTGTATTGCTTTTATAGACCAGCTTTTGATCCCTCACACGGCTGACTTCCAAGGACTTGTTTTATGCAATTGGACGATTTTGCTAGATTTATACCCCTAGTGTCAAATACTTCGCAGGACTGGATTTCATTTGAAAATCTTGGGTTGACAAAATTGATTCTCTTAAGTGAATGTCCTAACAAGGTATTAATAAAAACGATCAAGTCATTTTCAACTTTATTTATATTCCTAGACTGAATGTCGACTTCGAGTGTTTGATAACATTTAATTGCGAGATCATGACATTTGAATTTGTTTGGCTTTGTTTAGTACATTTTTTGTTTGTTTGTTTGTAATTTAAAAGATTGCTACTCACCACACACCATCTGGCTATCTCGAAATCTTTAGGGAGTAAGAACACTCAAACAGCAAATATAAATCGCTGAGTTGTACAAAGATTATTATTTGCGGGTTATAATCGAGGGGATTGTAATGATCATTGGACAGGAAAAACCAGTTGCCAATTAGGTTAGTTGCAAATAATTTTAAGTGGAACAAATTGTTAAAGACTTATCTAATCGGATTACAAAAAACAATGATAATGGATTAAACTTTTATTGAAAAAGTTTCATTGTAAGAAAAAAATCAGTAACATGTAAATATCATAAAATAAATTAAAATAAATTTTGCAATATAAAATCTAACAAGAAAGAAAGGCTAGCTTCGGTACCCGAAGCTTAGAATACCCTTGCAGACCAGTTGCCTTAAAACTGGCAGCTATAGGATATAGTGATCCGATCTTTTGTTTTTAAATTTCTAAAAAGGGTTTAATGCCTATGAAAACTGTTTTTCTCAAGAATGAATTAATTGTCTTAAAAAACACCAGAGTTTTGCTCAATGGCCCATTTTTTCCTATTGTTCCTATGGCAGCTATAGGATATAGTAGTCCGATTTTGATGAAACTTTCAGGATATGTTAAAATTGCTATTAAATAGAGTTTACCAAGAAATAAATAAATTATCTTTAAAAATGGCGAAATTTTGGCACTTTTTCCCAATCGTTCCCATGGCAGCTATGTGATGTAGTGTTCCGATTCCGGCCGTTCCGACTTATATACTAACTGCAACAGATTGAAGGGTTGGTGCAAAGTTTCAGTCCGATAGCCTTAAAACTGAGGGACTAGTTTACATAGCAACCGACAGACGGACAGACGGACAGACAGACGGACAGACGGACAGACAGACGGACATGGCTAGATCGACTCGGCTGGTGATGCTGATCAAGAATATATATACTTTATAGGGTCGGAAATGTCTCCTTCACTGCGTTGCAAACTTCTGGTCAAAATTATAATACCCTCTGCAAGGGTATAAAAATATAATTGAGACATGTTTGAGGGTCGATGTCTTAACTATTTGATAAGATAAGCTAGCCACTTCAGAATGATTAAATTCTTTAAGTTTCCAATTAATAGAAATTCAAGCTAAACAAATGACAACCACTTTAAAATCAATTAAGATTAGATAGCAAATAATAACATAAATATTAACTAACTAGGAGCATGATTGCAGATTGGAAGATTTCCACGACGTGTTACTTGAAATTGATTAAAGCTTAGATGGCTTTGACGGATTTCCACTTCCTGGTGGTAGCTACCTTAGTAGCGGTATATTTCCTAGTGTTTTGTACGCATCTTCGGATTTGAACGATAATGAATCAAATAGTTTATTGAGAACCTCAATGCTACTACGACATTTATGCAATTTAAACGTACCTTACTCAAGAAGGTCAGTAATTTCACGAAGCACACAAAATTGATCTGAATCTGGTTAACTTGTTACCCTAGAATTAAGTGTTGTGTCCACCTAATCAATTGACAATGCCATTTAGGCAATAGCACGAGAGGATGCTATTATAACCTGCTGCTGCAACTAAGCTAGACTAGAACTTATAGTATTGAGGTGGAGCAGTTGCTCCTGTATATCACGGTTAGACAGACTAACGCCGCTATGGTTAAAAAACTATATTAGTGACCTCCTTGACAGCAATTTATCACAATCCAAATCGCTTTCATATTTGTCAAATTGGGTACGAATTAATGACACACTTTAACGCCTTGTTCTGATGTACAAATTATTGTACCCTTGCAGAAGGTAGTAGATGTAAAATTTATTTGTACTATTTTATATAATTTGAAGTTTTTGGCTCATTACATTCTTATTTCAAGTCAGATAAGGTATACGTTAAAAGCATATTTATTTTTAAATCTTTTTAGCTTTATTTTTTTTTAAGTTACGAAAGCTTTTCACAGATGTTATCGATGTTTTGACTCACGACTTGTATCGTTGCCTAAAAGCATTCGCAGTGCTGCCACACTTCGGAGGTATGCAGTAACTTTTGACAATATACAGAATAATGCATTCGCAATAAAAATAATTCAATAAAATCATTAGCATCTTCAGTTTATTATCCCCAATTATTTATTTACAAATGTACCAACATTCGGACTTTATACGTGCTCCCTAGTGCTGAAGCGTTGCAGCTGTGCCAGTGCGAAAAGCTTAAGTGCGAGAGCTTTTCTTCCGTGAACAGCTGAATGAGAATGAGCTGGCGCAGCGCTTCATTTTCGTTTCTTCTTCGAGAGCTTACAGTTCGCATTTGCTCGCCTGCTCGCGCGTAGAAAAGTTTCCCATACTTGTTACTTAATTTTAATTGCCTCCACACGTGCCAGCCCAATAGTTGCGGTGAAACTAATCAGTTCCCTGGAAGCTAGCCCCACTCGTAACCAATACACAATTAGACAGCGCAACTGCTGGGAGCTATGAATTTGGCATTACATAAGAAACGAATGGCAAGGCGAAAATTTTAAACAGACCAAAAAGCGATTAGAGAACGCTGCTAGCTGCAATCGTACGAGGAAATTTCGTCAGCATTCTGGAAGCCTGAACGAAACCCAAGCGAGTGAGTGGCCGTCTAAACCAAACAAAAGTCTGATCGTCTGGCAAAAAACGAGAGAAAATATGAGCTGGGCAACAACAAAGCAAAGGCAGAAATGTTTCAACTGTAGCAGCGGCAGCAACAAAAACAAAAACAGCACCACCGACAACCGCAGCAACAGCAGCAACAAAAACTGTGCGCCTAGCAACAAGATAAATTCGGCGAGCGATTTTCTTTGATTTGCGCCCATGTGTCAGCATTTCTGAAGCCAAAGAGTGTAAATAGCACGTAGTTCTTAGTACAATTCACACGCACAAGTGAATATTCCGCCGACAGTGCAGCGAGTAAGCCGAACCCTAGTAGGATTTCAACAATAATACAGACCGAGCACAAGTCGCCGATCCCCCCGAAAACTAAAACACAAAATCGCACAATGAATTCGATTAAGGCACAACCCACGGGCAGTCCCAAGAAGTTCAATGTGTTCGAGCACGTCAAGTACGAGCACCTTGTGGCCGGCGTTTCCGGCGGAGTGGCCTCCACTTTAATCCTCCACCCCCTGGATCTGATCAAGATTCGATTCGCAGGTGAGTCACCGTTTCAAGGGGTTTTCCAAACTTTAATTTAACTGGAATTGGCTACTAGTACACAGAACACAGGGTTTCTACAGAGCTAAGTAAAGTGACGAAGATACATATTTTTATCAGTGTTATTTGGAGTTGGTGACGAATCAATAGTTAAGTCTTTAAAAATAACATGGAATATTTGTATTGTTATGATGTTTATCTACAAATTTGAAGCCCACATAGAGCAGATATTAAGATAATGTTTCCTAGAGTTTAAAACTATTTCCTGAATTTATATTTGAAATCTACCATATTTTCAAATGAGTTTTAAACCAACTTACGATGAAACTCTTAAAGAGGAAGTTCTTATAACCGAATTTCCACTTAGACTCAGGCTAGTTCAGTTTAGAAAATATCTTTGTATTGGTTGGGCTTTGAGTGTCCCATTAGATAGTGAGAAACCCGTCGGCACGTGCCTGGAAATTGACGCCAGCTTGGCTGCAGATTACTGCACTGGTGTTCGCTGGCTGGCATTTTGTTTGCGCATTGTAATAAAAATTTTCCATGGAAAATTTGAGTCGCTTGCGTATCCGAGAAATGACGTCTGGCCCCTCCGTTTTCCGTTCAAGCTCATTGAAGACTCGCGCACAAGCAAAACTATGTATGTACATATATTGGGGACACTAGTGGCACGTGAATTTAGTTTATGGATTTGTTGACAAACGTCGGTCTAATCTAGAATTCCTGGCCAACAATAGTTTGTTGTTTGTTTTTCATATATTTTTATTGTCTTGTACAAAGATCAATATTAGCAATCAGATAGAAGTTCCCATAAAGTTGCACAATGATCTGCCAGAAGGTCTATTAAGTTTTTGTATTTCTAATCTGAGTTGTGGAAATGGGAAATTACTTAATAATGACTGCCCTAAAACCTTATAAGCCCCATCAGCTGTTGTACCAGCAGCTGACTCAGGCAATTGTTTATGCGACTTTAACCAAAACAAACTATACATACATACGTACTGAATCATATCTTTGGCGAATGTTTTCATATATAATCGCATGTAGTTGGCCTCGATTGCGCTTCATGCGCAAAATACGTGAACAATATTTCCGTATACCCTGGTTCAAAAACCAACTAAAAACAATAACAACAACAACAATAACAGCAGTGGGAGCTGGTTTCTTGTTTAATAAATATTGTTGCTGCTTAGCTTGGATCAGCGCGAAGTGAATATGTAAATTCACCAGAAAATCGGGATCCGTAAACAATAACAACCACACGCGTTGTTTATGCGAATAAAAAGTCACACCATGCGAAAATTTTGTAAGCTGATAAAGAGCACCCACCAGCCTCTTAGGTTAGAGCTAATTCTTCTCGAGCAATCACCAAGTAGCTGCTGGAACCTCCTTGAATCCAAATCCGCAGTGGAGTTGACTTGGGGATTCGGCAACAGCTGTTTTCTATTGACTTGCGCAAGGCCTTTTGGCCAAGCGATGACGCATTCTGGCCCAATCGCCAAAACCCGTTTATCTCGCCAGCATTTCGCTTTTCTGCTCTTGCTCTTTTGCCTTTTGATTTGTGCTCACGTGACTGACTGTACACCGAGTTGGCTTTGTTAACGGCAACTTTCAGCGGCCACAACTGTCCGGTTTATGTGGCACAAACCGTAAACAGGTTGTTGTTGCCAAGCGGGAAGCTTGCCGAATCAGCTCAGCGACCTTATCGGGCCGAAACTAATATATATCGAGTGCATGTCGGAAAACTCATTACTCCGCCGGCAGGATCCCCCGACATATGGCTTATTCCCGTGCCCCTCCAACCCATTTCCCAATTTCCTGGGCTAGTCCAGTTTGATAGAGCTCAAGGTCACACTTGGGGCAGCTAAAAATAGCGAAGAAACGCGGTGGGGCCAACTAAGACGACGAGCCCCCTTTCTGGCTGTTGTCAGGCGAGATCTTATGATTGCCGCAGCTATATAGAAATATGTAGCCCCTTATAAATAGCTACTAACAAGCGCGTAAACATGTAGAGAGCTTTTCGACTCTCCCTCTTATCGCATCCGTTGGCAATTAACGCTATCTATCTGTTTTTGGCGAAAACAACTTTGGCCAGGGAGTCAACAACTGATTTGCCTCGGCCGTACAGTTGCCTTTTATATATATATGAACCGTATATAGTATATAGTAAAGAACCGACTACAGAATGACGTAGGCCCTAGACCCTTAAGCAACCATATCCATAACGAGCCAGTTTCAAGGTTGCCCGTCTAGACGAGTTTATCATTTACGAGTGTGATTTGATTGTCTTTTTGCAGTTAATGATGGCCGAACAGCAGCGGTCCCGCAATACCGGGGACTGGGCAGCGCCTTCAGCACCATCTTCCGACAGGAGGGCTTCCGTGGACTCTACAAGGGAGTCACCCCCAATGTCTGGGGATCTGGATCCTCCTGGGGCCTATACTTCATGTTGTAAGTTGTCTTGAATAATGCCCAAAAAGAGTAAGTAACTTATAGGGATTATCCGCAGCTACAACACCATCAAGACGTTTATCCAGGGGGGCAATACCACCATGCCCCTGGGCCCCACCATGCACATGCTGGCTGCCGCCGAGTCCGGAGCTCTTACTCTCATGCTGACCAATCCCATATGGGTGGTAAAGACGCGCCTCTGCCTGCAGTGCGATTCCTCGAGCAGCGCCGAGTACCGGGGCATGATCCACGCTCTGGGTCAGATCTACAAGGAGGAGGGAGTAAGGGGCCTGTACCGCGGTTTCGTGCCCGGCATGCTCGGTGTCTCTCACGGAGCCATCCAGTTTATGACATATGAGGAGATGAAGAATGCGTACAATGAGTACCGCAAGCTGCCCATCGATACGAAGCTGGTGAGTAGATGATGAGAAGAGCAGATGACCACATCATCACATGACCGAGCTGCACGAGTCGCTGCCAGCGGATATATATGCTACCGAGAATACAGACCTTGTCAAAATAATAGCACAAAAGATGGAATTTATGAAATTAGAAAATCTCCCAATACAAAAGTTGTAGCTTTCGAAAATATTTGCTAATTTATCTAATTGAACATTCTAATCGAAACCATTAATATTCTTATCAATATTATCATATCAGACGTATAAAAATGGTCAGTAAAAACCATAATACTTCAACCTGTCACAGTCTATAATGCATTTAATTTTAGTACCCATATCTGATAATGATATCATTTTTTTGTTTTCCAATTAGTATTTGTCCATTAATCCCAACACATATAAAATTGTTTTCATTAATGAACCCTTTTGGTTATATAGGTTTGACACAAAGAAGTCTGTTTCCAATTTAGTCTAAAATTATATAAACAAAAATCAAAACTGTGCGAGCTATTATTTTGATGAGCGCCTCTGTAGGCAGCCAATATCCGCATATATATGACGTCTGGTCGATTTGGCAGCCGATCAGAGAATTTCGAGCGACCGTCTATAACCCATATTTTTCCATTTCCCACCCTCAGGCCACTACCGAGTACCTGGCCTTCGCAGCCGTCTCCAAGTTGATTGCGGCAGCAGCCACCTATCCGTACCAGGTGGTGCGGGCGAGACTTCAGGACCATCATCATCGCTACAACGGCACCTGGGACTGCATCAAACAGACTTGGAGGTACGAGCGCATGCGCGGATTCTATAAGGGACTGGTGCCCTACCTGGTCCACGTCACTCCCAACATCTGCATGGTTATGCTGATCTGGGAGAAGCTGACCAGCTAGATGGAGTATTAACTAGCGACCAGAACTAGAATCTGTCGCAGACACAGACACAGAATTTAGGCTAAGTCCTAGAATACACGAATCTTTCTAGCCTCTTTCGATGTGCAGCTTACGGCATTCAGCGGAAAATGACAAGCTTATTTTGTATTATTGTTGTAATTGAAGTTCGGTTTAGCTTAGCACCTAATAACACTAGCCCTAAGCGTATTCCATAGATAGTTTATTGTACATCCTGCGCTCATAACACTTCGAAAGTAACTGTTGTGAAATGTAAATTCTGAGCCGCATTTCCAGCACTCTTCATCGAAACAACCACACACATTTAGTTCGTAGTTTAGTTAAATTATTTATTTTGTAATGGCTTGGCACTGTAAAAGCACAAGCAGATACAATATAGCATCCTATGTAGTCGATACAAAATTTCGTTTTGGCAAAAAGATTCTTCATAATTTTGCAAATGGTTTATAAACTTAAGCATAAACCTTGACACTTATGTAAATAAGCATGAACGCATTGTGAACCCATCTAAACCAAGCTGAGAAAAATGAAAGAAAGCAAAACAATCCCAATCAAATCAAATCAAGTCAAGAAAAAAAACATTCAAATTACTTACCTTTATTAAAATGTCACGATGGCAAACCCAAAAGAAAGAAAAGAAACCACTGGCAGCGCATCCAAGCAGCGTCTTTTCATTTGGCCAAGGGCTAAAGGGCAGCTTCTCAGTAAGTAGTCCGGGCACCTTCCGCTCCTCCATAAATTGTGCAGAATCTCTTTGCTAAAGTGAAACCCCGAAGCGCGTTTACTGTAAGTAGCTGTAGCCCCAGGTGCATCCTCACTAACCCCCGATCGTGTTTCGTTCTCGTTGCAGATACGAGGGCTATCGCGGCTTCTACAAGGGCCTCCAGGCGAGTCTGACCCGCGTTATTCCCGCCTGCATGGTCACGTTCCTGGTCTACGAGAACGTCTCGCACTACCTGCTGGCCAGGCGGAAACAGGCTGAAGCAGTGGCCTCTGCATCGCACTGATAGAATCGGCAGGATTCACGATTCCATTTAGTTTCCACAGATTTCCTATCTCCGTGGGACATTTCCACAATGCAAACGCCCTTAGTCAGCGAACCGTTGCCTGTCATGTTGAACATGCGCTTCTGTTCGCGGTTGTTTAGGTTAATTAACTCAATAAGCGGGTTTTGTTCCTGGGGGATTCCGCATGGATTTGTGGATTCAACTCCGACAAAGAGCCTTGGATATGCTATTACATTTATAAGTGATTTGTAAAAAAAAAAAAAATACTTTTAAATCTAAAGTTAATATTGCAAATATACCAATTTCGTTGAACAAATTTATGGTTTTTGTTGTTTGTTTTAAATTGATTCAGTTTCACATATCGCTGGTAAGTTTATACAAATCGGGAATGAAACAAACCTTAATTGACCCTTTTCACAACTTATTTTCAAACTAAATCTATAATATAAACTACGAAAAATTCCACAGCAATCCGTTAATTTTAAATCTAAATTAATTCTATCATAAAGATGTACTAAAAGCACTTTATCAGACTGTTTTTTCAACTTCTTTTTAGAGTCTTTCATAGAAACGAAGAAAATATCTTTCGGAACCCGGAGGATTAAAGTCTACATTAAATCTGTCATATGTTAGTTCTACAAAATGACCAAATTATTAACAAAGTTAGACCATCCGGCATCGTTAAAGGCTGGGCAAGCTTTAAAAAGCAGCAACAGTGGGCTGAACTAGAAAACTGTAAATATATTCCAACTAAATTTGAATTAGAGCCGCCGAAACTAAAAGCTTGATTAATCGATTTACTGGTAAAATCATCAATTGGCAAACGATTGCTATTTGATTCGATTCGGAATTCCGTTAAAGGTTTTCCCCCCCAAAAAGCTTTGCGAGAAAGCTTTCGCTTTCGTTGGCCGATTCGAGCCGAAGTATTTTTTTTTTAATTTCAGTTTCAAACTGGAATTATTCGAGGGTGGACGTTGATACCTCCTGTTTGTTCTTGTTGTTGTCCCCGCATTGTTGTTGTTTGCGTAGTTTTGCGTGTCTGGCAATCGAACGTGTGTGAATTTAATTTACGTGCCGTTAAATTACCGCCAAGAACAAACATCGCGCGAACAAGAAGTCGTAACAATACAAAAGGCCTTTTAAGTCTTATGCAAGCGACTAAGTAAGTGCTGACCAAAGTGATCCATTTGCATGGAAAGCAAACCAGTTTTGAACAAGAGTGCACAATTGTCCACCCAAAAAGTGCATGGGATCGAGTTCAACAAACCGATCTGGGTGCAGTCAGGTCGAGATAACACCAAATTGGGCAGTGAGATTTGCAAATTCCAAAATTAATAATAGAAATACCAAAATTCTGATAAGTTCAAGTGCAGACAGGGGCTTTGTTTACCGTTAAGCGAACAGGAGAACGAACGGTAAAGAAACCACATGTTGCTCGGGAGCGGGGGAGGGAGTTAGGTACACAAAGAAAAAATATTCTATTAATTTCAAAAGTTTGTACAAAAACTAACTTCGATCATCAAAATTAGAATATAAAAATATAAATTTTATTGTAGTTTTGTTGCCTCTCCCTTTCTTATCTTCAAATTTATATATCATAGACGACTTTAAAAGTCAATATAACTATGACGGTACACATATTAAAAGAAAATTCTTATTGTATTATCTCATTCTAAGTTACCATATATGTACATATATGAAAATTGTTTTCTTATAGGAAAAATGTAGTTCTGATATTATTTCTTAGCAAGGAAATATAGATATTTTTGTTTACAAACACAAATATTAATTTGATTTGTGAACATTCAGTCTTTTTAATGAAAATCTACTTAAAGTAAAAGAAAACATTTTAAAGTATGTTTTAGGCAAAAAAAAACTAGTCTGAATCATTTTAAACTATAGGACTATTTACCTTGTAAAGTATAACGAATTTCTATTGAATATGAAACTGATTAGGTTACGTTTTTCTCCGTGTAGGGCGAGAGAGCCAAACAAATAGAGGCGACACTGATAACGCGTGGTGAATGACCTTGAGTGCGGGGGAGTGTGATAAACCCGCAGAAGGTCTAAAGAGCGATCTTGCCACTTGCATGGCAACCAGCACAATCCGGAGCAGTGTTGTCTCGACCTCAGCTGGACGCCGGAATATCTGCGACTGCCTGGCCCAGGAGTCCGTCGAACTATCCAGCTTCAAGTCGAAGTCAAAGTCTGCTGACCATCTGACCGAGCTAGCCTGCGCCTGCCTGCGCTGCCAGTACCTCGGCAAGGATCTCAAGGACACCCTGCCCGTGGAGCACAAGCCCAAACCTCCGAGCGCCGGCTCCCTCGGCGCCCTCAGCGCCAAGGAGTCGCCCATCTTTGTGCGTCGCCAGATCTGGATTCCGTCCTTGGTAGAGAAGGAATTCACTTCATCTTCCCTCAGCTCTTCGCAGTTCTCGCTGCGCAGCTCGGCTCCGGCGTACGCCGAAACCAAGCCGGAGTTGGACCTCGGTGCCGTTGAGGCGCTGCCATTCACCAGGGACATGCCCGCGGGAAACCGGACCCATATGGATATCAACCGAAACAACGGCTACCTGCACAACGGAGTGAGTATTGGCTCGAAACATTGGAGCGTGTTTGTTTATGCCCAGCACATGTAAACGTCTTTCGGGGTCGGGCCTAAAAAAGGGGGAGTTGTAAAACACTCAACAAAATCGGATAAATATTGGAAAGCAAAAGTCTAGTTTGGTAGAAAATTAACCTATAACAAAAATTTTGAAATTGTTTTTATTTTGTAAAAGAATAATTTAACATTTACCCAAAAAATAAAAATTATTTTTAGAACGTACTTCAAATATGATATTTTATCTTCCCAGTCCATAGACCAGAAACGCATTTTCTATTTAAGTTAAATATTACTCATATAATTTATATTGTTGTTCAGACCTTTATTTAATTGTTATTTTTGTTTCCGCCCTTTTATTATCCAACCACTTAGGGAAAAGTTTTATTTTTCACAATTTAATCTCATGAAACAAAATGTTTTTAGTTTGTAGAGAGGGCTTTCTAAAACATCTTTACAAGTTTATTCCACAAGAAAGTAACATCTGTATTTACAAGTTATTTATTTTTGCGTTAAAGGCGATTAAAAAGTTTTCTGCGAGTGTTTGGGGGGAAATGCCCAAAAAAATAAGTTGGCCAAGTGTTGCAATGCTTTTCGCTATTTTGCCTTGTCAGGCCGTTAACACAACCAGCGTGCACTCATTAGCCGCTTAAGTCGCTCGGAGAACTTGGCATGGAACTCGTTGCCCCCCAGCCGGGATTTCAGAAACAGATGCACGAAATGTTGAGAAGTTTCACGAGCTGCTAGGCAAACCCCAGAGCTCGATGCGCACTTTAATACATACTATATTTCCAGCAGTCAGGCGCCCGCCGAGAATCGCTTTTGCGTTGTCTAATCTAACGCCAACCGAATACCATTTTCTCTCGCATTAGACGACCAATTAAATGGAAATGAAATTGAAATCGTTGCCATATTCGAGCCCCGGCAATGTTATAAACAAGCCGATAAAATCAAAACAATGCCAGCGTCACGGGGAAGGAGGGGGTACCTCAAAAATTTCACTCTCGTGGTGGCTTTGACAAAGTCATGGCACGGATGCGGGACGGGGGTCGGATGCGGAGGCGGAGGCGTAGTCTCCATGTGGGTGTGTTCGACTACTTAAGTGATTGCCGGTTAGCTGGATATAGATATCCGCTGCCGTTGAGAAACTATAATGGGAATTGGAGGGGCTGCGCTGCTACCGTTTTCAAGAAAGGCCCGACAACGTCACGTCTTAAGGTCACTAATTATTGAACGGACCGGGCGAAAGCGGGTTGGTGGGTGTGTGGGTGTGTGAATTTTAATTAAAGCCCGACATTCGAATTCCTGGCATATTTCAATTACACATCGCACATGTGTGTATTTGCCCTGATGAATCACGGAGTGTCATTGCATTTTCGACCACAATCTAATCGGAGCCGTTCTTTCCTCTTTTTTTGTGGCTGATGACTCCATTGAGTGATAAGATATGAGACCCTACTCCATCGGCTCGATAATGAGCCAAACTCTTCTGTGCGTGTGCAGAGTCCATTGAGGGATCGCTTGGAGCGGCTTGGAGCAGCCTCCTTATGTAATCAATCTCGAACTCCGTCCGCGGATCGCTGGCTAAGGCAATGCACTCCTTATTACTCGGATTATTGTTGTTTTTATTTCTGATTACATTTGCATGACAATTGCCGGGGCAATCGGTGGCTGATAAGCATATGTATAGGGTGTATAAACTTAATAAATGGAGAGAGCGGAGTCACATGGATGGGCTGCCCTGGAATCACGCAAACTTAGGTGCGCGAATCTCGAAATTCCATTGTCAACTGACTGCATATATTTACTCTGAATTTATTGTGGTAGTTTGTACTATGTTAGCCTGCTATTCAAGGGCAAGTGGTTAGATGGTAATACAATTTAAAGGGGGTTAAATAGTTAATTATTTAAATATTTAAATATGTTTAAACATATTATAAGTGTTTGGCTTGGAAGATGGTTCATCTTTATTACCCAATATCTACATGAATATTAGTTATCACAATGTCTTCATATCGTAGTTTTATCTGTTCTCTCATTGCTTCAAATAAAACAATAATAATGAATATAAAATTTTTAAACTTTAATTTATTTAGTTACATATCGTAGCAACTAAAATTGTAGCTATTAAATGTGGAGTAAATATTTTACAGCCCCATGTAGAAACAATTTGTATTGCATACTTTTGGGGTTCGCTCGGAAAATGCAAACACTCAAAAGAGAACAATAAACGATTTTCTCAAATTACATACTTTGCGAAAAAGTTTTATTTATTGTTTCGCCAACTGTTGGAAAATAGAAGTGTTGTCCCATATTGCACAAATCGGCGCTTAGCGTGATGCATGCAATCCCCGGTGGCTTTCATTCCAGGAATTCAGCTCCGTGTTTAGTCCTTTTTTTTGTGGGGATACAAAAACATTTGATGGCTGGCACGTGGAGGTGGAGGCATCTTGTGATTTCTCCGTTCGGTCACCGATTTAGAGGGAAGAATCCCGAGCAGGTCTTCACCGCCTCCGGGCATCCGTGGGGCTTTTGTTCGGAATGGGGTCGCTGGTCGTTGGGGTAATTGCAGGCGCCTCAAAGGGAAGGGTATTGGAGTGGAGTAGAGTGGAGTAAAAGCTCCACATGCTCCTCCTTGTGCCTGTGGATTGCGTGCAAACATTTGCAGGGCACAAAAGGAATTCCTCTCCGTTCGACATTTGTGCGAAAGTGAATTTGAAATGCTTTCGGTTTCCATGACACAAAATACTCGTAGTTTAAGAGCCCTCCGTTCTTGGAGCTGGTGCAAATGTGTTTGCTGTAATCTCCTATAAATTATGTAAGCTGTTGGCGGAGAAGATTTGAGTGTTGACTTGTCCCCGATTTAAATATGTGCATATCGGTGAGGTTTTCCATTTTACTTCCCATTTCGGCTTTCTCATTGTGCTCGCGGCCACAAATGTCTAGACAGAGATTTGTATTTCAGAAATTCTAGATGAAATCACCTTTAATAATATCCGTATATCAGTTTTTTTTTTTGTTTTATGTGGTTATTCTGATAGAGCTAACCAATTCATTCAGTTTCGTTTTCTTTATAATTAATAGGGGTTTATATTTTTTGACCAATGTATCTTAGCCAGTTTGCATATAAAATGTTTCTGTTTATTAAATCTTTAATTGTCATTACTGAAAGGCATTTATATTTTTCAAAAATGATTCCAAATAATTATTTGATTTACGCTTTAATTTTATGTTAAAACTATTAACCATAAGTATCGCATCTCAATGACATTGTAACCACAGATATTTCTATATTGGGAACCCAGAATCTATTTTAAACAATATATGCCATATATATATATGGCAACTTCCGTATATTTATGGGATAGATGACTTATTTATCCCTGTTAGGTGTGGATATGTGGGCCATCCCGTTGGCGTTTCGGGTTATTACTGGTGTAATCGTATATGGGCGATGTGTATATAAACCCAGCTGTCTCTCTCTCTCTCCGTCTCCCTACCTTTGTGGTGCGGCTAACCACGTTTTGTAATAAGCGTAATTCTATATAGTCACGTCGCAGCAGCGACAATCGGGCAAGACACCACCCAGCGCAGATTGATGTGTCGCCCGCTTAATGCCGAGCGACTCTTTTGGGACAAGTTGATGCGGCCAATCCTCAGCTTAAAGGAAGCCCGCCAAGTGCAATGGAGCGTGGGTGGTGCTAAGGGGTGCTGGGAAGGTGGTGCAAGTGGGTGGTTCTACTGGCTCCATTGCTGGTGGTAGGTCAGGTCCAGAAATGGACACTGGCCGCCCCAGTCGCTCCACTGACTGTGCCGGATGACTGAGTCGCCTGATCACCTTGATCCCAATGACATAGCCCGGTGATTCGGGAGCAGGGCCAACTAGCCGGACAACTGGCCGGCATTATCATTGCGCAGTGGACACTGGTCGGGCTTTGTCCGGGGATTGCTAGATAAGAGCCTGTCCCCAGTTCAATCGGCGCATTCAAAAATCCGGCGCCTCTTCTCACGCTCATTTCGCAAGCGAGGCTTGCCAAGATCCAGTGCTGGTAAATATTGTCTGGCCAGTTTTGATTCGGTTTTCAATTGGATTTTGTTTCTGTAGCTGTAATGCTAAACCATTCACCACAACCCAAAGGGAGGGGCCAGGGGGCGGGGGGCGAATTAAAATTTATAAAAGCCTAGACGTCGGCTTTGGGGATTTCAGTACGCGTTTGTTTTGCCTGCGCTGCGGTTGCTGAAATTAGCAGGATTGCTCCCCAGATCAGGTTCGGATCGCATCTGGAGCAGATGGAAGCCATAGGGCTGGTCTTTAGAGAATCGCGAGAGATCAGCGCCAGATGAAAATATGCCCAACGCGGAAAAGGGAAAAGCCACAAAGCGAGCGGAACCGGAAACATTGGAGCAAGGGGAGAAGGATAGTGAGGGGGATCCCGGGGTGGAGGTTTCAGAGGAAGCCAGCGGAAAGATCAAGAGCCGTTCCCGTTTCTCGGCTGCTCTGAGGAGCCTCTCCAAAACCAAAACCAAAAGGGACAAGGAGCGGGAGTCGGACAAAAGCGCCGACAGGGAAACCAAGAGCGGCGAGGAGGAGCTGGACGAGCAGGTCGACACCCCTGGCCAGCTGGAGGAGGTGGCCAGCTCCATTAGCACAGACAGCGGGGCCCTAGGGAAGACCAAAAAGAAAAGCCTGACGCGCCGACTGCTGCTTGGCGGGCTGAGGAAGAGCGGGAAGACCGCCAAGGTGAGACCGCACAGCCTGGCCACCAGCGACGAGATCAGCCTGGAGAGAGTGGAGGTGGAGACCACACCCTCCTCGCCCTCGGCCAGCAGCCGCACCCTGCAGATCACCATCAGTGGGAAGAAGGTGGAGCCAGCTCCGGCCCCAGTCCCAGCTGCAACTCCGAGCAAGAAAAGCGGCAGCAAATCCCGGCCAAAGAGCGCTGCCAACGAGACGGATTACCTGACACCAGCCGGGGGAGAGAAGAAAAAGAAAACCACCACTCACACCACGGTGACAACCAGAGATACGAGCACCAAGCTGGTGGTGACCAAGAAGAAGCAACAGGGGAAGCCCCAGAGCCAAAACCAAAACCAAAACCCGAGCCCGAGCCAGAGCCAAGAGAGAGAGACGCCTCTTATCACTGAGAGCACGCGCGACACCCCGCCGAGAGAGCGGGCCCCAGCCAAGCCAAGTCGCGTCCAGGTTCAGGTGATTCAGTCTGCCAAAGGCACCGGAGCAGTGAGCAAGTCCATTTCGAGTGCCAGCAAGAAGCTGGAGTTGATGCAGCAGCAACAGCAGCGGGGACATCGCCTTCACACCACCAGACAACCAGCCAACCAGTCCATCGTGGCTGATCTAGCGAGTCTGGCTGAGACCCAGCCACCCAGTCCAGCGCTGCAGCCACAGCTGGAAGTGACCTCGCCATCCTCTCCGGGCAGTCCAGGCTCTCCATCCCCCCGATCCCCCTCCCAAGCGCTAGACGACGGCGTATCCTCTGCGGAAAGTGCTCAGACCCTTGGCCATTCCTCGCCCGTGGTCCGCTTTGCCGTGGGCAGTGCCGTGAGGAGTCCACTCAGTGCCTACGAAGCCGCCTTGGCCGCCGCCGCCAGTCAGCAGCCCAGCTCCAGCGAGGAGATCAGCGATTCCAGCTTGAGGCGATTGAGCTTCGCCCAGCAGCAACTCGTACTTGGGGACCACGACAGCATCGAGGGCAGGCGGGAGACGTTGCGGTATCAGTCGGTGGCTAGCGAGTACCAGGACTCCAATTCGGAGGAGGACAGCGAGGAGGTGGAGGCCAAAGAACCGGAGAGCGGCAAGCCCATGCCGGCCTTCGGTGACCTGACCATGGATCAGGAAATGGAACCGGTAAGATGTCACCCGAAGTGTCGCCACTTGGAACAGTTGAACAGTTTGAAAGCGTTGAAGCCCCACAAGTGTCATGTCGCGTATCTGTGAGCTGTCCCCCTTTGGTGGCTAGTCGAGAGAGTGTATCTGGGTGTGTGCGTTCGAGAGAGTGTCATTCAACTGCGAGGTGCTGCAGGGAGGCGGGAGGCGGAAGGGAAGGTTGTCCGTCCAAGGGGTCTCGTCAACTGGCGCATAAATCTCAGTCTGGATTGACAAGCCAGAAGGGGCAGAGAACTTAGAGAGAGGTGTTAATTATTATCCGACTTAAATTTATACGATTTCGAATTTATTGTTATAATTGAAAGGAAAAAAATTAACTAGCAAAAGCTGCAGAGAATATATGTATTATTTACATTTTTTTTTCAGTGCTTAATTTATAATTTGTTTGCAATATTTACATTTTCTTAACACCTGAAAAAATACAACTAATACATGATTTTTAATTAAGTATAATATATTAATATGTAGCCCGACTAACCTCCCCATCCAATCCTTCTTGCAGGCCATCATGACGTCCACCAGCGAGAAACGCGAGCATCTGTACAAGATTCTAGTCATCGGCGAACTGGGCACCGGAAAGACGTCCTTCATCAAGCGGTATGTGCACCAGTTTTTCAGCCAGAACTACAGGGCCACCATTGGGGTGGACTTCGCGCTGAAGGTGCTCCAATGGGACGCGAACACGATAGTCCGCCTCCAGCTGTGGGATATAGCCGGTCAGGAGCGATTTGGGAACATGACGCGTGTCTACTACAAGGAGGCGGTCGGGGCGTTTATCGTGTTTGATGTTACCCGTAGCGGAACCTTCGATTGTGTGAGCAAGTGGAAGGAGGACCTGGACTCCAAGGTGCAGCTGCCGGACGGCAGTCCCATACCGTGCATCCTGCTGGCCAATAAGGTGGGTATCGATTTCTTTCTACTATTTTTATTAATTTAAACCGGATCATAAGGATATTCATTTGCTCCAGTTGTTATTTTCTTGTAATTATATTTAATATATTTAACAACAACTTTTTTGAATACTTTAATTAATTATTATCCAAACTGTGATTTTGTTTAATAAATGTTGTTAAGTTTTTCCATTTAAATATAATTATTGCTTTTAAATGTATAAACAAGTAAAATCAATATTAAGAAATACATTTACCATTATGTTTTCATTTAAATATTAATATTGTATTGTAATACATTATTTGATTTAAATAAATAGGTTAACTCAACATTTAATTTAAAAGAAAAAATTCAAAATATATCCCTAACTAAATAATTTGTTTAGAAAGTCTGCTTTACCAACTTTTTTCGAACTCTTTATACTTTCCAGTGCGACCAGGAGAAGCAGGGCATTATCACGCAGCCGGAGAAGATGGATGAGTACGTGCGGGAGAACGGATTCGCCGGTTGGTTTGAGACATCCGCCAAGGAGAACATTAACATTGATGAGTCGGCCCGCGCCCTCGTTAACAAGGTGATAATCCAGGCTAATCCACACCTCTTGACTCCGGCTAATCTGTTGCCATTTCCGTAATAGATACTCATCAACGATAAGCTGATAACTGGCGATTTGGCCGACGGTGACAAGTTTAACCTGAGCAGCGCGGGCGATGCAGCGGGCTCAGATGCCAAGAACAAATGTTCCTGCTGACCTGGGACCGAGGTCCAGCGATCCATCGATCCATCGATCCAGCGATCCTGATCCCCGGCCATCCGTCGTGCACTCCAATGTCCATTCCCAGTCTGAACGCGTCCAAGGGCGGTTTTCTGAGACAGAAACGCAATGTGCCTGTGTCCACTTCATGTTCATGTTGTTAGAAGATAGCTACAGATAACTATGCTTAGGGTTTCAACGTAACATTTGTCTAAGACTTACCTTCATCCACTTTCCAATCCCCCACACCATCCAATTCCCGTGATCCCACGATTGCATCCATCAGATTCGTCAGGCGGGACAGTATCTTTAACACCCGGAGCCCGTAAATCCCGATAAGCCCTGCCTCTGTCTCCACATTGTTGCAGCGGGATCGGGGCCAGTGCGTACATCCATATAGCTCCCCTGGCACATACATAACATAGCTTACCTACGCATACACACCACTACATTACCACTATTATTACTATCATTGTCGCGAGGATTAGGCTGTTGTCTGAGATAGCGCAGCATCCGTATCATAGCATTCTACATTTGTGTAAAATACGAATCGTGTTCTTTGTTTTGTTTGTTTTATTTGCTGGCCTTTGCTGGCGAGATTGTTTTATCTTAAAAATTATCACACACATATGCATACACTCTCTGCCATCTATATTTGCATTTAGATAACAATACGTACGTTTTATGCAATACGAAACGAGAAATAAACTTTTTAATAGTAGTTAAGTTGAGCGGGAGTGTTTTATTAACCTCATCGGGGATGCCAACAATTAAAAACATTTTGGATTTATGGTAAACGAAGTGAGGTAAGATATATTTTCGGAAATAATAATAAAAGCATATGCTGAAAGTTTCCTTTAAAAACTCAGAGTGATGATTTAAAGTCTTTGGATGTGCCAAAAGTTGTTTATTCATGGATTTTTCGAGTGCAAAAATACATGTTCTGATAAAATTTCTCTTATTAAGCAAATTTGAGCCAAGAAACTTATTTTTATTTAAGTAAATAGTATGTAATTTAATGTTAGCTGAAGCTAATAATATTGAATAGTTAAATTATTGGAAAATTATAGAAATTTAACTTTAAAATAGTTATTTTCCATAGCGAATTTCAAACCCCATTTTGAATAAGCTTTTTCTTCCAATTGGAATATTTCCGTTACTTTATGGCTGGGTATTTATTAATTTCTGGTATTTCTCTCACTTACTGCAGTATTTCCAGCACCTATGGTTACTCTGCACGCTATTTTTAAGTTCTGCGAAACGCCGCAATTGTAGTGTTGTGCAGCTTTGTTACTGCTAAATTGTTTATTGCAAAAATCATCAAACCGAAGTATAGTACGCCAAAAAACCACTTGTAAAGGCACACGTCGTGTGTTAGGTGTGCCAGGTAAGCCGGCGGGACACTTGGAAGTAGCCAAATCTCCGCCGAAGACCGATTCCAATTGGATACGTCTTTGGGACTCGTCACGTTTACTCCCCCTTTTTCGGGGTCTTTGTTGGCACTTCTGGTGCTCTGCTGCTCGGGTGCTCGTCTTGCTGATAAGTGACCAGGCAGCGAGTGAATTTAATTAATCAGTGCCCCGACTCCGGCCCGGGGGCAAGTCAATTGGGTATTTCGACGCCGAGAAGTGCTGAATGAATCAGCTGATGCGGCAATTCCAATTGTGAAAAGCTCTTTCCTCCGTTCCCGTTCCCACGCTGTCTTTCCCTTAAAAAATAAGGTGGAAATTTGTTGAGTTCGCAGCTAGAAACGATGCTGCCGGCTAGGGAAAACGTCGACCTGGAGTGCTTCCTGGTGACCAAGCACTCATGGAAGGGCAAGTACAAGCGCATCCTCTCGATTGGAACGGCCGGCATCTCCACCTACAATCCGGACAGGCTCGATTTGACCAATCGCTGGCCCTACTCGGACATTGTGGCAGCAGCTCCCTCCAAAGCCTCAAATGTGAGTCATCAATGGTTTTATGAACATTGAATTAATCATATTTGCACCTGCAGATACCCAATGAGTTCGTGCTGACCCTAAAGAAGGACAAAAAACTGGATACGATCAAGCTATCCTCAGAGTACCGCAGCGATATACTTAGCTCTATATTGAAATACTACAAGGAGTTTGCCGACAAGCCCAAAAATGCTCAAGTAAGCTCAGAACCAAAATATGAGGTTATTAATATAAAAATAAACACATGTTATGTCTCCCTATAGCGCTTCAGTGCCTACAAGTACCATTGGTCGGGCATCAGTCTGCCCACCGTACTGGAGGTCACCCCGTGCTCCCTGGACCAGCTGGATCCTACCACTAATGACGTTCTGGCCAGCTACATGTACAAGGACATCGAGGGAATAATAGGTAGCTATACAGACTCGACTCGCCTGCATTCATCTCAATGTGCACCGTTCGATCGCCTTGTACCACAGTTTTAATTCAATGTGTACGCTTTGTCTTTTCCGTTGCTTTCCGCACTCATCTTTCTGGTCTTTGTTTACGTTTGCGCACGTTTTAAGCAGGCATCTCGGACTATGAGGGCGGCATTGTGATGGCCTACGGCGGCTTCAGTCGCCTGCACCTCTTCAAGGCTCTGAATCACCACGAGATTGTGCAGAACATCGCCCAGAGATCGGCCCAGTTTCTGGGCATCGAAACGAAGATACTCAAGAGTCAGATTACGCTGGAGCAGTTCGAGAGGCAGCGGTTTGGCAAGTTCAGGTGGTTTTCATTTACATTTCGATTCAATAAAAGAAGAGTTAAAAAACGATTCCTCTTTCCCTTCAGTGGCGACCAGTTTCAGACCTCAATGACAGAGTTTACAGTGCAGAAGATTACGCATCGCCACCCGGACCCCGTGAAACGCACCCTCTGCCTAACAGAGGCGACTCTCCTGGAGCGCGATCCCCAGACCTACAGTATCTGCACCCTAAGACCTCTAGCGGATGTCTTCGCCCTGGTTCGCGATAAGGACAACCTGCAGCGCTTTAGTATTGAATATAAAAACGGCATTGTGAGGAGTTACAGTACCAATGACAGAGATTCGCTGCTGGCCACCATGCTAGATGCGGTCCGTTCCAGTGGCAACCAAGATGTGCACATCCGCATTGGGAACACGCCGCGGGGCAAGCGCTATGTTCCTCTGAGCAGCTCTGTGGACGAGGAGACGGAGGCCAATCTGATGCGGCTGGTCATCAACAACTTCCAGAACCCCGCGAAGCGCTACGAGATCCTCGAGCGCTTCAACGCCAACGTGCCTCACAGTGGTCTCAACTACAGTGTTACTCAGGATGTGGGTTTTCCCAAATTGTGCAAGTGAACCGCCTAACAAGTGTTTCAATTCCAGAGCTTGTTTGCCGAGAACAAGGAGAAGCTCATCTTAAGCGCCCTGCAGGCTCTAGCTCAAAAGGAACTCGACAGTCCCACGGCGCAGCTGAACAACTTGGAGCTAGAGGCCATATTCCATGCACTAACTCGATTGCTGGCCAGCAAAGTGGGCTACGCAGCCTTTACCAATCTCCCGGGGTGAGTTCTTGCCCTCCTATATATTCCCAAATATATTTAACTTATGAGGAATCTGGTTTAGCTTTCGTGAGATCATTGGTACCAAGGTGGTGGCCGCTTTAAGGAGAAAGGATCTGGCTGTGACATACTCCGCCATTGACATGATCAACTCCCTTATGCATTCGGTGAACTCTGACCATGATCTGAAGCAGGAGCAGTTAAACAAGTCCTCCATTTTGTCATCGAAATCATTTCTGGAAACACTGCTGAATATGTGGACAACCCATGTGGTAAATGGAAATACATGCCACATTACCAGGATTAGTTTATATATATGATTTTTCAGAGCCATGGCAGTGGTGCCCTCGTTTTGTCAGCCATGCTGGACTTCATGACCTTTGCCTTGTGCGTGCCTTACAGTGAGACCACCGATGGCAAGCAGTTTGACATCCTTCTGGAACTGGTAGCCGATCGAGGTCGCTTTCTGTACAAACTGTTCCAGCACCCCTCGCTGGCCATTGTCAAGGGGGCTGGTCTCGTCCTCAGGGCCATCATTGAGGAGGGGGAGTTGCATGTGGCCCAGCAGATGCAGGCCTTGGCCCTGGATGAGGCGGCTCTGTGCCGGCACTTGCTCGTAGCTTTATACACACCCTCAAACGATCCTACCCTGACCACCCACCGTCAGTTGTCGCGCCATCTGATCGGGCTGTGGCTCACGGATAGCGAGGAGGCCATGGAGCTGTTTAAGCGGATCTTCGTGAGTTGTTCTTGAATAGATTTTCTGAATCTATAATCATGCATTTGCTACCCTAGCCCGCTGGTCTCTTGACCTTCCTGGAGTCGGAGGATTCGGTTCCGGATGCGGATCTCGAAGAGGACAAACTGAATTTCCGTGACAATCTCAAGTTCGCAATACAACATTCCAACAGAACGCGCAAAAATGTGATAGAGAAGCATTTGCAAGGCATCAAGCACTGGGGCATGAACCTCATCGAGCAGCAGGATGGAGCAGCTCAAGCCTTGAAGAATCGTCCGGTGGTGTTACGCAATCGCCGGCAGAAGAAAAAGACCTCGGATGTGGTTGTGAATCTGCCTTACTTTTTCTACAGCTTTGCCAAAGACCATAGCCTACCCAACCTCATCTGGAATCACAAGGTACAAGAAGGAAATTCTTAATATTGTTCTATTGTTGCATTTATAACTTGAATTATTTTTAGACCCGTGAAGAGCTGCGCCTTTGTCTGGAGAACGAATTGCGCCAGTTCCTCAATGATCGCGATCTGGCCGGACAGATGATTGTGGCCTGGAACTACCAGGAGTTTGAAGTTGCCTACCAGTGCCTAGCCGATGAGATCAAAATTGGGGACTACTACATACGCCTGATCTTGGAGAAGGATGACTGGCCCCAAAACCTTGTCAAGGATCCGTGAGTGTCCTGCTTTTTAATTATTATTACCATGAGATTGCTGACCATTCAATAATCTTTAAAGGATCGAGCTGTTCAACGCCTTGTATCGAAGAGTGTTGTGCCGGCAGCGTGTGAATGATGACCAGATGACAGTGTTCTCTCTGCAAGCGTTGGCCAAAGTGTACAGGCGCTACCATAAGGAAATTGGGAGGTTTAACGATATGTCTTATATACTCCAACTTAGCGACAGGGTGAGTATCGGATTTTAAATCCCATTTATACCTACCTTACTATTATTAATTACTTTGCCTCCATAGTGCCTCTCCCCCGCGATGCGTGATGCTTTGATCAACCTCATTTCGTGTCTAGTGCTGGAGAAGTCCAACTGCCGGGCCCTCGTTGACCATGTGCAGTGCCTGGTGGACTTAATCACCCTGGCCCATCTGCACAAGGGTCGCGCCCAGCTAAATACCAAAACCAATGTGATTGAAGCAGGACCGAATATGGCTGCCTACGAGGAGAAGGACTGGTACTACAACATCGAGAAGGATGGACAGAAGCCGGAGCGTCAGGGTCCCATCACCTACTCGGAGCTGAAGGAACTCTGGCAGAAGGGACAAATAACGCCTAAGACCCGCTGCTGGGCGATCGGCATGGATGGATGGCGCTCACTGCAACAGATACCACAGCTCAAGTGGTGCCTCATCGCCAAAGGCACGCCGCTCTATGACGAAACGGAGCTTTCCTCCAAGATTTTGGATATCCTGATCAATTGCACTAGCTTCTTTCCGAGCCGCACGCAGAATGGGGTGGCGGTTTTAATTCCTGGACCGAAGCTGTCCCGTAAGTTGTCGGAGTTTATTTGCCTGCCGCATGTGGTGCAGGTTTGTCTCACTCATGATCCTGGCTTGCTTGAGAGAGTGGCTACGCTGCTCTGTCAGATCATGGAGGATAACCCAGAGATGCCAAAGGTCTACCTCACGGGCGTCTTCTACTTTATGCTGATGTATACGGGCAGCAATATTCTGCCAATCACACGATTCCTCAAGATGACGCACATGAAGCAAGGCTTCCGCAGCGAGGAGGTGAGTAGTGATTCCTCAAATGGATAAATGTTCTGTATAATAAATGGATACCCTTTTCTATCAGACCTCTCAATCTGGAATTATGCACCGCAGTATCCTGGGGCAGCTTTTGCCCGAGGCCATGGTCTGTTTTTTGGAGAACTACAGCGCCGAGAAGTTCGCGGAGATTTTCCTGGGCGAATTTGATACACCCGAGGTGATCTGGAGCTCCGAGATGCGTCGCCTGCTGATCGAAAAGATTTGCGCCCACATCGCTGACTTTACCCCAAGACTCCGAGGACACACGATGGCAAGATATCCTTACCTGGCCATCCCAGTGATCAGCTATCCGCAGCTGGAGAACGAGCTCTTCTGTCACATCTACTACCTGCGGCATTTGTGCGATACCCAGAAGTTTCCCAACTGGCCCATCTCGGACCCAGTGCAACTGCTCAAACATACCTTAGATGCCTGGCGCAAGGAGGTGGAGAAGAAGCCACCACAAATGACAATCCAGCAGGCTTACCAGGATCTGGGCATCGATCTCACCAAGACCCCCAAGCCGGATGAGTCCATGATCCGCAAAAGCTACTACAAACTAGCCCAAATGTACCATCCCGACAAGAATCCTAATGGGCGGGAGATATTCGAAAAAGTCAATCAAGTAAGTGGATTGAAATCTGCATTAAATTCATGATCTATCTCTAATGGATTTTCCTTTTTTCAGGCCTACGAATTCCTTTGCTCGCGGAACGTGTGGAGCTCAGGAGGACCAGATCCCAATAACATTGTGCTTATTCTACAAACCCAAAGCATTCTCTTCGAGCGTTATCCGGATGGTATGTATTATATTTGAAAGGTTTTGGTTTACTTTAACTTACATTCCTTTATTTTCCTCGAAGTTTTGCGACCCTACAAGTACGCCGGATATCCGCAGCTCATCAAAACTATACGCTTGGAGACCCGCGACGATGAGCTCTTCGCCAAGGAGGCCCAACTTCTGACGGCTGCCTCTGAGTTGTGTTACCACACAGTGCATTGCTCCGCCTTGAATGCTGAAGAGCTAAGAAGGGAGGAGGGCATTGAAGCCCTTCTCGAAGCCTACACCCGGTGTGTCTCCATTCTGGGAGTGGATTCCAAACCGGACTCCCTGCACTACCAGGTTATTTCCAACGTGACCCGGTGTTTCGAAGTGGCCTGCAATTTCGAGAAGTGCAAGCAGAAGATCATCCAACTGCCTCAACTCCTATCTGACGTCTGTCGGGTGGTGTACTTCAAACACACGCTCTCGGTGAGTCTGGTGACCAGTTTGGCGGCCAACAACTACGACCTGCAGTGCAATCTATCCCGGAACGGAGTGCTCTGGTCGCTGCTGCTTTTCATCTTCGAATATGACTACACGCTGGATGAGAGCGGGGTGGAAGTGAGCGACAAGTCCAATCAACAGCAGCTGGCCAACAACCTGGCCAAGATGGCTGTACTCGGATGCATTTCCCTCGCAGGTTACAGTTTGGAGCTGCGCCAGAAACCCATCACGGGCAGTGAGTCAGACTCACCGGTGTCCAAGCCGGCTCCAGCCATAAAGCCCAAACCGATTGCAACCAACACGGCCTACACCCAGAACGCTCACAACCCGCTGCAGAGCAAGCAGCTGGCAATTACGAGTGGACCCAAGGAAAAGGAGCCGGACAACAGTTCCTCCGGCAGCAGCGACACCTCCAGCTCCACTCCGACGGAGAGTGACCAACAACAGCCTCAGTCCAGTGCCATCCAGCAGAAATACATTGTGACGGGCGAGGCGAAGAACTCGCTAATCAAGCAGGTCTTGGACCGGCTCCTCACCCGCCACATCGCCAACCAACTGGCCACGGTGCGCGATAGCGAGGTACTCAAGCTGCTCACGGCGAACACGAGAAATCCCTACCTCATCTGGGACAATGGCACCCGGGCTCAGCTCAAGGACTTCCTCGAACAGCAACGCACGGCCTCGGCCAAGGAGACCCACGAGGACATCACCCAGGTCTACGAGCTGGTCTCCAGCTTCGAGTTCGATGCACACAAGTAAGTTGAAACGAAAAAACTAAGTAGGGATATCTTCACCATCAACCCTCTTGCTTACTCCTCAGAGATGAGCTGCAAATTGGCGGCATTTTCATACGCATCTACAATGACATGCCCACCCATCCCATTGCCCAGCCCAAGCTCTTCATTATGGATTTGCTGGAGTACTTAAAGCATGCCTATCAGTTTCTGCAGTTCAAACGGAATCCCAAGTCTGCTCCGGTTGCACAGGCAGCTCCCAAAATGGGCAGCGATGGCATCCTCACACCGACTTTGGCGCCCAATCATCCGCAGCTCCAGCAACAGGCGGCGGGGTCGGCAAAGCCTGGGAGTACCTTCGACGAAGTGCTTAATGCCTACAACCGCTCCAAGAGCCGCAAGAAGCTGGAGACGGACGCACAGGCGGAGCAGCAACTGACCCTGCAACAGAGCAAGTATGACTTTGCTGCGGATGGAAAGCTGGAAATGCATATAACGATGGTATTGCGTGCGCTGATTGCCGTGATCAAGGCGAATGCCGAGGTGGAGATACAGTGCATCGGAAACTTCGACATGATCTTCGGCTTCCTCGCCAACAACATTTTCCCCGATGTAAGAGGGAGCTTGAAAAGACATCTTCCAGTTACTAAATTTTTAATTTTGTTGTAGAACTCCACTGTTAAAGCAGTAGCTCTGGAGGTGGTTGCCCTGGTCTCGCGCAACAAGGAGTGCGTCTCGGAGGTGGCCGCCTGTGAGATCCTGGGCAACTACCTGGTAGCCCTGAAGGATCCGGAGCTCCGCGCTAGTCAAGTGAAGGTGCTGGAGACGCTATCCGGTTTAATGAACGTGCAGGAGATGATCAAGGAGGCCCAGGCCAAGGGAGCAGCCATCTACCTGCTGGACATGTTCTGCAACTCGCGCAATCCGCAAATCCGAGAGATGTGCGCCGAGATCCTGGCCAAGATGACGGCCGATCGGCTGAGCGGGCCCAAAGTGCGCATCTCCATATCAAAATTCCTGCCCACTCTGTTCATTGATGCCATGGTGGAGTCGCCGGCAACATCCGTGCAGCTCTTCGAGTCCATCCATGAGCACCCGGAGCTGATTTGGAACGACTCCACGCGGTCGACGGTCTGCGATGCTGTCACCGAAACTTGCGAAAGGTAAGCGGGAGGGAAATTTATCTTCCATAGCGACTTTCTTATACCTACCTCCACCTCTTCCACAGATTCTACCAGCTGCAGAAGGCTAATCCTCGGCACGTTTGGAAGGATCCGGAAATACTGAAGGACATTGTGGCCAACGAGATTGTGGTTGCCGGCGTCTACCTCCGCCTGTTTGTAAGCAATCCCGCCTGGACGTTGCGCAAGCCCAAACAGTTCCTCTCCGATCTCCTTGACTTTGTTGTGGAGCAGATCAGCAAGAGCTCCTCCGAGCAGGACGTGCTGGACCTCTCCACCACTGCCTTGGTGGAGTTGCTGCGCTCGCAACCAAACCTGGCCGATGATATTCCAGTGCTAGGTCACATACCCAAGCTGTTCAACTTGCTCTCGGTTCAGCCCAAGAATACGCTGTCAGTATTACATCAGCTCTCGCTTTCCGAGGTAGGTCATTGTAATACATTATGTTCTTATGATGTGGAACCATTTTAATCCTGCCCCAGTTCTGTGTGAGTGCCATCTCGCAAACGGAGTGTGTGGCTCCTCTGAAGAAGTGCATGGAGCACAATCGCGACTGCATCGAGAAGGCGTGCGAGGCTCTAAGTCGGCTCTTCAAGCACCAGCATGTAAGTTCTTTAATTAAATGCAGGAAAGGGAGCCATTTCTAATGGTTTTCTATTCCAGGATTCCTTGATCAGCCAATCCCTGGAGGTGGGTCTCATACCCTTCTTGCTTGGCCTACTAGACAGCCGGCTGGAGTTCGTGGACAATCCGTCAGCGGTAAAGGCCCAAATCGTGGCCGCACTCAAAGGAATGACGCACAATCTCAACTACGGCGACAGGGTCACGCAAATCCTGCTCAAGCATCCCGTGTGGGCCGAGTTTAAGGACCAGCGGCACGATCTGTTTATTGCTGATACCAATATACGAGGGTATCTTACGGGTGAGTGGAGGTTACATAGCTATTTGGGTAGTCTTTTAATCTATTCTCCTTGGAAGGCGTCAATCCCACGGCTGGCTACCTCACGGCTGGACCTGCGCAAAGTGTTGAGGTGCTCACCTCACCGCCTCCCATCGATCGCGATGATCCCTCGGCCCGTCCACCCGTCGACTAGCGAATTGTGCCCTGCCGGACCGAAGCCAAGGCTAAGGCTGGCCTCTGAATGGGACCTGGAGTTTGAGTTTGAGCCTTCGATTGATTGCCACGGAATCTGAAATCTTTGCACGCACCTTGCAAGGGATTCCCACCCCAAATTATTGTATTAAACTTTTGCATATTTTTTACACACGCATCATGGAAGTGGCCGGCGAACATATTATTATACTGTAACAAAGTTTAATTTTTATATTTATAAAAACCAATCTGTATAAAAAATTAGTTGATAGTTTATACACAGAACACACACAACCTAAATAGAGCATGCATAAAGTGATTATACATATTATGGAATAAAGCCGATTCATTACAAATGAAATGCAAGAGTTTTAACGAGATTATTACAAGGAATTAACTGATCTTAATATTAATGAATACTTCTTGAGAAACTCCTATTTATTTTGATTTTATTTAAAAGGAAACTTTCTCAGTATTGAATTAACGTATTTTTATTTTGGTATTTTTACTCATCTGGTAAAAAGGCTTTAGGCTATTATTTATGGTATTTTTGTATATCCCAGCTGTTTTAGCAAAATAAACAAATATCAAAACATGTCGCTGGTTGCAGACTATAGCGATTCCTCCGAGTCCGATGAGGAGAGCAGCAGTCAATCCTCCGAGGAAGAGGAGATCAAGAGGTAGGGTTGGTTGTCGTTAACAAATACCACCTGAAATTAAACATGTCTCTATTATGTTAAGCCCGCCGCCTACCGAGAAGTCAACACCTAAGCTGCCCAGTGCCAGTCAAGTGCTCGCCCAGAAATCCGGCAAAGGCGATGTTTTCTCCAATCCCTTTCTGGAGGCGGAACTGCATAAGAAAGCCTCCCTTGAGCGGCACGTTAAGATGGTCAACAACGACGACCATACCCATCTGAAGAACGGGCGCAAGATATGTTGGAACTTTCGCAGGGGACGCTGTCGTTTTGGCACCAGTTGCCAGTACGCCCACGACTCGGATCTGTCAGTGGATGAAGCGGGAGGAGCCAATAATACCAGCCAGCAGGTGGAACAACCAATTGCTGTAACAGCTGCTGTGCCCAGGGAGGCAGGACATTCCAACAGGCGCAAACGACCCGGATTGGGCGATGGTCTGGAGCCGGGAAAGCGGGTGATGAAGTCCTACAAGCAACAGCAGCGCTAGACCACACCAACATCCGAGATGCGCAACAGGCAGAAGTCGCCGACGGGGCCATAGGTGTTTGTGACTATGCTAGCCAAACGCAGGCAATCGTCCCCAACGTCAGCATCTCCCAAGTGGTCATAGCTCTCCTCATTTCCATCCGCAACCACAGGCAGCTCCAAGGAAATTCGCAGTGTGCAAACGGAGCTCCAGTAAGAGCCCAACATGGGTTCAGTTGGCCGTAACACGGACTTCTCATCACTGTTGCCATCAACCTCGCCATCGTCATTGAAATTATCTAAAAAGAGAAAGTAGTAACTAAGTTATAAATATATTTATAGGAGCATATTGACTATATATACCCTTATCTTTTTCGGAAAAGGATACATTTCCAATGATAAAGGCTACGCCACGAATGGCCAGTTTCCTGATCCTGCAGGCCAGCTCCACCAGCAGGCTACGCCTCTGCATGCTCATCTCTTTCCCGCGAAAATGGACAAAGCACGCTGGCAACGAATCAATAACTACCAGTTTGGTTTGTCTGGCATCCTCAACCTTTTCAGTTAGTTGCTGATCGAAAGATTGCAGCAAGTCCATTAGATCTTTTGCTGCTGGAGCCTCCACCACGCGGATAGCCTTCATTGTCCGCTCACAGGTTTCCGCATTCATTTTGCGTTCGATCAGCATCTCCTGTATCCTTTTGCAGGAGAAGTCCCGCTTGATGTCGATAAAGAGAGCGTGCAGATCATGTTTCCAAACAAAATTCAGTGTCAGGGTGTACATCAGCTGGGTCTTCCCCACTCCTGTTTCGCCACAAACTTCCCAGACCCGGCCGGGCTTAAAGGGCTGCTGCACCGAGTCCAGAAGTTTATCCAATCTGATTACGATTGGAAGTTGTACATTATACTCCAATAAAGGGATCACAAGGACTCACTCTTCCATTCCAGTGCCATAGTCCAAATCCGGTAGGGTTTCCTCCGCATATTGTTTTGGTAACAAAGCCAACTCCTTCTTTAATTCCCGCACAGACTCCACGTTGATGGCCAGAAGTTCGTGGAGCTTCTTGTCATCCGCCTCGAAGAACTCGAACCGAGTTCCAATACTGTTTTTGGAGAGCAAGTTGAATTGGTACTCGGACAGCTGCTTGCCCGTATTAGTACGCAAAATCAAATTATTCAGATCCATTGGGCGCGCGATATTTTGATCTTCTGCTGCGCTCTCTGCAGCGGAATAATGGAAACATTTTGGAATTTCTCGCTGTTCCACTAACGCTTCACGGAAATACTAAATTGTGGAGATACGGTATTATATGGTATATTGGCGGCAATTCAGAATAGGTTTCAAATGTCTCCACAACCGTTTCAAAAGCTGGAAGAAAAATTATAATCCGGGAACATTTGATTTTTAATTATTTTATTGCAATTCACTGTTTTAATTTTTGTTCAATTTAAAGTTAATGGTGTTGAAAGGAAGTCAACAAACTCTGAGTAAAAACTAATTATTTCCAAGGACTTATGAAGTGGCCAAAAAAGCTGTAATTTTACATGTACTTTCGGTGTCCATTCTTACTCCCATATTATCTTCTGGTACGCATCAAACTCGAATTTTATCCGTCTGGCATCTATAAGTACAAATTGCAATCTATAATTATTTTGAGTACATGTTCTCAATTGGCCCTGATGCTGTGAATTACAACTTCCGGTTTTGTTTTTATTCCTTTCAGTTTCTGGAGCACTCCGAACGGAGAACACTCAGAATTGCAACTGGTTTAAAAACATTTAAAGCTGAATGCTTTGTTCAAAATTGTATTAATTGTTTTTAATAAAGTAATTTATAGTAATTGGGTCATGCAATTTTAATAAATAAAACCGGTTTCTACAAAAAAAAAATAAAATAAAACAGTCCAGGAAGCTATAGATATAATAACATACAAGTAGTACTTATTTCATTTCCTGTTACAGAAAATTGGCCGAATTCTGTGTTGTCATCCCATCCCGAACTGAAATCGGGGTGCTCCTTGACTTTCCCAAAACCAAAGCCAAAGCCAAAGCCCGCCCCCTCATCAACGACGAGTCAATGAACGCGGCACGGGGCCCGGAGAAAAAACGAGAACTGCAAGCCCGTCAATTACGAGCCCAGCTTGGTGACGTATGTATGTATAAAAAGAGCGGATCGAAAATGCGGGCCAGGTTCGGTTCCCCCAAATAAACACCGCGACGAAGAGCAGTTTCGCTTTCATCTTTCGGTTTGTTTTTGTTGACGCGGAGCGTGGGGATTTCTTGTTGCTGGTGGTGTTGGTGGTGGTGGTGGTGGTGCTTTGATCGCTCGTTGATACCTGTTCACGTGCGTCCAACGCCGCCCGGAGTTTATAAAGGTTTGCACCGTGGCGAAGGGCGGCACAGTTTGTCGGCAAGACGCGAAGCTGCGTGAACCGCGCTCGAAAATTAAACAACGATTTCAAATTTGGTTTCGATTTCGAACAGCACCAAAAATAAACAAACCACCCGAAATAATAACAAACAGCAGTGGTACAAAATAAAAGCGGTCGCCAAGGACAGTTCTATATTGATTGGATATTTGTTTGCGTCGCCCCTGAAAGTAGGTCAAATCGCCAAATTTGATTTGTTTGCATTTGATTTAATCCGGAAGACAGATTGAGCTTAAAGTTGATTTCAGTTAAAATGGTTAATATAGTAAATAAACCTTTTATGTAAAATTGTATTAATCTGAAAACCCCGCTCAATGATTCGAGAAAAATCGTGAATTTCCACATTTCACTTTCAATTTCAAACAAAACACACATCCCACCCCAGTTCTATTTTATTGGCTATTGCTTTGGAATAAGCTAAGCTATTGAAAGTAGGTCAAGTACCTCGTTTAATTTGTTTTTTGTTTGATTAAGTCGGGATTGTAACTGATCTCAAATCCAGTTTCCAGTTTTCAGTCCCCGCCTTGACCCTTAGATGCGATTAAAACAAGCTCATTTCCATCAGTGCCCACAAAAAAGAAAAGGAGCAAAAAATAAATCACTGACTAGCAGCTCATGCCATTTCCATTCAAAACCAATAACCAACAACACAAAATTCAGCAAACTCTTTAAAACACAATAACGAAAGCCAGCAAACATGGCAAAACCAGAGCCAGTTCGCGAATATTAGTTACAAAACCATCGGTTGTCCACAAACTGGGCGATCGGGATCCGATTCGCTGGCAAAGTTAAGGTGAAGGTTCATTTGCATAGCGAACAAAAACAAATATACGAGTATAGTGATGCGTTGCCCGGTGCGAAGTCAAGCGCAGATTTACGATTTACCCTTGAAACGGTTTCATCGAAAAGCCATTAGCTGCCATAAAATGCAAACTGGCCCGGCTATCCGTCGTGGCTTACAACTGCGCGAATCTTGGAGGCATCTTCGAGAGCAAAGAAAACATTATGACCACTAGTGGCCAGCCAGCCAGCTTTGTGCCAGCTTTGGTAAAAGGCCCCGGGGAGTTATTCTCGAAAATTTCTACCTAATTTGGCTGTCGAACGAGAAGCCTAAGCAAATATTATTTGCCGGTAGGGAATAAGTATTTGCGTATTTCGCGTGGATAATTTAATATATGCACGGAAATTTGCTCCCATGTGCGCGAATCTTAAGTAATTAAAAAATCCTTGCATAAACACGCACCGAAATATTTCTCTGACACACGCATTCTAGTCGTTGACCTTTTGCCAATTTGGTCGTAATAAAAAAAGAGGTAACAAATCCGAACAATAAATAGTACTTGAGATCTCATGACTCAACGCAAGTGACAAGTTCGAATTATTTTTGCCTTTGGCGGCTCGTAAACCTTCAAGTGCCTGTTCACTATAGACACCCAATTTATGCCAGCGAATTCAGCTTGAATTCATCAAACTAATCCGCTGCAATGAACCTGACATTGAGACGCACTCAAGCCTCGGATGCGGCTAATTGATGTTTGAATTGAACTCCACCCTCCACTCAGGTTGCGTTGTCACTTCCATGTTCTGCGATCGGTTAAGTGGAGTGTCACGTTTGGTCGCCCATGGGGCTTAACCTTCACTTCTGATCTCAAAAGGGTGTCCTTTAAATGTTATTTTCAAGTTTACACAATATCACATGCTTCAATCTATGATTAAATCATAGTTTTATTTCCAAGCTTACAAATTATAACAAGCTTAAAACTATTTTTGAATTTTTTTTGCAAACTATTTTACATGGATGGGTTTTTATTAAAAAACTATTAAAATCAAATTATATTAAACACATATTTTAATTTAGACTCAACCAAGTTACTTCACTTAAACGAACGAAATTATTTTGAATTCATAATTTTTATGATTTTTTATGAATTTATGTGAGTTCCAGAAGATTTAGTTTTCCAGAATATAAATACTTGAACAATTAAAAGATCCCACAATAGATCACTATAACTAGCACGAGAGGGTTAACTGGTGTCAAAAATAGTTAAACAATTAAAAGCGGGCGACCTGAGTCAGAGCACTCAGAAATCGCAGATGGGTTCCGGTAGGAAGTCCACCGGCGTATTTGTGTTTGCTTTTTCGCTTACGGGGACTTACGAGTACAAGCCATCCCCTCCTGCCCAAGGGCTTTCTTTGTAGTTCGTTGTTCGAGAGTGCTCAAATTAATTGGTAAACAATCTGAACGCTTCCAGCTGCCGCTCGTTAGCGGACAACACAGCTTTTCCTGGCATGGAAAGCCTTTGGAAAGGGGCGCTGGCTCTCAGCATCTTGGCCCTTGCGGCTGAAGCGGCTGTTAATGAGTCAACTTTGGGACGACGTCACTTCAACTACGGACTGCTCAACGCCAGCCTGGAACTGTCTTCGGATCTGGACAGAGCTGATGTCCAGGCCAGGGAGGAGAGCATTATTTTTGCTCAGCATGAGCCGCATCTCATTCGGAGTTCTGTTATATTTGGCCTGACCAAAGTGGCCAACGAGAGCAATGTGAGTCCCAGTTGCCATGCCCACCTGCAGCAGGTGCAAAGGGGCATCCTCAGCAAGCAGCCTTGGGCCATGAAGGGTGAGTAATTCCTGGATCTGATGAGCGGTTTAAAATAATATAATATAATATTGATATACACATATAATATAATCGCTTAATTTAATAAAATAATTAAAGGATATCAAATATATAACCATAGTCATTGAATGAAAAATGGTAAAAATATAGAAATTTCTTCAATTATTTGTAATAAACTAAAAATATATTTTATTTTAAAGTAGTTAAAAATAAGGCATGCCTAATAATTATACAAATATTCCAAATTTATGTTTTTTTGTTCTAACAAATTTAGTAAATTAGAGTAGCACATATTTCAAAGTATTCCGAATAATATTATGTTATATTTCTGAATATTATTATATTTAAATGCGAGTGCTTATGGACACTTTAAAGTAAAAGACGTCTTAATGTTCTTAACCATCAAAATTTAAATTACCCATTTATAAATATAATATATATCGTACAAATCATTTAAAAATAATTAAAAATTTCGTAAATAATTGAACTTTTAAGTAATTAAGGTTTGGTAGATAACACCGACGTTTTGAATAATAACTTTGAAGCAATATTATTTATTTTAATATTTTCCAAATCGGATATATAATTTTATATATTCTCCAACAGTCTTAGATGCATCTGGCACAAAGCCCTCCGGCTTTGTCTTCGGCCAGAACTACTGGCTGGGGAGTCGGGAAGCCTGCCGGGGAGTACAGAAACCAGTTGGTGTAACTCTTTCAAGGAACTACGAGCGCGTGATGCACTACAGCATCCTCACACAGAGTTCGCCCTTCGCGATGGACTATCGGGTTATCTACTTACGCCACAGCTCTCCCTGGCAGGTGGAGATCAAGGTGATGTCCGAGCAGGTCCTGCACATCGGTCTGTGCCTGCCCAGCGCCTGCGGATCGGAGGAGGTGAAGCAGCTGACGCGGGACTATGTGGCTGGCGGAACTTTCGCCGAGGACGACATCTTCGACATGCGTCCGGAGGTGCTCTACATGAAGGACCTGAAGCTGAGCGAGGGCTTCTTCCAGCGGCCAACCTTTAAGCTAGTGGTGGCCTCGCTCCTGGTCACCGGAGCCCTGATGCTGTGCGCCCAACAGCTAAGGGTGGCCAAGCGGGGCGATGAACCCGATCCTGGTCTGGCTCCGGTGGAATCGGAACTTTGGCAGGCTATGGACTCGCTCCTCAAGTGGCAGCCCCTCCAGAACGTTGTGTCCTGCTTCGACGTGGCCAACAATTGGGGTAGGATTTCCGCCATGAGGGAGAATCGGCCCGGGGAGATTCCCATCATGAATGGCCTGCGCTCTGTGTGCGCCTTCTGGATCCTCATCTTCCATGTGGTGTGGTACATGTACTTCACGGTTCACAACAAGACGGTTCTGTTGTCGTATGCGGAGAAGATCTTCTTCCAATATGTGTCCACCGCACCACTCCTTGTGGATGTCTTCTTTACCATCAGGTGGGTCTGGTGGTGGCTTCTCTTAATTTATATATTAATTCCTTTTATATTTTCTTCAGTGGTTTCCTCCAAACATACAACTTCCTGAGGAACTCTAAGCAACTGGAGACAGTGCGTCACAATGGCTTGTGGGGCAATATGAAGCTCTTTGGAAAGATTCTTTTCCATCGGTACTTGCGTCTGGGACCGCTCTACCTGATGGTTGTGGGCAGTGTGGATCTGGCCTTCTCCTACATCGGAGATGTCTCCGTTTACCACATCAACGAGCGGTTTGATGAACTTTGCACCCAGCACTGGTGGCGGAATGTGCTCTTCATCCAGAACCTCTTCGATCACCGAGAGCTATGTGCAAATTGGAGCTGGAGCCTGGCCTGCGACATGCAGTTTTTCCTGCTGGCAAATCTCGTACTCTTTGTCTATGCCAAGTAAGTTAGGAATTTGAAGGTCTTCCAAAAAATCTTTTTGAGCTTTTTTTTAACATATTTCTATATATTTTGGTGTGCTGAATTCCAAATGATTACCCATACAAAACCCAATAGGATTCAGCAGACCTTAATTCATAAATAATATATCCTAATTTATGGAAATTTATTTAGGCACCCAAAGACTGCCAAGCTAGTGACGCTAACTGGCCTGTTGGCCACAATAACCTGGTCCTACGGCATCGGCATCAACACGAAGTTTGAGTTCTCCTTCGACTCCACGTATGCCACTGGTACCCAGATCTATACGAGTCCTTTTGTGAGGGTTCTGCCATATATTGTGGGTTCCATTGCTGCCTGGTGTTTGCAGGAGCAGCGTTTCCAGTACGAGCTGACGGAGCAGCAGACCCGCTGGTTGTGGCATCTCAGCCTCTCGACTTTCTTGGTATGCATTTATTCGACGGTTAAGCGCGACCTGGGCCACCTGATCACCATATCGCTGTTCGTCTTGGGACGAGCTCTGTTTTCGCTCACCGTTTGCTGGATGGTGGTGGGCAGTGCCTCGGGCAATGGGGTGTGGTGGTCCCGGCTCCTGGAGGCTAAGTGCTTCCAACATCTGAATCGCCTGTCCTACGCTATTTACCTGTTGAATCCTCTGGTGATTGCCCTCGTCTACAGTCTCACCAGTGCCAGCACACATGCCGATCCCTTCATGCTGGTGAGCTTTTTAATTTCCACTTTAATCTCATTATTTTATTTAATATTTGTTAAATTTATTACTCTCTTTTTAGGGCGTTGTCAGCTGCGGCTTCGGGTTGATTGTATATGTCCTTTCCATCGTCTTTTCTCTGGCTTTTGAGATCCCCTACAGCAACCTGTCGAGTCTGCTGCTCAGGCGCGAGGGAAAGTCGAAAACCTCATAAACTGTGATTATCTCTCATTTGTAACATTGCATCTAAGTCAGTTATCAATAAGAAATACTAGGTTCATACAAACTATAAAGAGTTTACTTGGGCGGAGACATTAAAGTTTCGGGCTTCTGATTAAATTGTATATTATGTTGTATTATTAACAAAATAAATAATAAAAAGAACTCTTACATTTGGTTTAATATAATACAAAATTAGAATAATATTAGTTTTTGTCATAAAATTTGAACAATTTTACACCGTAACCAATGTAAATTTTTTGTTGTTGTCGATATTTTCTTAGGACTTCAACTTCACAATAATTTGTTGTATACCGACCCCGATATTCACAAAGTAGTTTAAAAATTCAATCAATAAAAATAAGATAAATGTGGCGTAGTATTTCCTATACCCAGGTAGAGCATAACATAAATTGAAAATGTACTCCGATTCCGATTTCTTTTCTGATAACATTTTGCCGCCAAAAGTTATAAATTTTTTTGTGGTGAATAAAGCTGCACAGAGTGACCAGACAGAAAGGCTTTCTTCCAACGCTGAACTTGCTATTTTACTTCCACCACCTGGTCACACTCCGCCAGACCGCGATTTCTCGTCCTTCACTTATCCTGCCAAAAACCAGCCAATAAGCCAATTAGACCACGATGCCCAACGAAGACGCGGACCTGGCAGCGAGTGCTGCTCCAGGCGCTAGTTCCAATCAGGAGATCGCGGTTCCCCCCGCCGAGCCCGCTAACCGCAAGGAGAGCGTCTCGGCCAGTGCAAGCAGCGCCTCGACCACGCCCCTTCCCGCCCACGGAGAGGAGAACAACGAGGAGGAGGATGGCGAGCAGGACGAGGAGGAGGAGGATGAGGAGCATCTGCTAAAGCGCATGCGTGCTGATGCCGTGGGCGATACCCTGTTCAGTCGTCGCTTCATCCTGCAGACCATGATGCAGCTCAGCCAGCTCTCAGCGGACACCCCACTGGAGCAGCAGCTGGAGGACGATCTGTGCAAGGTGTGGGACATGTCCACCGCTCCAGAGGTGGTTCAGATGCTGCTCGAAAACGATGCCGTTGATTCCATCATGTACACCCTGATTTCGGGCAGCGAGGATGTGCGTGTGTACGAGATCCTCGTCGGCCTGCTGGGCAACATGTGCGCCCAGGTGGAGTGCGCCGAGCTGCTCACCTGCAACCCGGAGACAATGGAAACCCTGTTTAAGCTGGCCAACTGCATGGACACGGGAATGCTAGTGCAGCTGATGCGCCTGTATCAGTTCATCATGGCGCATGTCCTGAGCGGCAAGGAACAGTTCGCTGTAGACTGGTACGTCTGCTTCTCCGCCTTCGAGAACTCGGCGTCCAATCTGGGCAGGATTTTGCAGCAGTCGGTCAGTGATGACCTGCAAACTGCCGCTCTGAAAGCCACGAACGCCATCTTGGCTAGTTGCGCTTTGGTGGAGGAGGAGAATGCAAGGTCCGCTCTTAATTTGAAACCCTTCGCCGAAGTCTTTCTTGTCCACGAGCTCTGCGAGGGAGTAAATAGCGCCTTTCTGCGGCTCATGCGCGACGATCAGGCCAAGCTGGCCGAAGAGGAGGCGGGCGGTGAGGATGGGGATGGTGATGGTGCCCAACCAACCGCCGGTCAGGATAGCGAGGAGGATGCCGATGTGGGGTACGAGACGTGTGCCCCGAAAATAACCTGTGATGTGGAGATCATACAAACCTACCTCAACATTTGCACCATTCTGGTCCAGCTGCCAGAAGCGCAGAATTCCATGGATGTGTACGCATCCAACATTGTCAGTTGCTTGACCAGGATATTGCAGTTCCTGCAGCAGCCATTGCAACTCTTTCCCATGGGTGAGCGCCAGGAGGAGTATCTGGAGGATCTGGCGCACATATGGAGTGTGAGTTTAAGGCTTTTTGCTTAAGATAAATTACTAAATTTAAATATCATCCCACAGCGCATAAAGTACTTCTATCAAAAGGATGCCTTCACTAATCTGGTGGAAGTGTGGTTCAGGCTAAAAAAGCACATCGATAACTACACAGAAAAAGATGAAGAGGAGGTCAACGAGTTCGAGGAAGATGAGGAGGAGGAGGACGACGTTCCCAAGGAGCAGTATGTGGAGAATGCATTCAAGGTGCTGCGCCTGCTGGCCTGCATGTTGATCAAGGCCGAAAGCATAGATGTCCAGGATATTGGCGAGGAAAAAGTGTCGCTTTTTGTGTCCTCCCTAGAAGCCGAAGAGGATGCAATCTTCTCGAAGGCCCTCGAAATTCTCAGCGAGGCTCTGCAAACAGAGCCGGGCCAAGCCTAAAAAATATGTATACCTCTGCGAAGGATAAACAAAAATGACTGAGATTGTAGCTTGCAGCACAATAAATTTGTATTCTGTATTCAACTAGGCTAGTTCGGTTCCAATGACTTGTAGTTTCTTGCGCATCATATCGCTCCAGGACTGCTTACCCAGACGCACGCCCTTCTCCCCAGTGCTGCTGACCATTAACCGATGTATATTTTCATTGTTCAGCTGAAATTTCGACTTATCCTCGCTCAGCGCATGCGCCACGTGCTCCAGTTCGCTATCCAAACTCACTTTGGAGGCGCTTACTTCGATTTTGAGATCCTGTTCAATGGCCTGCGAAATGTGGATAACAGCCTCGGCCTCTAGATTGTCAGCTATGATCCTGCTGTGGCCCTCCAGCTCAGAGAGCTGCAGATTCAGGCTGCCTCCTTTGGTTACCAACTGCAGATTACCATGAACGCCAGCTGAAACAGGGTACACATGTATTTTGATTAATTTAATTTAATTAAATTAATAAACTCACTCATGCTGAGCTCTGCTGATTGGTGCACGTGCACTTCGCTGGTCTTGTGCACATTCTTCAGCTCCAGACGTCCAGTTTCTGTTTGAAACTTGGACTTTTCCACATAGCAACAGTCTGTAGTAATACTGCCTGCCTTGGTGGAGCAATTCAGGTTGTCCCCCTGCAACTTGTCCATACTGATGCTCTGAAGAAAAGTATTGCAATATAATTCAAATAATTAAAGTAAAGAGCAATGTCACTTACTCCATTGTGAGTATCGATTTCTGTGATCTTGCCCAACAGCGTGCCCTTGCACACAATGTCGCCATTTTCGCTGAACAGCGAAATCTTGGTTGCCTTCACATTCTTGGTGTAAATTCCTCCCTCTGCTTTAACTTGCAGAAGATCGCTTTGAATGTTCTCCACCCGCACATTGGCTTTGCCCTCTACGGAGACATTCGATTGCACGGGGATCTGCAGGTTGCACTCGAATTGCGAGGGCTGATCTGATAGTTTCTTGACCACAACGTTAACCTCCTTGTCATCGTCGGCGACTTTAACATCGAGGGAAACATTTGAGTTCTTGACTTGACCGCCCCGCAGCTGGGCTATGAAAACATCGCCACTGGTGTACTGATGCACATCGGCGGGCTGGACGCGCACGGAAACATCCGAGACGACGTTGATCCTGGCATATGGGTTTACATAACGCAGGATCTCCTGGTGGACCATGCGCCTGTTCGCGTTCATGGTGGGCTTGAACTGACCCCGGGACTTTTTGGCGTATTGCCGCAGGTGATTGTTCAGTTGCGGTAGCCAGAGGCGTTGCAGTATCTGCATTATAAATCGTTACCCACAGAAACAAGTTCTGTCTGTTTTGTTTACTTTTAAGTCTGCCAGATATCATCTGTTCTCTGAAATTTACCAACACTCGAAGTAACTGTGCTTTACAGCACCGCATGTTATCGATTTCAGGCGACTCTTAAGCAACACTGCCGTCAGTCATTCCAGTTGGAGTTTTTCAGTGTTCTTCGACGGTGCAGTTTTCCTGGTGCGCAGCAGAAAATCGTGTGACTGAGCCAATACCCCAACGAAAAAAGCAACAAAATGTCTGGCAAAGATAGGCTACCGATTTTCCCGTCCCGTGGTGCCCAGATGTTGATGAAGGCACGTCTGGCGGGCGCCCAAAAGGGCCACGGACTGCTGAAGAAGAAGGCTGACGCCCTGCAGATGCGTTTCCGTATGATTCTAGGAAAGATCATCGAGACGAAGACCCTGATGGGCGAAGTTATGAAAGAGGCCGCCTTCTCCCTGGCGGAGGCCAAGTTCACCTCCGGCGACATCAACCAGGTGGTGCTCCAGAATGTCACCAAGGCCCAGATCAAGATCCGCACCAAGAAGGACAACGTTGCTGGTGTCACGCTGCCCGTCTTTGAGTCCTACACAGATGGAGTCGATACTTACGAGCTGGCTGGATTGGCCCGCGGTGGTCAGCAGCTTGCCAAGCTGAAGAAGAACTACCAGAGCGCCGTCAAGCTGCTCGTGGAGCTGGCCTCTCTGCAGACGTCCTTCGTCACGCTGGACGAGGTGATCAAGATCACCAACCGCCGTGTGAACGCCATCGAGCACGTCATCATCCCACGCATCGAACGCACCCTGGCCTACATCATCTCCGAGCTGGATGAGCTGGAGCGTGAGGAGTTCTACCGCCTGAAGAAGATCCAGGACAAGAAACGCGAGGCCCGGATCAAGAACGATGCCAGAAAGGCGCTGCTCCTGCAGCAGGGCATTGATGTGCGCCAGCAGGCCAACATTCTGGATGAGGGCGACGACGACGTGCTGTTCTAAGTATTATCCGTAATTGGGTGTATTCCAGCAATATTATTGTTAAACTACTGTTCTGTTTCCATTTTGATTCGCTAATCGCAAAGGCAAGCCACAAAACTTATTGTACGTATGTAGCAAATGTGTGTAGTCTATTCCAATAAGAAAAAAGTATGTATTCCATTTTGTAGTGTAGTGTAAGCTGCGCAAATCATGCATTAAAGTCTTGTTGATTCATACAATATTGTGTGTAGTTTCTGTGCGAAAAGTGCATAAAAATAAAGGAATCTTTCGTTGGAAAAAGGGTCATCTGACTTGTTTTATACAATAGCAACAACATTAGGTCACATGACAGCAAACATATGTCTGATTGGGAATAGTGTTGGGCAACGCTCCGATGAGCGTCGGCCTGCAGCAATCAGCTGTTCGCGTGACATTGTTGGCTTTTCAGATATTTGCACGCTTTTAACTGATTACTTTTAATTTAACGTGCAAAGATGACCAATTCAGAATTCCAGGCTGTGGTTTTGGCTGCGGGACGGGGGACGAGATTGCCGGAGGTACTGGGCGATGCGCCCAAGTGCCTGCTGCCCGTGGGCCCGTATCCCTTGCTTTGGTATCCCCTGAATCTGTTGCAACAACACAACTTTTCAGGTAATTCACTGCCACGAATCTGAAAGCAAGTGTAATGCGGTTTTCTATACCCGCCAGAGATCATTGTGGTGGTGCTGGAGCAGGAGAAGCTAGAGATCCAACTTGCCATTGAGAACACTCCCCTTAAACTGAAAGTGGACTACGCCACGATTCCCAGTGACAGTGATTTTGGCACCGCCGACAGTCTGCGCTATATATACGACAAAATCAAGTCCGACTTTTTGGTTGTGACCTGCGACCTGGTCAGCAATGTGAGCCTGTATCCGCTGATCAACAAGTTCCGGGAGCACGACGCCGCACTGGCCCTGCTCCTTTTTCCTAGTGGCTTTGAGTCGGATGTGGTTATGCCCGGTCCGAAGAGCAAGCACAAGCCGGAGCGAGACATCATAGGCATCCATGCGGCCACTCAAAGGCTGGCCTTTGTTTCCGCTGCCAGCGATTGCGAGGAGACGCTGAATATCCAGCGGCACTTGCTCAAGAACCGGGGTCGTCTGGATGTCTTTAGTCGCCTGGTGGATGCGCATGTTTATGTACTGAAGAAGTGGGTGATCGACTACCTGCACAGGGTGGGTACAGATGTGGCTCTTGCGAAGATTTCTCTCTAATATTTGGCTACTTGCAGAAAGAAAACATTTCCACGTTCAAGGGCGAGTTCCTGCCGCATTTAATCAAGAAACAGCATGCCAAGCGGCCACCCAAAACGGTGCAGGATACTACCTCCGAAGTGGGCGTGGTTACCAAAAATGAGGATAACATTTTGCATGTGAGTATATCTTTATTTGGAAAGAGGGTCCCAAGGAGAGTGTTTTTCTAAACACAATTAAAATTGCTTTAATAAAATCCCTCTGTTTCCAGTACGTGCCCCACACAACTCTGGACCAGAAGATAACCCAGACCTCGCTGTTCAACCAATCTCTGTCGCAAGTTCCCTACCATGGCGACATGGTGCGCTGCTATGCCATTCAGGCGCCCAAGGAGGCCATCGGAGTGCGTGTGAACAGCACGCTGAGTTTCCTGGCCATCAACCGCAAGTTGGCCAGCATCTGGAATGATCTATGCGGGGACTCCCATCCACTGATCTCTCCCGGTGCCCTGGTCAAGTCCACGCAAACAAAGGAAATAATAGCTGCCGACAATGCCAGGCTCTCGGAGAAGACCTCACTTAACTTTAGTGTTTTCGGCCCCAACTGCATTATCAATCCGAAGAACATTGTCAGCAATTCGATCGTCATGTCCAGTGCCACAGTGGAGGAGGGCTGCAACATAGACAACTGCATCATCGGCCACCGGGCGCAGGTGAAGAGCGGTTCCGTGCTGAAGAACTGCATCATCGGCCCCAACTATATAGTGGAGGAGGGCACCCATAGTCAGGCGGCGCATCTGTCCAATGCGGACCAGTACATGGAGATAGACATACAGTGAACGGCTAACTTATGTGGCTTCCTTTATTAACGAATTGAGTTAGAAGGCGGATTCTTCTAGCAGGACATTAAATATTACAAATAGGTACACAAAACTCGCGCAGGGATGTTACTGGGGGAGCGGGGCAGAGAGAGCTTAAAGCTAACAGAGTCACACAGATTGGGGATGGGGCGGGAGGCGAAATGTACACGAGAGGTGGATGTATCCGAGGGGACGACAAGACTGTTTTTTCTGCTCACTCCTGCTCACTCCTCAGCCGCCTCACTTCCTCCGCTCGTACAGGTACTCATCCTCGTAGTAGCGCGGCGTTGTGGCAATAAACACCTGCGGCCTACGCTGCTGCAGCGAGATGTTGATCTCCTCGGGCGTGCGGTAGACCTGCTGGTGCTGCTGCTGCAGATGCTGCAGCTGCGGAGCGGTGGTGAAGAAGCGGTACGGCGCCGGCGTCACTGTGGGCGCCAACGTCTGTTGCGGCCTCTGCTGATGGTGATGCTGCAACTGGGGCTGATGGATCTGGTGCAACTGCAACTGCGGCTGGGCGGTAGTCACAGGCAATGGCTTCCGGTAGGCCAAGGTAGTGGGCTGAGGCTGTGGCTGGTGCCGGATCTGCGTCACCACCTGAGGCTGCGGCGCTGGGGTCTGGTGGAGCTGATGCTGCTGGGGCTGCTGCTGGTACTGGACGCGCACCTGGGGCTGTTGCTGGGGCTGCTGGTAGTTCACCACCTGGCGGTGCTGCTGCTGGGGCTGCTGCTGCTGCTGATGATGGTGATGCTGCTGCTGCTGCTGGTGCTGGACACGCGGCCTGGGTGCCGGCTCCTCCTCCTCCTCCTCATCGTACCGCTCATGTTCGTAGTAGTTCTCCGGGAAGTAGCGCTCCGAGTAGCGCAGCGTCACATTGGGCTTGCTCTGGTGCTCCTGCAGGTTGATCGGCTTGTACAGGTAGTCATTCACAATATGATACTTGGAGGACTGCTTGCAAATGTTGTCGTGCGAGGGCGGCATGCAAATAAGATGGATCTGGTGGAAGGTGAAGCCCTCCGGGCAGATCCACGAGTGCTTCTGGCTCTCCTGGCAGTAGTGGAACACCTCGCAGCTCAAGGATTCGTCAGCGTAGTATCTTTAAAGGAAGATTGATTAACTAAGTTAAGTAATTCCACGAAAATTCTTAAAGTTCGACTCACCCGGAGTTCCTGTCCGTGCAGCTGAAGGTTGACTTGCTCAGCAGCGTGGAGAGACGGTCGGGCTCCTCGACTTCCTCCTCCTCCTCCTCGCTCTCCTCGCTCAGCGGCTTCTTCAGCTGGCCCTGGATCTTGAGGTAGTTGCTCTGTTGCTTGGCATTTCGGTTGACGTACACCTGGCGCGGAGGCTCCTCCTGATCCTCCTCACTGTACTCATACAGGGGCTGGCGCTGTTGCTGCGCCTGCTGACGGTAGGCCAGATGGGTCTGGGCCTGGGTCTCGAACTCATCCTCCTCCTCGCCTCCGCTGGCGTTCACATCCAGCGACCGGGCCTCGAATCCCTTGGGCTTGGCGGTGGTGGCCGTTGCTGCAGGAGCTCCAGTGGCTGCTCCCTCAGCACCCATCCACAAGCCACATGTGGCCACAGCCAGGACTAGCAGCAGGGCTGATTGGATACTGCAATGATGGGAACGCAATCGGGGGATGAGTCAGCCTACTTTATGATATGGGAAACTCTGTGGCAAGACCACAATCAAGACAGCCACCAAAAAACGCGGGAAAATATTTCGCTGCGAACCTTTTCGGTCGCCGCGAAGATGCCGCCAAATTGCTGCCAAAGAAGGCAGCATCATCGAATCGTCATCGGCATCGGCAGCCCAGCGACCAGTTATGCAAGAGACCAGACCAGACCAGACCAGGCCAGCCAACCATCCAGCCAGCCAGCCAGGCCAAAAACTTGTTATAAGGCAACACGGCAAGTCCCCGAGATCGAAACGGGCCAAACGGAGTTCGGCTCATGAAGATGCAACGGCGGCTGGGGAGGGCAAGGAGAGCTCTGGGAATCTCTGATGATGACATACACTGGTGAAGTTCCTAACTTATCACATCCATTTCTCAATTATTTGAAGATGTTTGGGTATGCAACAGTTTTGGTCTTTAACTGTATTAAATCTTATAAATTTATTGTACGTTAATTATATGTATTTTTTAGATTTTATTAAATTGGTAAATATGACCTTGATCTTAATTTAAGTTTAGTGTTTTATTATTTCAAAGAAGATAGTTTGTATTTAGAGTTCACAAAAAAAAAGTAAGTTATTATAGGATTCTAGCCCAAAGTTAAGCTACTTTAAAAAGATCTTTTAAGAGGCTTGATGGGACTGCCGCTCATCTCCTTGGACACCCCGACCCCATAGCTAGTATACCCCACCTGGAGGCAGTATAATGAAGATGCTCAGCTTGCGGCGGGTTCAATTTGAACGCCATTTACCCGAGGCCCACTCACACCGAGTCACTCGACTTGGCTGAATGTCAACTGCTGTTCATACGCATAATATCTGCTACCCAGGTGGGCGAAGGGAAGGGAAGGGGAGGAGGGTTGGAATTCCTGGCCTGGTAACCAGTGCTCCGGTGTTGGCCAGTCTTCCAATTAGCCAACGTTACGTGCCTGCATCTAATTGAGGCCATAAAGTCTAAGCCAGAGTAACAGTGGCAGCAACAGCAACAGCAACAGCAACAGCATGGTTGGGCAAGGTGAAATAATCGAGCAAGAGCGATAAATGAAAGCAAAAATGGGGCCGGACTTTTACTTTCCGTCCGGGCGAGCGGCTTTGGAGCCCAGTAGGGAACGAATCCCCAGCGGATTCTGCTAATTGGGGCAGGCCAATAAATCTGGAGAGCGTCTTATGCAAGTATCGAATTTTCCCGCTGGCAATTTGTCAGCCTGTTGCTTGGCAGCTGCAGTTGCAGTTGCATTCGGAGATGCACCTTTGAACTTTAAGGTGGCTGTTGCCACCGCTGCCTGTTGCATTGTCACTGTCAGCGAACCTTTTGCGCAATGTCCATGGGAATCCGGGGGAATCTGCTGCCATATTCCGGACTCCGAAACCGCATCCCACTGTCCCCCCCCCGGTCCGGCCACCTGCTTAATGCATGCAAATAGCAAATCTGGGCATGCCATTCCCGGAGCATGCTCCACTTGCATTCCCGTCCAGCCAGCCTGTCTGCCATAAATGGAGAATTGGTTGCATGTCTCGGGATCTGTCTAGCCGAGTGCTCCGACTCTGGTCCAGATGCAGACGTTATCGCACTGCGGTTACATCATGCGTTGATGTTGATGCTTTTCGTCGGCCCCAATCCGCAGCCCCAGTCAGCAGTCCCCAGTCCGTACTCCCGATCCCTCTTGCTCACCCACTTCTGGAAACCACAAGATCGAGTCTTGAGCCAGACGGGGAGATTTCAGGCGGTTTCGTTATACATTCGCGTTGAGTTGCAGTTGCAGTTGGCTTTTTTGAGTTTTCCAGTCGTTCAGTTTACAGACTGCGCCACCGGGTTTTCTTGCGTATGGAACTCGGACTATATTTGCTTTTGATTTCCTTAAATGTTGGGTGTGCGTCATGTTAGGCGGGCCTTTTCGGGGTGACATAAGCGCAAATGGTGGCAGTTTCGGTTTTTGGGTCTTACGACAGCAACCACCTGCATTTTGATAAGTGCACTTGCACACCATGTCTCCTGGCTGGCTAACCAGGGTAAATCTGAGAGTCTTGGGTTGTATAACCCATGCCCGGTCGGCGCTTTCCTAGGGAGTAGGCACAGAATCGAGAGTACCACTTAGCCCCACAATCACCGGGCTGCCCGCTGTTTTCTTTTCTTTTATTTTTATATTTTTTTTTTGGTTTTCCCCCCATTTCAATTTGCGCTCTTTAGCATGTAATCTCGAGTCAAGTTTGTTGCCCAAGTCTTTTGTTTTCACTTGCTCCACTGCCATGCTAGTTATTTTATTCGAGTACTTAATTAAACACAAGCTCGTTAACACAACTCCCGAAGCCATTAACCTGTGTGAAACATGAACAGAAACCAAAAAACCAAACAGCAAAATACAACAAATAAATTACATTGCACTGCTTTAAGTTCGTTTTTTTTCGCTATTTGCCGTCTGGTCTGGTTTGTTAATATTTTTAATTTTCCATTTTTTTTCTTTTGTTGTCTTGTAAAAAAATTAAACCCTGTTAATGTGCGTGCCGTTTGGGAGGTTGATTTTTAATGTGCTGGAAATTTACGATTGCCTGATTTCGGGCATCTGGATAATGGTGCCCCCTAATCGCTTGGCAATGGGTTTTATGTTCACTCGTTTTTCGGAGTGCTGCGTCTCGTGTCATGCAGCGGTAATTTTCACAAATTAGTGACCTTCGCGCCGGGCTGTCTTAAGTGGGTGTGGGACTGCGACTGTCTCGATGACGGGCGAAAACTAACGATGGAAGCCGAAGCCAAAGCCAAAAGAGAAAGAAATCAATTCGATGGCAATTTATTAATTGCCCCAAAACACACCCCTGACCAAAACTGACCAACAACAAAAAAAAATATTGTGGACAAAAACGAAAGCAATCACACCCGAGGGCGGGGGGCGGGAGGGGGCGTGGTGCTTAGTGCGTGGTGTGTGGCTGCTTGAGGCACGCTTGGGCAATTGCGCATTTCTGTGCGTCGCTGTAATTCCAAACGATATGAGATATTGCGTATACGCCCCGTTCCCGTGTCCATGCCCGTCGCAGTGCGTGCATTTGATACAATTACCACTCATATTCGCAGCCACTTACATAATGCCATCCAGCATGAGTAATCCAGCCGACTTTTAGAAAGGACCACTAACAGTCCCCGCTGCCAGCTGTGAGTGATGCAATCTGTCACGGAGATTGGATCTCACTGTCCAGAAGGCGTGACCCATGCCGGAGTCCTAATCGATTGATCTCGGTGGGTCTGCTCTGGTCAGTACCGAACATTCGATTGCCATAAAGCAAACGCGATTTACTATCCATAAAAAACAGATAAACTTTGGCCAACTATCAATTCAATTCCATTCAGATCAAGTTGGACTAAGTAAATCTTTTTTGAGATTGCGGATGCAATGGTAAATTGGTTGATTTACATAAGTCCTAATCGCTCGATCTCCTTTTGATTTTTATGAAAATTTAAATGAACATTTGAATGAGCGATAGAGATAACTGAAAAGTTGTTTTGAAAGCCAGTAACAATAAAGTATTTGATCTGGTAATATATATTTTTGTAATGACAACAAATAATTAAATATTTAATCTATTTAATTTTATTGTTTCGGATTGTAAAATTATCATTTCCTTATTCTTTTTTCAGACTTTTATGAATGGTTAAATAAACTACTTATCAACAGGATATCAAACTTTGCTAAATTGATGTCATAATAATCGATTGATCTCGACGTGGCTGGTGGTCAGTCTAGGACATTCGATCGATCCCAGGGTAAACATAAATTATTAGCCACATCATTGGGTAATGCCGCCTGAACAAGTATCGCCCCCCGGGGGGAGATTTGCAGCTGCCTCAATGAACTGTCAGTGGCAGCGAACAAAAGCGAAAACTCCCACGCGAAAAGCCCCCAGAAAGACGGAAAGGTATGGTGTGGTAGGAAAAGTCATTCGCCAACTCCGAGCAGTGGCTTCTGTTGTTTCGGTTTCTATTTCGGTTACGTATGTCGCTCGGTTTTGAAATCGCTCAAAAGAATATTTCGTGGTTGCCAAGCGCCAAGCGGCAAGCGGCAGAAAAATTGGGGCGAGAGAACCCCAGAGACAACGGGCACAGAGACACAATACCAAAATGTTAATTATTGGTTGCGGCTGCAGCACGAATTTCTGGCCGGAGGGCAGGCCAAGTCCAGGTTCAGGTCCCCCTGACCCCCCCACCCCCACACCAGACCATGATTCATAGCCGCAGTGGGTGGATGGGGGTGCAACATGGGAGGGGCTGCAGGGAAGGCTAGGTGGTTTATCAAACTTACTGCATTCTGTTGCGATCGCTTTTTGTGGTATCCAAAAAATAAAGGGGTTAATCCTCTTGGCTCTGGATCACACTTTGTCTATCACTGGGGGTCACTTGTGGTTTTGTCTACTGTTTGTTTCTTGCTTTTCGATTTATCACTGGAATTGCACTGAGCAGCTCTGCTCCTCTGCCTCTACTTCTTCTTCTCCTTCTTCTTCTTCTAGCTGCTGGTGCTGCTAACGGTTCACTCGTCCAGCTCGAACAACAAAATGAATGACTTTCTTTGGCTTGTTTATGTTTTATACCAAAAATCCATTCACAGCCGAAGCCGCCCATTGAGAGTCTCTCCCGCTCTCGCCTTGGCTCTCTCTCTCTCGTGGATTCTCTCTCTCTCTAACGCGCTCTCTCTGGTTCTCTGCGAACCACTCAAAAGTATCTGCGTCTTGAGTGGAGTTTTCCTCGTTGTTCCAAGTTCGTTGCTCAAGTCTTTTGAGTTGCACGGAAAAAAGATAACTTTGGAATATAATTATCTTAGAAATATATATAAATTGTTATTGGAATATTTGAATGTAATTTCATTATAAATTTTATTATTTATATGTTATGCAGAAAGATCTTCTGGATATAATAGAAAATCATTAATAAATATCCAAAATTAAAATAAATGGTATTGGTAAGATCGGTATTGGCTTAGTTTTGATGAACAATCTATGATAAATTAATTTTTATTAAGTGCAAATAATGGTTGTAAAATCCGTCTGTATCTTATATGTGTTCAGCTAATTTTGTCTGCCTACTAAAAGTTATAAAAGTACGTAATAATTGCATGCAATATGCTCTAATCAAAGATACATAAAGTTTTATAAGTGCAAAAGCCAAAATAAAATTATTTATGAACTAAGTTATGCTTATTTGAACAAGGATCGTAAAAATTGTAATATTAATTAAAGAACCCGAAACAATTTCTTCAGTGTGCAGTGGGATATGTAGTTTTATTTGGGCTTGCCCATTAGTCATAAGCCAATTGATTCATGTCATGCAGTAAATAATATCGAGATCTGTAACTGTTTTGGGTTTCGCAAATGCCTTTCACACATTTGCATCCATCAGATGCTGGCGATACAGCCAACTGGTCGTCGAATCGCCAGATAGAAGCTGCTCAGATATAGTGTAATTAACATTTTCGCTGTTGATTTTCTCAGCCTTCGCTGCGCATTTTGCATGTTTGCTATTTTCAATACAGCAACACCAACAGCAACAGCAACAACAATAACAACAACACCAGTTGCAGTAGTACGAGCAGATACAATAAAAAACAGAAAGAAATAAAAATCATTTGCGCCGGTTTCTTCAACGAGGCTGCGATGCTCCCACAACGAACTTCAGACCGCAGAAACCTGTGCGGCAACTCATCCGCCGAATGAAATGCTAAAAGCTACGCCGCTACTCCGCTCACACAGATACACCGCACACTCACACAGGGATGCATTTGTTTAGCTAATATGAATTAATTTACAATACTGCAAACGCCTACAAAAACAAGGGGAGGGGGGTGAGGAGGCACTAACGCCTCCAACTCGTTGGCGTCTGTTGAACTTTTGCGTTTCTGTGCCGCTCGCAAAGTATCTGCTGCACTTGTATCTGCATCTGCTGCTGCATCTCAATTCGTATCTGAATCTGCGGCCGTATGTTTTTTTTTTCTTTTTCGGCGGGCAGCACTCAAGCATTTCAATTGCTTGGCGTTCAATGTCTGGACACTGACCGCAGCATAACACACACACACACACACAGAGATCTGCCGTGAATACTTTACATATATATATAGGTATATCTANATATATATATATATATATATATACTAGTATGTATATGTACATATAAATGGTTTGGCAATGCATGCAAAGAAGCGTAACGCAAAGAAAGTGCAGCCTGCTACGATTGCTATTTGAAAAGTGTTTGAAGCCTGCAGAGCCGCTCGCGAGTTGGCCAGGTGATATAACAAGTTCACATAATTTGCTGGCTTTTCTTTTCGGTTTCGGCTTTTTCTCTACCCATTCCACATTACATATTTCCACTATATAGTATAGTCGTATTTGTGGGCATAAACAACAACAAACAAAAGCAACAAACCGAATCACCCAACAGCAAACAGCAAACAGCAAACAACTTCACGACTTGAGGGATAATTGCAGCAGCTAATCAAAATCAACGTTCCCAGGCGGGTGTCTCAATTATAATGCATAATTAATAAATATTTTGCCGGATTAGTCAGCGCAAAGGGAAAAAGGCTTGCCAAATAAAAAAATAGTAAGAAATGAAGGAAGAGCTGTGGGGAAATGCACCGAATGCACCGAATGCACCTGCTGCATCCGATGCCCGCAGCGTTTGTCCCCTAATAACACGGGTAAAAATTCATTACACGAACTATCAACTACCAACTACCTACTACCAACTGGCTAACTGGCCAACTGCTGGCCATTATGCAAAGTCCAAGTCCATTCCGAGCCAGCCAAACCATCACAGGCATGCCAAAGCCATTCAAAAGCGGCACGTTTCGAGGAAGTTGATTGTCACAAAGCCTCTCATAATCATAACTGTGTTTGCTGCCCCATCAGCAACTGCTGCTGCAACAGCAACAAAAACTGCAAGAGAAACAATAGTAATAGTAATAGACAACAACAGCAACGACGGTCAGGTTCAATGGGGGAAATTATAGGCATTGCAGCCACAACAAAAACTGGAAAAAACATATTGTTAAAACCCAAATCCAACTTGGGCAAGACTTGGCCAAAAATATTTAACGCTCTTTTTCATCGTGTAACAATTTACGTCTCATGTTGATTGCCACTAACATTTGAGGTTGAATTTTTGCCTTTGACTAACAATATAAACAATATACTTGTAAATGTCATGCCCCTCTTTCACCTTTCCTTTTTGTTTGCTAACATTGATTTCACTTCTTTTCAGCAGTGCAGCCACTTTTCAACTGCAATTGAGAATTGACCACCACAAACCATCGGACTTTGCCACAAAAAGTAAAGAAAAACAAAAACCAAAACAAAAACCTAAACAAAAACAAAACAGAAATAAAAGAAAGACAATCAGCTTGTGGTGGAGAAATATTTCGCATGTGTCCATGGTCCAGTGTTTTGTTTATTAACTAATTAGCCCTAATGCTTAATGCTCCACATATTTCCATCTCAGATGCGAGTGCGTAAGTCTCGGTTATGTCATCCGTGGGTTTTCCCACTTGCGAATCTCTCAATCGGGGATTTCAACAGAATCGAGCTAATAGTATCTCAACGGAAAAGCGAAAGTAAATCCCAGAGTGGAGCGCCAATCCATTTGCGTTCTAATGTTCCATGCACGTCACTTTTGAAGTTCAAGGCCAGCTCGAAGAGTGGCGAATTGAAATTAATTACATCGAACGCGCCTCGAAGTTCTCTGGGCGTTGTTTTCGGAGGGAGCTCCATTAATGAGTTTCAGGGGGG
>JAJJHY010005742.1:11972707-12211155 GCA_021224005.1 Drosophila setifemur
AATGATTGAGTAATTTGGTTCGGTCAGTTCGAGGGGTTTCTTTAATAAGTTCATGGGGTTTGTTACAGAGATAGATACAAAGATACACACAAAAATTTATATTTATAAAAATCATATACTTTAAAACAAATATATATATTGTATTATTTAAAACCACACTTTTAATAAAAGAAAAAATTTTAAATGGGTTTAAATAGTGTCGGAGAAGTACACCTTTACGGTCAAAATTTTTAGATACAAAATTATGAAATAAAATATATATAAAAACAAATATTTGCATAGTAACGACAACACAATGAATTGTAATATTTATTTTAGTTTGATTTTCTGGTGACTAATATTATTTCTATACCTATTACATTTGATGCATTACGCTGCTTAAAAAAAAGATTATATGAATATATTTAACATATATATATTAATAATAATTTCCCCATTCTGAAACATTTTAACTTATGTTAATTTTGAAGAGTAACTCTCCATCGGCTAAGTTTTTTGAGCTAGTTGGGTATTCCTCTTGGAATATTTGGGAGTTAATTGGCGCACATTAGCCCCGTGTGCTTAAAGTTATTTAATAGATGATTAAAGACCCAGCAACTGACATCACCAGCCAGCATCAGACAGCACCCGCACCCACATCCACATCCATATCCCAGTCCAAAATCCACAATTAGCGGGCAGTCGGCTACGAAAACCGTTGAGATTAATTCACCGCACATTCACATCGTCATAAAAGTTATAACCATCATTTACGCCAAGTCAACAATGGGCAAGTATTAGACCATAAAGCCCAGCTCAAGCCCCAAAAGCCGGAACTTGTCCGCCAGATGATTTGTAAGTTTCGGCTGGATTGTTGTTGATTGTTTTCGCGCGGCTATCAAGATCAGATCGGATCAGATCTGTGGCAGTAACGTGTTAATACCAACTCGCTGGCTGCATTTTTTGTTTTTTTACGGAAATGAGTCTGAACTTGACATTGAGGGGGCGTGCCCCGGAGTCAAAGAAATGCAAATTTAAGACCGTTCTCATAGCCCACAAAACAAAACGAAAAGAGAAAGATTCGAGCGGAAGGAAGTGGAAATCGGAATTGAAAATTAGTCTTGAAAATTTGGCAAAGGTCTGCAATAAAAAACAGAAATTGAATTGTTTCTTAAATTGTTCCCACATTAAATCCGAATTATTTTAAATAATGTTAGAAAACAAAGTGTATCCCTTAATACATTTAATTATTTAAGTACCGAAATGGCTATAATATGGGTGTTTTTCCGCTAATTATGAATGATTTAAAAACAAAAAGTAGACCAAAATAAATATCACATTTTTTAATAATCAATCATACACTTGATTGCATTTAAGCAGAGCAATCAAAATGATTTGACTTAATGAGCTGTAATTGGCACATACTACAACAGGCAAGATAACATATATATTGAGAATTTATTGTACCTATACCTGATAACATTCACCTCTATATATATATATACTTCCCACCACCCTGAATGAGTGTGCGCGTAATTCAATTGAAATCAATTGCATTGCCTCCGCTTACAAATTACCAATCCACGCCAACCTCAAACATCAAGTGGCAACAAAGGAAAATGGAAATGGACAAGATACTCTACACTCGTAAAATAAATCTGAAAAAAAACTGAAAACAACAAACAAAAACCCAAACCAAGCAAGGCAAATCCGCTTTTGTCCAATTGTTGCGCACTTGAAGCATGAAGCGTGCCCATGGAGCAGGCACCTGATCTGATGGACCGTTGGACAGATGAAATCCTCCGCCTCAAACCCCAACTGACTCTGACTCCGACACGGACCGACCAATTGGGCATGGCTGGCTGCTTGGCGTTACCAATCCCATGGAACACCACAAAAGAAATGCTGAGTCGGACTTGGACTTGGTTTTGGACTTGGTTTTGGACTTGGGTATGGGCTTGGGTTTGGGCTGGGGGTTTCTGTCGGGGATGGGGCCAACACTCAGGGGCTGGCGGGCTCATTAATTTCAGTTCAAGGCATCGAAACACTTTTTTATCTTTACGTAAACCCGCTCGTTCCGTTGCCGATTTGTAACAATAAAAGAGACTTGGAGTGGAGACGCGAGAAAAAAAAGGGGCAAACTAAGAGAAATAACAAAAATAACACACATACCGAAATAAATTCGCAATTTTGTTACCATTTCCATTGTGTTGGGTGCAGTTGGGGTCCGACCAAGGCGAGATCGCCCCTCCGCGGACACTCCCAGGGCAACTATTAATTATCACAATTCAGCAAAGTCTGTTTGTTTTTGGGTCCGACCGCCCTATAATTACCCGAGCGGTTCACTTTAATTGCCTCAGATTTGTTAAATGGGTCAGTCGCAGTTGGTATTTCGGTTTATTTGTTTTATTTGTGAGAGTTTCAAATAAAATATATATAAGTATACCTTCTGTTGGGGTATAGTATTTTTTAAGTTCAGTTTAAAATTTAATATTTGTGTATCTCATTGGGTTGAAAAATATATTCCTTCATTCTATCCTCAAAAATAAACTGTTAATCGAGGAAATCAAATAGATCAGATATTCATTGAAAATGTATTTTATTTATAATCTCCTTAATAATATTTATATTTCTAAAGTAATTCTTGTTTTTATGAACAATGAATTCTAGAAAGAATTTGTATCTAGGATTGCAGATTATCGCACAAAAAGAGTATCAAAAATCAATATCGTTAAGTAAGGGTATTTTCGAGTTGGGAAACCAAAGTTAGTTTCTCTTTTTTTTTTCTTTTTGACCGATAAGACTTAATCGACTTTTAACTTTGGACGATTAAAAAAACACCGTCATGGGTACTTCGGTTTTGTCTGCTTTATCACATTTTAACTCTGGAAGAATGATTGGGTCCCAATCAATGTCGATTCGGAATGGTGACTTTCAGTTGGCATTTCAAACCCACTCGATTTGGGACCATGTTGGGCTTGTATATTGCCTTGTTTCTATTCATCATTTCCTTCAGCCTCTTCGTCAAGGTGAGTTGCACAAATCAAGATACAAGGGAACACTCGTCTAAGTTCAATCACTTCCTTGACAGATTGCCCAGGTGGCGTCCAGAAGCAATAACCGAAGGAGTAAGTTTTTTTTTATATTCAATAAATCGTTCTGTAATAATAAAAGGGGCGATAAGATATGGATAATACCCAATCGAGTCAGAGGCTCGAAATAGCCATCGATAGGTAGTCAGTTGACATGAGGCACTTGGTACGGGTGGATTGTTATAGCCATGAGTGCTCAGTATAGTTCCTTCGCGGTGGTGATCCTGGTGATACTCCTAATCATAGTCGTGAGTAAATGAGCTAATTTGTGAGCCAGCCCTTCGGGGCTTCTAATATCCTCTGAATACAGTTCCTCTCGAATGCCTACAAAAAGGCCAAGCGAGCTGGTCAGGCCAGAGATAATGCAGCCAGAGCGGAGATGAACAGGCGGAATGGTGAGCAAGATTAGAGAAGTAAACAAATTTGGGAAAAGAAGAAGATCGTTAACTTTAAGTGCCTTAAATCGGAAGAGGTAATCGGGCTCAAAGTGTAGTCCCCAAGAGACATTTCCTGTCATCGCGTTCTTTCCTTTTGGTATCTTTCTAATCTATGTTTTGAGTAGTTGAGCTTATATCGCTATCGGATTGTTAACATCCTCTGAGCAAGCTTCGAAAAGTAAACAAATTTGATCGGAAATTGATTTCTTTATACGATTTTCCCAACCAGAGCTGATAAGATATGGATTACAGTCTGTCGGGTTTTTGTTTTGGTTGTTGGCATTTTTGCCTTGTCTAATATCTCTTGCTCTTAGTTAGTTATTGAACAAAAAATGGTATAAAATCGGTTTGGGGATATGATCTGATAAATCGAGAAATCGCACGGGTTGCAATTTGTAATAAAAGGCGTGATAAGATATGGATCATAAGCTTTAGCAGAAGCATCGATAAAATGTTAGTTGCCTTTAAGAAGTTAACACGAGCAGTTCGCATTGGGCAGAAGTATGGAGTCGGAATTCCCAGTCTTTATTTACTTCATCATCCTCGTGGTTATCTTCCTCATCATAGCCGTAAGTAAGCAAATATATATCGGGGCCAGGATCTATAGGATTATGTTTTTCTTTTGGAACAGTACATTTTCAATGCCTACAACAAGGCGAGTGGAGCTGACCAGGCCGGAAGACCGGAAAGGAGGGGCCACACGCGAAATGGTGAGAGGAGAAGAGAGGAGAGGAGAGGAGGCCTGTAAAGGAGACAAATAGGCTTAGCCATATAGTTATCAAATCCCAACTCGTAATGGGCCTTTACCACCCGATGCTATAATTAGCTCTGATTTGCTTATCTGGTAAGCCAGCCGAGTGATGGAACAACATGATGCAAGCGGACTTTATCTCTGTTTATCGGAGCAGCTTTATCCGATAGCGCTGGGTTTATTTTCGAATTCCCGCCGGGCACCGCTCTCATTAGTGTTCCCACAATTCGCAGCATCGGTCCGCCATGGAGTTCGTAGAGTACTACTACTTCATATCCTTCATCCTGATATTCCTCATCCTGATCAGGGTGAGTTCGGGTTGAGGCTCGCAATCGAGATCGGTGGCTAATTGAATTTCTGTCCGAAGGCCTATGTGTGCCCCAACCACAAGTGGAAGTGTATATGCTGTCTGGCCTATGTCCCCCAGGAATCGGGTGAGTTTCCAACAAGCAGCTCGAACTACAAGTGCCAAACCTGGGTTAGTCGAAATTATAATGTTGAAAAGCAGGAAAATCTGAAAAAAAAATAATTAGCTAGAGAAGAGTGTATCCTTGATTCATAAACCATCAATGGTCGCGGAGTTCTGGTTCTTCGGCGTCATCGTGCTGATCGTTGTGTCGCTCATCGTGCGGGTACGTTTCCCCAGCTTCGCTTTTCTTTGGGGTGACTTTCAATCCCCATCCCACACCCTCACCCACACCCATCCCCCTCAGGAGTGCTATCTGTTTATCAAGCTGAAGGTCGAGGAGTGGAACATGCGGGTCTATGCCCGACTTCTCCGCCACGAGATGATGTTGCGCCTGGCCATCGAGGGTAAGAAACTCCATTGCAAAAACAAAAATATACAAGTAATATAAATGAAAGGAAAAGAAAAGAAAAGCTGCCAAAGCTACAGCGATAAGATAATGCCTGTCGTTCGATGGGGGTAAACAGCGGTATCACAATCAGAAACTTTTAAGATATGAGCCAACAACTTGTTTGGCTTTCTGCGTTGTATTCTGCCCGCCAGTTGGACTTAATCCCTCCCAGACTCAGTTCACTTCACTTCGGTTCGGTTCGGTTCGGTTCTTTCTTTCTTTCTCGAAAAAATGCAACTGAACGACATCTTCTACATCTGCCTGTTGTTTCTACTCGTCAGCTTTGTGAGTTCAATAAGGGGAAAAGGTCGTTCTAAGGTCATGAATATACTCTAGATACTGAATGTTATTTCCTTAATTGTTTCATAATATACAAGTATGTAAAACTTCTTAAGCTGAAATAATGCAAAGTTCTTTCTTAAATTGATTCGGTTTAGGCCTTATTTCGACTTTTATATTGTTCAATTAAAAAGTGTTATTACATTTCAGCCGGAGTTCTATTCATGATGTTAGATAACTTCCTGCCCTTTTGGGTAAGGATATATTCCATCCCGTTGTTAACCCCAATCTCTGCTCCGACAGCTGTGCTACAGGAGCAGGAGAAACGTCAACTCCGGGGAATACGATGCTGAGAGCTCCATAACAGTGGGCGTGTCCGCAGGTGTGTAAGTGCTTCTGTACGATCCACTGTATCGATTCTATAATGTCTGATAATGGATCGACATCAGCCCGGACAAATATGTGCGGCTTTAATCGCAAACTTGTTCAGCGATTGATAAGGTCTGGGTGCGGAGTCGGAGGTTTTGGGGTGATTAGGCTGTTAGCCTGTTAGGCTGTTAGGCGATGACAGGCAAGGCCCATGGCATTTTAGCCAAGTTTCTTGCGCGCGACGAATGGTGGCAAATTAATATTGTCTGCTATCCGGTTTGGTATTACCATAGATATGTCGGACGTCTCGTATGTTATTGTTCAAATCGGATGGCTCATCATTTTGTGCATTGTAGCCATCCTGGTGCGAGTGAGTAAAAGTGAAAATCATTCCAAGTCCAAGGATAGGGCTGATCCAAACGCTGTCCCGCTGTCGATTTTCGACTCTTTTAGGTTTGTTGTCTCTGCGCCACCAAGAAGGACACTGACCGTATTCCCTTAGGGGTCGCTGGTCCTGGTCCTGGTCCGGGTGGGAATCCGACGTCCCGGCGCCCAGCAGTTGTCCTGCAAAGCTATCGAATCGATCCGTCGGGAGTGACTTTGAACACAGGTGAGCGAGCAGTGAGTCACGAGTCGCCCTCCCCCGATAAGGGTTATCTTTCGTTTCCCTTATCGATATATATTTTATTCTGTTCGCTTCGCTGGGCCACCCACAAATCGGAGACAGTATAATTAATTTATTCAGAAGCTCGGTCGCAGGTCGGGGCCAATGTGGAAAATATAGCGTCAGTAGCAATATTATGGGTGATCAATTCCGTTGGTGTGAATTCGGCGTGCTGCTCCTCTTTTTCCTGCTGATTTTCTACTTTTCCGTCAGTGTGAGTTGTTGGCCAAAAGATGGCATTCGATCGGAGTGAAACCGTCAAGATTATTCCAGAGATGCATAGCCGAGAAGCGAAAGCGACGAGGGAGATCGGCGGTCAGTCCGCCCTTGAGCAGATTCAGTGAATCGTTTCCTTCGACTCCGGTGGATTGTGGTAGCCTCAGTTGGATGCCAGGTGAGCGAGCAGGTGGTGCGCTGTGATTTCTAGCATTCGGATCACGGGGAAAATAATAATGCTCATTTGGGTGTCGTTCCCCTTTGAATTATTCAAAACTTGCATTAAAAGCTTTTACGGGTGGCTTAGCATTTGATGTTCCAGTAATTGATTTGAACAGGAAAGAAAATAGTGGAAAATCTACTTGTACAATACATTTATCAAACGATAAGCGTTTTAGTAGGGAACTTCATTCGTTAATTGGAAAAATGACCCACCATTGTATTCTACGGCCTTCCCGACGTGTTAGTGATTTCATTTTAACAGGTGATGACTAATAAGGTGTAAAACAATTTGCGATCTTAAACATTTTTATAATCAGTGCAGAGAATGCTTCCTTTTATTGACATTTTATCTATATAGATTCTGGATCAGTATGACAAATTGATTTTATTTTTAAATTAACAATAAGATTCAATAGCTGTCATTGTAAATCGCGATCAATTAAAAGCTAATCTTTGAATAACAAAGACAGTTGCAATGTTAATGTCAAATGAATAACTGGCTATGATACTAAAACCTATGCTTTGAATTCGAATAATTGAATCTTTAAATTACTAAAGGTTGTACATATTAATGTATTAGCGGGAAGTTAGTAAACCAAAACATATTATTTTTTTAGGGAGATATATGCCATTGCTGTACAAAAAACATGCAATTTGGATTGTATCTGTAAATAACTTATTGAGAATAAATAATAATTATGTTTAAATTAATACTATGTATATGTTTTCCACAAATGGAAACTAAGGACATCTTAGATGGGATATATACATATCTGACACATATGCAATTCACTTGCAAAATTTCATTTAGACCCTAGAACTGCTAGCATTTTGTTTCGCATCGCTCTTGATATAGATGGCCGATTATGCCATATGTTTGTAATTCGCAACTGTCACGTGCCCTGCCAACATTATCCCAAGCGCAATTAGGCGCATATTTAATACGAGTACACCTTACCTCTCACTCAACCACACTCCTCTGGGCATTCCTTAATGGCAATAGAACGTCAGAGAATCAGAGCGAGAGAGCCGGCTGGCTATCTTATCGGACTTCGTTCTCCGCGCGCTTATCACACGGCCCTTGACACACCTGTTACCTGTTACCTGCTAACTGTTACCTGTTAGCTGAAAACCGTTCCCGCCGCCGCCGATAAGTCTTGGCTAAAAGCCGTCTAATGATACGTCAGTTGGTCGAAGCCCTCTTCTTGAAGCGAATACATTTTTCGCGGTGCCCGTGCTCTCGTATCATTGAAGCGGATCTCTTATATTTGTACATATTCCCGAAGGCATTGTCCGGCGCAAGAATGTCGCATATACCGTCGTACCTGGTGTTCTTCTTCCTGGCCTTCGTCTCCTTTACGGTCACCTTCTGTTGCCTGAGGTTCTGCATCTGGGTGTGCTTCGAGGCCAGGGTGCCCAGGAGGCACAGGCAACCTCGCAATGGTGGGTGGATTCTCTCCGAGAACTCTTAGTTTCTGGTGACCACCGGAACGCATATGTATATGGACATGTTTAGATACTTGGCCAATCAGACGGTCGGTCGTCTTGGCCCAGATAAGATTAGGCACTAATATCGCACCGGAGAGTGCTCAGTTTTAGCCCGCCTCTCAAGTGATTCGTTTGTGTGTTTTCTTTTCCTGGCGGGGATCGGGACTTAACCATGGATCTGTATATCCTCTATCTGGGGTTGATCTTCGTCGTCTTCGTGGTCATGCCCATGGTCTACTTTGCCATGCAGGTACCTGCCTGGAGCTTGAACTCTTCCTCTGGTGCCTTGTCTAACAGAATTATCATATCCTTATCTAGTGTTGATATTTTTGTGACAATTATCTAAAATTAGGTCTATAATCTTTGCTTTACTTGCTTGATTTCAGCTGCTTGTAAATCACTTATTTTCTATATTCTATATATATTTGAGTTCGTGAGCTCATCCCTTGGATGTGTTTGAAGACGAAATATAGGTAATCTTAAATGAAATTAAATCCAAGGAGTTAATCAATTCATTATTGCAACACAAGGAAGAAAGATACTGTTAAACAAGGTACTTCTTCGAATCCCTTTGACCCCTTTTTGATTTGCTCCCTTTCGCTCAAAAGTTTTTGCTCTGGATGATCCTGAACAAATGCTGTGGCGAGACTCGGCCCAGGGGATTTCAGGACCCCGTCCAGCGTCGGCGGCGGCGTCAGCGGCGTCAACATCGCCAGACCGTAGGCATTGGTATGTACTGACTGAAATGGAATGAAACGGAATTGATATGCTGGGGGGTAGGTGAGTGGGGGTGTGTGCTGCTTGGTCATCAAGTGCTCTCATAAATCCATAAAGACTGGAGTGTTTGTTTGGTGGACTCGCGATAAGAGCTTCTGCAGATATTGCAAATCAGTTGTGGCTTGGGGGTCAGTCTTTTGCCGAGCTTGTTGCACAATGGAAGCGAGTCCTCTGGTTACCTTCATCGTTCTCCTACTGATTGGCTTTCTTGCCTACGCGGCCCTGCAGGTGATCTTGAAAAATCCTCCAACTCCTCACAGTCCTCTGAGTAACATTTGCTTCGCTTCTCCCTTGAAAAGTTCGCTGTTATTTGGATCTTGCGCTTCTGCTGCTCCCCAAGAAGTCGGAACTCTGTGTGTAAGTTGCACCTCCTTTTGTTTGCACCACCCCAAGCCAAGACAAGCCAAGCCAAGCGAAGCCAAGCCATATATATATATATATATATGGGTATGGCATATATATCTGATATATGGAGCAAGTTTTATGGGACGTATTGCTAACAACATGGCGTACAATCTAATCGCTACAAGTAATCAATGGCCGCGCCAAATGGAAAACTATACTCTCTACCTGGGCCCAGAAAAGGCCGCTAATGGCTGTAGTTCAACTTGGCTAACGCTTTGAGATGCACGGCACCGATCCTGTGATGAACTGGGACAAAGAGTTCGCCATCCATGTGGCCATCTACATGGCCCTGGTGATGTTCTTCTTCTGCCTGCTCCCGCTGGCCTGCTACTACGTCCGGGTGGAGAGCCACACTTTGGCCAAGTTTTGCCAGCCGCGAAGCTGTCGACGCCAGCAGAGGAGTCGACAGAGGATTCGGCAGCGATACGACATTGGAATCGGATTGGGACTAGGTACTGGAGTCGGATTGGGAATTCGGAATTGGTAACGTGTGCCAAAAGCAGCCGCCACGGCCTATCTAATCGTGTGCTCTTGGTTTGGGGGCGATTATTTTGGCCATAGTCTTCTCGGCCGCAGTCGCAGAATGAGTCTGACAGCTAATCTGAGCGTGGCACTGGGCTTTGTGTTTGCCATATTCGTCGTCAGCCAGCTGATATACGTAATTATCCCTTTTCCGATTCGGATCTGGACCTGTTAGCTGGAGCAATGGCCTCATAATTGATTTATTTATTCGTTTCGCTAGCTGGCCAAGCGCATTCACGACTCGAGGAATCGGCTGAGAGGCGAGCAACAAGCTGGTATACATTGGGCTAACATAGATACTTTACAAGAAGATCGCGTGGATCTAAATAAATTAAGGGAAACTTCGAGATACAACGCGATTTTTTGCTGACTCTAATCAAGTGATAAATAAGTGTTCAGGCGAATTGTAACAAAAGAGTAACAGAATTTTAAAAATGTTAAATAACTTGGAGAATTACAACAACAAAAAGTCTTAATATTTGTTATTTTGTTAAACAAAAGGTGTTAATACTTGATATAAAATCACGTCTATCTAAAACATTCTATTTAAAGCAATTAATTTATGGAAGAAAAAACAAGTTTAATCTTTATCACTTTTTTGGAGATTCCAAAAGATATTGTTTTGAAATGATGAAATTGAGGCGGTGGCATCTTGAAACTGAAATGACTCTGGGATTTTCCCACCGTGTATTAATTGTACTGACCTTATCTGCTTCGATTTCTTACAGACCGCCAGAATAATAGTGTATTCAACGTGCCAGAAGATCGGACCCATAACCGATATGGCGACATATTCTTTATCGAACCTGGCAGTGAGGAGGCCAACCGCATCCGTGAGCAGTTGGACAAGGATGAGAAGGAGCTGCCCAGCTACGACGAGGTGATGCGCATGTGCAACCTAACCACCCCGACAGCAGCAGCGGGGACGGGGACGGGAGTACCGCAATCGCCCCTGGGAGAGCCCAGTCCCATCGGGATTGCCGCGCTACCAGCTCCTCCGTACTCGGAGACAGATCCGCAGATGCAACCGGGAGCATCCACCGTGATCGCCATGGAGCCAGTGGAGCCGTCCACATCCCGTGCCGCACAGATCCCACCCAGCTCTTCGGCGGCACCTCCACCGGCTTTCTCTACACTGGCCCCGCTCCAACCACCATCCAATCTGGCGGTTTGAGGGAAATGGGGATGGGTGGAGATCCTGGGAGCCAAAATGCCACTCTGTGCCATACAGACTTCGATTTGTATGCGCTTTCACTACAGAAATGAACATGTGTGATCTTATTGAGTACATATCTAGTTAAGCGGTAGAGATTAAGTGTAAATATTTATAGTCTAGGATGCAAATTAAAGTAATTGATTTAAAGAAAATAAATGCATTTTTGTTATTAAATGGAAGGGCGCTGACCAAAACGCCCTTAGGGTGTGATTTCACAATTCTCTGGCTCTCTTATCTGGAAAAACCTTCGAGAATATTTCACCTTCGTGCGTCCTATATCGTTAGGCACCTTTCAAAACCTTGTTTCGAATAAAGTAATTGGAAGACTATTTTTATTTAATGTGGTCCTCATCATTAGCAACTCCAAAATAATATTCAATGAATTTGCGAGTAAATTGTATAACAATTAGCTGACAATTTGTTGAGTTTGATCAAAATTTAAAGTTGGCGCCTTAGAATTAAAAATAATCGATTATAATAGTTTGTGTTAATCGTTAATCGTGTGACCGAAGTTCCTATTTCAGCATATTTATTTTCAGATATATCTTATTGGATTTGAGTTGGAATTCGATATGGAATTATGTGGTGCACATTTTTAATTATATATTCTACTTTCTTAACGTAGTGCGTATTAATGCAATGTAATGTAGTGTGTTATTAACTTTAATGGATCCATTATCCAAATTTTATATAATTGTTTTGGCGGGAAGTGGCTTCCGCCCTCTGGCCACATTGGACAACAAAAAAGCTCAAAATTTAGGGCCAAAGTTTGTTTATCATTGTTATTCGGCACTTTGGACTACCAGAATGAGCTCCATCAAGGTAGGTACGTGAACGGAGCACAGCAACTCATGTTAAGGTGTAGATTGAATTCGCAGTGCAGAGGCGCAAGGGCGACGACGAGTACGCCCGATCGCTTCAAGCGGCACTGGACGGGGTGGGCCAAATAGATATCGACCCGCAAGAGGGCCGTGTAGTTGTCCAGACCCAACGACCTTGGTCGGAGGTGCACGACAAGATCGAGGCCACCGGCCGCAAAGCTGTGCTTTCCGGGTTCGGTGGCCAGTCCGCTGTGGCCCTCATCAACACCACGGGCAGTGTGGTGGACAAAACGCCTGTCCAAGGAGTCGTGCGATTCACTACCATCACAGCAAAGGAGCCCGGCGTGGTTGTGGACGGAGTGGTGGATGGTCTGGAACCCGGCTTGCACGGATTTCACATTCATGAGAGCGGAGACACCTCGGCGGGCTGTGAATCCGTTGGTGACCACTACAATCCCCGCCAGTCGCCCCATGGGAGTCCCACTGACGCATCCAGCGCGAGACATGCCGGTGATCTGGGCAACATCAGGGCGGACGAAAGTGGTCGAGCGACATTCCGGTTTGTGGATCCTGTTCTGGAGGTGTGGGACATAATCGGCAGAGCTGTCGTTATTACATCCAGTGCAGATGACTTAGGACAAGGTGGCAATGCTCAAAGTTTAGTCGATGGGAACGCTGGCCAAAGGTACGAACTTACTCACATTTTATGTTCTTGCGAATTGTGAAATAATTGTGTTGATCTCCTGAAGGATTGCCTGCGGAATAATCGCCCGATCGGCGGGCATTCTGGAGAACTTCAAGAGAATCTGTGCCTGCGATGGCGTCACGCTCTGGGATGAGCGTACCGTACCCTCTGCTGGCAAGGAGCGATCCCAGCTCTAACTTGATGTTGGTTTGCCCTTGTAAATAAATGTGATTCGGCTAAAAACGAACGAATTATCTCGTTATCTAGATGTTTGATAAGACTGACATGACAAATCAGAAAGACCTGCATTTAAATGCTTTTAAAGTTTTATTTAAAATATTTCTTTGCCTTTTTTTGTAGGTTTTCTCTTAGTTAAAATTAATTTGCTTTTAAATTATTATCTGTTTTGCTCTGCCAATAACTTCGGGATTCGTGTGTGTTTGTTGTGTTTGCGTGACGTGTGTGTTGTGTGTGATGGGTTACCATTAATTGTTTTTGTGGGGCGTTAAAACCGAAGAACATACAGACAGGTTTTTCTTGTACTCGATAATAATAATAATGATAATATTCGTAATGCCTAATGCATTTGACATTAATAGATATATGTGTTGTATATTTAATTTGATTCCTCCGTTAACACTACGGCGCATGCCCCGATCCCTTAACCACAACCTGCGGGTTAGGCGATGGCGGGGCATGCACGCTTTATATGTAAATAAGTGGTACAAAATATTTAAAGTGTATATGCGTATGTCTAATGCTTATTTACTGCGTTTGCCATGCGTATTTACATATCTGCCGGCCTTTTGTACTCTACGTGCCTTCGCTTTCGCCTCTTCTGGCTCCTCCACAGCAGCCTCCGCGCCGTCAGCTGGCGGAGCCGTCTGCGAGGCTGCCACTAGCTTCATGGACACTGGGCTGACTATCACGCCCCCGCGTTGATGGTTGCCGTAGAAGAGCTTCGGCGAGTATCCGCCCGCCGCCTGCGCCGGCTGATTATTGGTTTGGACCGCCTCCGCGGCCTTCGAAGTGGACGCAATGGCATTGGACTGGGCCTCCGAGGGATGCTTGCGCTTCAGATTTCTTGCGGCTGAGCTTACCGCCAGCAGCTTGGCCGTGGTGGACTCGTCCGGCGAGGTAAACTCCTTCAGCTCGCCCACACTCACATCGCTCTCGGCATCGCAGTCCGCGTCCTCGTTAATTATGTTGAAATGCTCCGGGTCGACGCCCTGGTTGACCAAAGCCTGGAAATCCTCGGGAGGCACCATGGGCGCCACCTTCTGGTTACACGAGCCGCACACGGCAGGTATGGCCGGACTCTTGGAGCGCCAGAACTGTAGCTCCGTCTTGCACTTGTTCAGCTCCTACAAAGGGCAAAGGAATATAAGCTTCTGGGTTAGAGGCAACCGAACTCTGACTCACCTGCAGGAGAGTGGAGAACTTGCGAGCATTCTCCTCGTTCTTTTTATCGTTCTCATCCAGCCGATTGGCATACTCCAGCATCTGCTTCTGCTGCTCCGCAAGGAGGTTCTGCTGCTCGGCCAGCAACTTGCTCTGCTCGCCAGCCTTGCGCTTGCAGGTGCGCAGTTCGGTGCGCAGAACCGACAACTGGTTGTTGTACATCTTCATGCCCTGCTTGATCTTGCGTATGCCCTTGCGGAGCACCATGTGGTTTTGGGGCGGCGAGTTGTTGGCGCTGTCCTCGAGATCTGAATTGATGGCAAGAATGGCTGGAAGGGATACGAGAGGTTAATTCAACTACTGGAGGGAGAGTACCGCAGCTTACGTCGCTTGTTGGTGGTGGGCAGCGTGTAGAAGTCCTTGTTGAAGTACGCCAGACCCGGAAGCGTCGGCTCGATGCGGTCCTTGAAGTACTCCATGGCCATGGTGGAGAGATCAAAGAGTTCGTCGGTCACCCGATAAGGTCGCTGCAGCCTGGGCGTAATACTGATATAGTTTAAAATAGCGCGCACTTCATCCAATATCTGTAAGCGGAAATCCATCCTGGTTAGTTTCAGCAGTTTTAGGAGCAGCATCCTCCACCACTTACGGCTCCGGGAAAGAAACAGCAGTGACCACGCTCAATGTGCTTTCCCATGGACATCTGGAGCAGTGAGAGACGCATGTAGCACGTCTCGATGATGTCGCACTCGCAGGCCAGGGGATGATTGCGTCGAGCCGATTCCCTTCGCGGCATACTGGCCTTGATCGACTGGAAGCGACTGAACGTGGTCTTAATCTGCCTGGAGAAGGCTGCGTTCAGCATGGCCATGCAAATGTCGTTGAAGCGATGGGACACCTGCGAATATGCATATCCGGAATGGAGTCAGATTGCTATTCTTACTTAGGTACAGATACGAAAATATTTCCCTGGTTCAACACTGGGCTAAGATTTCGGCTGCTGAGCCCGCATACCAGGCAGTGGTTCTGCCTGTTATTAAATTATATCAGATTACATTTGTCGCCGCTGCTACCTACGACAAATACACACGCAGCGGGATTCGGGCGAGAAAGGGAAGCGAGGTGCAGATAGAAACGACAACACAAACACCGAAGTGTAGATACCCTCAACCTTGAAAAATATGAAATTATAATGCGAGAAGTGCATGATGATATTTTTTCTTTCAAGGCTGCACATGCTCTCGATAATAAAAAAAAAAAAAACCACACGCTGGAGTTATTAGGACTTTAAGTTTTCTCTAAAAATGCGATAAAATTCAAAGGAAAGTAGGATGCATTAAATTAAAATAAAAGTTTTAAGCAACAGAAAATCATGCAAACAATTTTTAAACTTAATCAAAAAAAACATTATTAAGAAAATTATTTTAATTCCACAAAATTTTTGATTCCGATACAAGTTTTATGGTTTTGTTTCCTCTGTGTGTAATTGGTTTTTAAATGTTTACATATTTGCATACCACTTACTCAGACCGATCAAGTTTGACATCAAATTAATAGTCAGTAGAAAATAAAACAAGTTACTAAATTGCAAACCACTCGTTTAATCGAATTATTTGGTTTCGTTTTGCCTAAAACATTGTCTCCGTAAATTGTTTATTCTGTGAATCCGACTCCCCACAACCGAAGCCCAAACGATATCAAGATCAAGAACGCGCTGCTAAATATAAACAATCACAAGTGCATGTGCCCTCGTGACAAAGTTTTAATTGCCTCCTGCAAAGGAAACAACGCATAGGCCGAACCGATGACGCCCGATGTCGGGGCGCTTTGAGTGGCAAAAATAATGCACAAAACAGCCCAGAATGGAACGGGTCGGAAAGCAGCAGCAGCGCACAGGCATGCAAGTGCAGGTAGTTGGTTGTTGGATAACCACCATCCAACCAACCAACCAACCAACCAGCCAACCAGCTCTCTGCCCTCGCCCGTTCCACGCCTGCAGTTTTGAAATTGCTTTTTATTGATTTAATAGCCCCCAAACTGGGGGCATTGGAGGAGGACTTACCAATCTGAGATTTGAGACCTTTTTGTAGTCCAAGTAGCCGAGCGTCTTCTCGATCAGCTCGTTGGGCAGATCGAGCAGGCCCAGTACGGCGGAGGTGGAGGGGACGCCATTTCCCATGCGATGGCGGGTCACCACGCTGGCGGAGAAGGCCAGGCTGGCCGGCGAGGAGAGAGACTGCGATTGAGAAGGATTGTTGTAGCTGGCCGTGCGCCGCAGGACGGAGGTGCGGGAGGCCGAGGAATCCGGCTCCTGGACACCCTGGAACGGCGCAAGGCTGGCAGAGGAGGATGCGGTGGAGGAGCTGGGGTCCTCGAGTGGCGGGACGCCGGCGGAACCTCCTGCACTGGCGGCACTGCCGCACATTTGGCGGGTGGACACCATCTCTTGGCAGGGAGCAAGTAACGCTTGTCCTACTGCTCAGGGCAATAGACAGAACTAGGCTCAGCGTCGTCGAATTGCTGCAAGGTATAGAAGGAAACTATCGTTAGTTTTCCCAGCTACACCAATACTCTTTCCAAGCCTCGCGTTCTTGGCATTCTTTTGAGAGCGTCTCGCTTGCTTTTTTCTGCCTTGGCATAGCGAGAAATCTCGTTGACAATCTACGCACTTTGATATTCGAATATCGAGCTAGCTTCGTACCGTTTTGGTAAATGGAACTATTGCATGGGCATCGTTTGCTACGCGGCTCACGGAGGCGCAAAATCTCTAGCTGGGACTGGGGAACTTTCCAATGCAATTACCGAACGCTGACATCTACTTTATCCCAGTTTTTTTCGAGCACAATTAAAACTACATACACAATCCGTGGCAAAAAATGGTCGAAGTCCAGTGTGGCCCGTTTGGGAAGCGATGAATATACTCGCCCCCGGCGGTATTTTCGTGCCAGCTGGTATTTTCCATTCGCCATCCCGATAGCGATACTTTCCCAAAACCTATCGATGTTGGAGTTGGGTCTGGCAACTCTGCTGGTGTTCAATCCAACACACACACGCTCGCAAATAATAGCTCGAAATGCAGCCGAACAGCGTTAAAATAGTGAAAAAGTAGTTTAGCAAACACTCTGGAGCCGAGCGGTTAATAAGAAATTATCCACGAAATTAAATGGTAATTGAAAGCCAGTTGGAAAACTGGGTAAACCATGGAAGAGCTTTTAAAGTGTCAGTGAAAGCCAAAGAACACTCTCCCTATGTACCTGTGTGTGTGTGTGTGTGTCTGTGTTGACAAAAATACAACAAATCGCAGCGAAAACAGGAAGTGTGTGAAAGATAAAACATAAAGAGTAGTTGCATTGCATCAAATTCATAAAAAAAAATGAACGACTTCCTCGCCTTCGATGGGTGGCTATATATATAAATATAGAGTATATGATCCGATTCGAGGCCTTTTTAGTTTGTTTAGCTGTAATGTTTTCGCTGCTTCGTGATTTGATGCTGCGATGCCTTGGCTTTACAGTGGAACATCACGTCATTTTCTGTTTGAGCTTCAGCTTTCCAGTCCGTTTTGGTTAGCTACCAAAATCGTTCAGTGAAATCGATTCATCTGCATTTGAATATCGTGCGAATGGCCAACTAGCATGTGCTTGTGTGCGTGAGCGAATGACTGTTGTTTGCATACATTATATGTCGGGGTATATCGGGCCGGAGATGAGCGTAACTACTTTGTATGTTAATGGTCATTGTTCTTGTTCGTTTTTTATCAAAGTTTCGCGCTATCGCCGAGCCAAGAGCGAAGAAGCAGCAGTTGCTCCCCATTTTCGCTTGCTCCCAATCCTCCCGCTCCTCCTCCTCCTTCTCCGCCTGCTCCTCCTAATCTTCCCCTATACCGGCTCTAGCCAACGATGACGGATGGCGAGCAGCAGGATGCGCTGGTCAAGAGGGCCGAGGACGAACGTGAGGACATCTTCCGACGCTATGCGCTGGGTCTAGACCCCACCAATGTGGTGGATTCCTGGGAGAATCCCACATACGAGATCTATCACATAACAGACAAGTAACTGATAACCAAATATCTGTGGGTTTTCTTTCATCACTGATAAGCTATCTCTTCCCAGATATGGCTTCATGCACGACTCCCGCCTGCCGACGACGCGCGACGCGTCAGAGGTGCACCGCACCAAGATCGAGGTGGAGCGCTTCAAGAAGTGGGTAAAGATGCTCGACCATTGGCCACCGCCAGACAAAGTGCACAAGCGCGTTTACAAAGGCATTCCCGATCGCATGCGCTGGCCGGTCTGGCTGAAATTGCTCAACGTGAAGGAGTCGATCAAAAACAACGAAGGCGTCTATCCCCGCATGTTACATCTGGCCAAGAAGTACTCCACGGAAACGCGTCAGATCGACGCCGATGTGAATCGGCAATTTCGTGACAATCTCGCCTACCGAGAGCGCTACAGCGTGAAGCAGTGCTCGCTCTTCAACGTGCTCAACGCCTACAGTATATACAACTCGGAGCTGGGCTATTGCCAGGGCATGGCTTGTGTGGCCGGCGTCCTGCTGCTCTACATGCAGGAGGAGGAGGCATTCTGGGCGCTGAACACCCTGATTACGGACCAGAAGTTCGGAATGCACGGGCTGTTTATCGAGGGGTTTCCCAAGTTGACCCGCTTCATCGACCACCACGACCGAATTATGTCCAAAATAATGCGAAAGCTGCATAAGCACTTCACCAAACACAACGTCGACGCCCTTCTCTACGCCATCAAGTGGTTCTTTGTGATCTTTGTGGAACGGGTAAGCAAAAAAGTGCAACAAAATTTGGTAAACTATAGGGATGATCTTATTGCAGGTTCCCTTCAGCCTTAGCCTGCGGGTTTGGGATGTCTTTCTATTGGACGGCGATCGGGTCATTTTGGCCATGGCCATCACCATTTTGTATCTGCACAAGGACGAACTACTGCATCTTAAGGACATGGACGCCATCATTGAGTATTTGCAAGTGAAGCTGCACAAAAACTTTGGCTATAACGATGACGACGCCATCCAGGCCCTGGAACGCGTGATGAAGAAACTCAAGGACCTGAAGCTGGACGTTCCACCGCCAGCCAAGTCCAACGAGTTCCCCACGCGCATTCTGGGCGACTTTGTGGAGGCGGATATGGAAAAGAAGATCGGACGCAGACGCAACGATTACACAGATACCGAGAAGCAAGTCATAACAGATGTGATATCAAGGTGGGACACAGAAATAATATGAAAGTTGATACGATTAGTTAATATTGATTTCACTAGCAGACAAGAACAAAACGCGATTGAGGTGCAATCGACAGTGTCCTACGAAACGTCCGAGTGCGCCACGGGTGAGTCATGAGTGCCACACACATCCTCTACTTGTTTTTCTACTAATACTAATGCTTGCTTTTAAACAACCCACTTATCCCCGACTGTAACTATAATCTGTGCAATTTTAATTCAAAATTCTCTCGTTATTATTTATTGTATTGTGTGGTGCAAGTTTATCACAATTGATGTATATATATTGATGTACCTATATCTGTAAACAGCGGAAAGAAGAGGAGATCCCCAAAACAAACTTGAATTGGTGCTGCCTTAGATGTAATCGTATTGATCTGTATTCCCCATGTACAAAGCCCTGTTTAGCCCTAGAATACGATATGGCATATGTATTTTGTTTATTTGCGTAGTAATGTTTAGATATTCGTTTGAGTTTATGTTAGATCGTAGACACTTTTCAGCGAAAGACCAGCCTAAGTGCGTCATCATCTCGTTGGCCGCAGCCTTAATTCAATTACATAATATGCTAATATTGAACTTTGGGGTGGGGGAGAGAACTCTTTCTGTGTAGAGCGATTGTTGGGACAAGAGAGTGATGTTATTGGTTCTGGATGGAGTACCCTATATGCATATTTGACCTACTAATGGGCACTAATTCTAACTGTATGTGTAAACTACTAGCATTTAAGGGCCGACTCCGATCGGCCAATAACCAGATCATGCTTACTCTATACGCCCCTCGACCAAGCGTTCATGTCATGTATAATCGGATTATCCATCTTGTAACCATTGTCTAACATTGTCCGCTGCGTGTACATATATATCCGTTTCGATCACCAAGCCACCGCTTCTGCGTCTGCCCGGCAATCGGACCAGCAACCGTACCGTAATCAGATCTGACCTAATCCGCAATCGCTTCTGTAATTCTGTTCCTAGGTGATGCATACTCAATGAAAACGTATCAGAGTATCACTAGCTTAGCCACCTCGCCGGCAAACAGTAGCTACTCACTGTACAGCAATGGATACGTGGTGACCACTCCCGATAGTGCCCAAGACCCCGCCCGCAGCCAGAGTATCCACAATCTCAGCTATTTCACCGCCCAGCAGCAACAGCAGCATCAGCAGTATGCTCTACCAAATGGGCTGCAGCACATGCGGCACAGCTTCAGCAGCGAGAGCGACAGTCGCATTCGCCTCGATTTGGACCAGGCACTGGAGGCGCTCCAGCAACAGGAGCTGCATGTCCACACGAAGCGGCCCAGCAGCCAGAACCATAGCCAGCAGGTTTATATTATCCAGAATGGCCATTCTGGCCAGGAGGCATCGGATGCCCACGTTAATGCTAACGCCAATGACGACGACGATGATGCGCTAAGCGTGGAGAACACGCGCCTTTAGTTTTAGTTCGATTCGAAATCTTTATTTTTGTGTAGTTAATGTTTGCCTTCTTGGTTTGTAAAACGCATATGCCAACCCAAAAAACATGCATTAGTAATATTCACGTACTTAGCTCTAGTTTTGTATGTCAAGCCGAAAGGAAAATTGAATTGTTATCATTTGCTAGCATTCATCGATGTTTGTTTTTAGCCTTGCCCCAACCCCTTCCCTCTCTCTCCGATATTAACTAACCGAGAGCCTCTACTTGAATTCCAAAAAAAAAAACTGATAACTCCTAAGACTCCAACAATTCCAATTCCGAAACTACGTACAACTATTAATATTTATTGTTATCCGCCTAACTACTTTCCAAACCTACTTATCCTACAACTTGTGTACTTTAAGCTTTACTCTTGCATTTACTTTGTATTTGCTTTACGAAAGAAACTCAACTTTAGTTTATGTTAAAGCCAAATTGAAATGGTAGTTGTAACTTGATTAGCCAATAATAATATGATTATACGTATACCTAGCAGAAGTACCACACAAATAAATATGATTTTGTACTGAAAACGAACTCACTTGCCACCACCGCATGATCAATTGCCATTCGAGTACCCATATTATTTTTGCCAGAACTGTTTCAGGTTCAGAGTTCAGTACAAATTTGAAGTATTCTTCGAATCGATTTGCACCTCACAAACAACAACAACCAAAACAACACTAACATCGCTAACAAAAATTTCACATTGCCACCAAATCACAAACCAAAACGAAACTAAATGCAATTTTCAAAAACCCAAACTTCTTTCCAACGCATTGGCAACACGACGAACTGGGATTGGTATGACGCGTTCGAATCAAAAACAAAATACCCAAATCGAAAACAAATCAATCGCCATTTATTAGTTACGCTTACCGTTCCCGAGGACTCGCACTCAATACGAAGTTCGCTTGCAGGTACCTCAGTTGCCTCGCACGGCTCATCGGAGACCATGTCGCTGGAGGACAATAAGTATGTACTTCTAATTGATAAGATCTTTTAGGAGATGAATATTATAACCATGTAATGTTGCTCCTTGCAGTATTCACCTGAGAACCGCCAATTTGCTGCAGAACACTCCGCAGCGGGAGATGCTTCTGGGCACCTGACGTCAGCTGCCGCCTGCGACTAGCACGGCGCAGGCAGCTGCAGAAAATCGCCACACACTTAGCACACCATCAGCCGCAGCAGCAGGGACAGGTCTAGGAGCTGCGGGAGCCAGTCCCACCTCATCACCAAGAGCCACACCGACACCGCCGCCCGTGCCGCCAAGATCACCGTTGGCGCTTGGATGACTAGCAAAGCAGAAGGCGGCGACGAACCGGAGCGGAATCACCTAGTTCCTGGTGCTAGCCGTCGTTAGCCTTCAAACAGCCTTCAGGCCCTGCCACTAGACATTTAACTGTAGCAGCAGCAGCATCGACATTATCAGGCATTGGCAGTTTCCAAGATTCAAGAGCCTAAACCTTTTGTATATAACGCTTCTGGATTTTTAAGTTCAGGCAAGACGCTTCGAGCACGTTTTGGTAGTAGAACCAGTTTCTGGGATAGATGCGCCAAATTAAATTTACAACAGTTACGAGTTAAACAAACAATTGAGACAAGCAATCGAGAATTACATACGCAAAATGCTAAAGGAACAATATTTAAGCAAGAGCAAATCGTATCTAATACAACTATAAAGCGGTTAGGAATCCAGTTAATTGCATATTGAATTACACCTAAATCTAAAAATACGGTAGAGTTATAGAAATTGTTGTAAATTTGTACTTGTATATACGTACCGAACAGAAAATACAAAGCAACGTTAAAAAAGTTACGTCCAAGAATTGAAATCGAATGTAAAGGCGAAGTAGAAGCAGTCAACCAAATATTAACTGAGAGCTATATATAGGAGGATCGAATGATAGCGCTAGGATATTACGTATATGTACAGTTAGAGCGGCATAGCGGAACACGGCAAGACAAAAACTGACGAGTATTTATAGTTTATTTCGCGATTAACCACCACAACTGAACGAATCACTAGCTTAAGTTTCTCAGCAAAACGGAATTATGTTTATTTAAGTTTCTAAAATAAAACTGTCAGCTAAATCTAAGCTAATCCCCTGCCTTCGTGTCTAGCTTGCCGCCCTTCTGAATGATCGAGCCGAGATCGCCCAGAGATACGTCCGCAGAGCCTCGCGCCAGGGGCTGGGGCTGGTTGGGACCCGGTTTCCAGCCAACAAAGTAAATGATTTGAAAGGTGGCTGGTACGCCCTGCTCGTTGGGCTTGGCATACAACTCCTGGTAGATGGCACTGGCAGCCAGCATCGTCTCCCGGCTGAGATGGGCTGGCCTGTTGAACGCCGCATTGTTCTCCGCCATTCCTTTGAGGTCCCACATCAGCTCGAACATGCTGGGATAGCCGATGACCAGTTCGTCCGTGTCTATGGTCAGCATGGTGAAGCCGGCGCGATTGAGCAGGGAGCCAATGTCGCGGATCTGGGTGAAGGGCGAAATGTGCGGAGAGATGCCTCCTTTGCGCTCCAGTTCAGCCAGTTGGAGGGAGGAACGCAGTTCGTACAACGTGTCCCCGCCGAACATGGAGGCAATGAACACTCCGTCCGGCTTCAAGCTGCGCTTGATCCTGGCAAAGCATCCGGGCAAGTCGTTTACCCAGTGCAGGCTCAGGCTGGAGATGACCAGATCCAGGGAGTTCTCCTCGAACTAATAGGAATCTCTGTTAAACTTGGTTGAATGCGATAAATATGCAGTTTACCCACATCCAGAGCCTCCTCGTCCTTCAGCAACTTTTGGACTTTGAGTCCCGGAGTGCCCTGAGCCTGCTCCAGCATCGAGGCACTGGTGTCAGTCAGCGTCAGATGCTCCACACTCTCCGCCAGGATGTGCCTGGACAGATAGCCGCGACTGCATCCTATGTCAGCGGCCGCCTTGAACTCGCGTTTGATGTCGAACACCCGGTCCGCCAGTCGGAAGCCCACCTCCTCCTTCAGATAATCGTAAAGTCCCACATTTTCGCTGCAATTTGGTAATCTCTTAGAAGAAGTATTCAAAAATGAGGGGAAAACTCACCTCAGAGCAGCTCGTTCCTTTTGCAGTCGCTTGGCATTGCGGTCGAAGATGGTTTGTGAAGTTTGTGTGAGCGAGGAAAGGGGTCGCAGTTCGCTCCTGACCTTTAAGGTCGACAGCTTAGTTAGTTTTCTCAACATAATCAGACTGCAGATTATGGCAATGCTGTAACAAGCCACCGGTAAAGCAATGAATTAAAATACCATATGAAAACATATTTGGAAAGCCTACTTTTAATACCCTACAATTGAATTATGTATCCGATATTAATTGGAATACCAAGAAATTTTATTTCATATAAATAAATGTTTCAGTCATTACTTAAATATTTACTGTATAATTTAATAACACCTTTGCATATTTTAGTACAATATTTAAAGAACAGAATATATTCAAAATATTATGCACAAAATATTGTAATGGCTTCCAAATAAAATGTTAAAGGCTGACCAAAAAACTATATATATATACAGATTCAGAAATTAATTAAGCCTAATGTTTATTAGTTCCACTGAAATGCTTTACAAACCTTTTAGTAAATTTATACTGCCGAATACTAATTACAGGGTATATTATAACAGCTGATCAACATCTGTTCTTCCAGTGCTGATAGCCAGTTGATTATTTCTGGAAAACAAAACAACCAGATTTAAACGTTGCCCATCACTTTCTCCCCGACATCACATCCATTTGCCGCCAAAATTGTCTAACAGCAACGCGATTGGAAGTTGAAACTGGCAAATTAAGCGACCAAGATGAGCTTCTCGCGCAGTGACCTGCGCTTTGCGCATCAGAACGGCTACACAGGAGTAACGTATACGCCGCGTGGCGAGTACATAATCACTTGCGGCACCGACGGCGACATCCGGCACTGGACCTCCATCAGCGACGACGACGCGCGCTCCACCTGCCTGGGAGAGTACGTCACATGCATCGCCCACACGGGCACCCGACTGCTCGCCTCCACGGATCGCAATTCAGTGCAGGCCTACACCTATCCGGACATGGACAGCGATGGCATTCTGATGCGGTTCACCGCTCCGGCGACATGTATCCGGGTGGATGGCTCGTACACGGCAGCAGGCAGCGAGGACACCACGGTTAAAGTGCTCCAAGGGGACACAGCCGGCAACGATATCGTTCTGGAGGGGCACACGGGTCCGGTGCTTTCGTTGGACCTGTTTGCGGAGCGAAAACTTTTGGCATCCATTGCTGGAGATGGTGAACTGAAGGTGTGGAACTTCGAGGAGGCCAAAGAGCTGAAGAGTATAGCGGGATTACCCAAGGTGAACTGTTTCGAGAGCGCCAGCATGTTTGGCACACCCACCTTTGAGCCCCAGAGCGGTGAACTGCTCGCTTACGCCGCCGACAATGAGATTGTGGTCCTCAACACGGCCACCTGGGAGGTGGCCTTCAAGCTATGCGACGACAGCGTCACCAGCAACTACAGCTGTTGCCAGTTTTCGCCGAATGGCAAACTCTTGGCCGCCGGAACCACTAAAGGAGAGATGAGCATCTTCGATGTGAAGAAGAGGAAGGCATTTAAAGTGGAGATGCAGTCCAATGACTGCACTTCCATAACCTGTCTGGCCTGGAATAGGGGAAGCGAGGAGGAAGTGGCCTTCTGCGATGCCGCCGGCCAGATGGGAACTATATTTCAGAGCGACAGTGCCGAGATAGGAGGAGACAATTTCGCTGAAGAGGCCCAGGATGATCTTCTTGGCGCCGACTACGAATTCGAGGACGGCGATGATGTGGAAGCCCCCCAGGACGATGGCGATGGCGTGAGTCTGGAGCAACTGAAACGTAAGGTGATGAATTTTGCGGATGCCGATGAGGTCTCTAATGATTCGCATCCTGCTCTGCCGACCGATGCTCCCCAGATCAAGCTCTTCAGGCAGCAGGAAGCTTTCCAGCCCAGCGCCACGCCTAGTGACCTGGAGCATCGGTATATGGTCTGGAATGAAGTGGGCATTGTCACGAGTCATTTGGCGCCCTCTGGCGATGGCTCCATCGAAGTTGAGTTCCACGATGCCAGCATTCATCATGCCCTGCGCATCAGCAACTACAGCCACCACAATTTGGCCAGTTTGAGTAGCGGAGCCCTGGCCCTGGCTTCTAATGAGTCCAGTAAAATGGTCGTTATTGCTTTGGCGGCCGCCGCGAACAAGGAGTGGTCGCTGAGCATGCCGGACTGCGAGACCGTGGATGCTTTGACGGCCAGCAGTCATTTGGTGGCCGCAGCCACCAGCGCCAGCTTCCTGCGCATCTTCAGTGTGATGGGCACCCAGCGCGGAGTGCTATCCATCCCAGGTCCCGTGGTGGCCCTTGCCGGACATGAGCACAGTCTAATGCTGGTCTACCACAGCACGGCGCCCAGCCAGACCCAACAGCACCTGGCCGCCATGCTGGTCACTCTGAACGGCCTGAGCCTGCGGCTGGAGCACTTGCCAGTGCCCCTAACTCCGGGTAGGCAGCTCTCCTGGCTGGGCTTCAGTGACACCGGATCGCCGAGCATCGCGGACAACATGGGTATGGTCCAACTATATAGGAAGAGCAGCAACGCCTGGTTCCCCATCTGCGACACCATGAAGCTGAGCCCTAGCGTGTCCAAACATTACTTTGTCGTGGCCGTGTCCGAGCGTCGGCAGATCGTGGAGGCTGTGCTGTGTCGGGGCACCTCGTATCCCATGACCAATCCCAAGCCCATGCTTCAGGAGTTGCGCATGCAGATCCCCCTATGCGATATTGAGACAGAGAAGTCGGAGGAGGAGGATGTCCTGCTAAGATCCAGTCTGATGCAAATGGACGGTGCGGAGAAGGCACAGAAGGAAGCGGGCATCAAGCTGTTCGCCTTGGCCTGCCGAAACGAGTGCGAGACCCGGGCCAAAGAGCTAATCGAGTCGATCGCCTGCACCGAACTGCTCGAGCTAGCTGTGAAGTATGCCACTAAGTGCGGACGCATACATCTGTCCGATCGCCTCGTCGAGTTGCTACCGCAACTGGAGGCTATCCAGGAGGTGCGCAAGCAGTTGGGAGCCAGTGGAATCACCGCCACCATTGTCCTGCCCATGACTCCCACCACACAAAGCAGCGGTCCCAAGCCCAAGGCCATCGAGCTGAGCTCAACCAAGCGGGGAACTCTCAAGCGCTTTACCAACTCGCCCAATATGTTCAAGGCAGCTTCGGCGTCATTACGTCCGTCGACACCAGAGAATGCAACAGCGCCCCTGGACACTCAGGAGAACATCTTTGGAGAGACGGAACAGGAACCACCTTCGGGTAAGGTGACTGAGCAGAGGCTGCCATTAAGTTCCGTCAATCCGTTCGCCATGAAACGCAAGCTGGGCGACACCGGTGTCATCTTTGGCTCAGAGAAACTGAAGCTGGCCAAGAAGTAGATGTAGAACCGTAGAATGTAGAATTTAAGAAGTGAGTTTAACATCATTAATAAATAAGAAGTTCTATCGGAAATTGTTCTGGTAGTTTGTTATTGACAGTCCGAAAAAGAACAAGAAATGTAGTCTAGCTTTAAGGTCCGACGCTAAGAATACCCTTGCAGACCAGTTGCCTTAAAACTGTTTGATCGTTTGTAAGGCAGCTATAGGATATAGTTGTCCGATTTTGATGAAAGGATATGTCAAAATAGTCATTAATAGGGGTTTCTCAAGAAATAGATGAAATATCTTTAAAATGGCGAATTTATGACACTTTTTCCCAATCGTTCCTATGGCAGCTATGTGATGTAGTGTTCCGTTTCCGGCCGTTCCGACTTATATACTACCTGCAACAGATTGAAGGATTGGTGCAAAGTTTCAGTCCGATAGCTTTAAAACTGAGAGACTAGTTTACATAGCAACCGACAGACGGACATGGCTATATCGACTCGGCTGGTGATTCTGATCAAGATATATATTCTTGATCTTTATAGGGTCGGAAATGTCTCCTTCACTGCGTTACAAACTTCTGGTCAAAATTATAACACCCTCTGCAAGGGTATAAAAAGATTGTTAAGAAATCCAAGAAGAACAAATTTATTATTTGAATGTTTAGAATACAACATGAAAAACCAATGGAAATTTAATTTAATCTTTTTAATAGAGAATAAGAAAATTTTTATAAATATAGATTTTTCAAATCTTGTTTCCATTGCGATTATTTTAAAATATATTATTATTATTTATATTTGCCGTATTTAAAAACTGTTCTCAACTATAAAAATAAACTATACATTAGTGAAAACATTTATTTTGAACCTTCAAATTTGTAGCTGGAATTTATTTATTTTTTATTATTAATTGCAAAAAAAGAAACCAGAACAATATTCTTCAAACCAGGAAAAACGATTGTGGTATTTTTTAAATACTGATACCAGTCACCAGCTTATCGCGATCATTCCGCTACTGAGCTGGTTACACTGGCCTTATCGGAATTACAAAAAACGGTGCTTTCCCCGAAATATAATTCAGAATTGAGTCTTCGTTTTAGTTCGATTTGATAAAAAAGTTTTAAATGCCACAAATTACAATACAAAAATAACACGAACACATACATATATACATAGAGAAAAAATACATTTGAAAAGGTTAGGCATATTAGAGCGTCGCCCACAGACACAAAGCTTAAAATAATAAAACCCTTGAAATTAGCAGTGAGATGTAAGTATGGGGGAGACTGCGGATTGGCCATTCCAACTTTCCAGCACTGGAAGCTGAATCTTGACTTTGTTGTTGCTCCATCCACAAATCCACCTTAGTTCCAAACTCACTCACACATCCCAACGGGTCATTTCGGTTGTTATTGTTGTATTTTTTCCATGTATGCATTTTTAACGCCGCTGTGTATAAATACAATGCGCCGGCTGGTCGCACTTTATTCGTTAACTGATCGCTACCAATTGCACTTCGATCGCCAGCTGCGGGACTTATACTACGTATAAATTCTTGATTATAATTGCGTTTTTTTTGTGTATGTGTGTGCATTTTCTTTGTGTTCGCGTTAAATAACTAAAACCAACGTGTAAATACGATTGATCCTCAGAGACCAGAAACTATCGTGACGACCCTTTGTGTAGCAAGCGGCCACACAATGACGAAAAACAAAAATAAAAAAAATAAAAATAGCAACAATCCGCCGGACAATATTTTGACTCCGCCAGGCACACCGCCAGTTAACGGTATAAAAGCACCGCAAAACGGAACTCACGCCAACGGGAATAATCGCAAGCCGCCATTGCCTTTCGGTAAGCTTTATCAGATGTTAACTGACGATCTCCGTATCTTAAAGCCATGCAAATCCCAAATAGAGCGCGAGCTCATCGGCAACTTTCTGATGGACATGGCCGATCGGCAGGTGATCAACGCCCGGTCCGAGTGGTACGTGGAAAAGAAGATGCTGGGCTCCATGTTCACCTCGCATCTCGCCTCGCTGCCCAATTTCAGGGAAATTCGTCAGCAGCTGTCCACCCACGGAGCCTGGAATGTGAGTACCTCCCTTTAAGTGGGCTCATAGAGTTTCGCTATTCCCCCAATGCAATAAGATAGAATTTTGCGCCGATTTCCTTTGTTTTCTGACAGCGTCAAACACTCGCATCGCATTATCAACAAAGCTCACCAACACAAGTGCATATCCGTTCGCTGGCGTTTCAAATTTAGTTTGCCGGCTAGTCGTAGAGCTAATGAGTCACTCTCATTCAGGTTGGGGTTTGCGGGTTTACCCCATTGAAACCATCTTTTGGTGATTGGGGGGTATTTATTTTGTCAATTGCACCGTACCTTCCGGGCTTCTCAATATTGTGTTCTTTTCTTATCTTAGACTTCCGCTCTCAAAATGTGTCTCCTTACAATTTATGGGATTGATATTTATAGTGGTTTAACACTTAGAATGCTTTCTGGATCTTTCTATCAGCAACAATTTTTTATGGTATATTGGCCATTTGTCACGTTCGATAGAAACAGAAACAGATTTATATTCGTATACATATGTAAGAGTTTAACATGTAATTCGATTATTCCATCGTTCCTATGATAGTTATAGGATACCAATCGATGTGGTTGAGCTTTTCAGGATCGGTCAAAATAATTAGTTATATTAAAAACAAAAAAAATTAATTTAACACCTGGGTTTGATATACGAGTACATAAATCATAATGTTCCATGGTTATAGTTATGGTTAACATCTGGCCTTGCTAGCTAGATTTTCTATTAATCCCTTCCAAGTGAAATTACGAATTTCAGTTATCTTGTTGACAATGCTGGTGTATGGCTGTACATACATATGTTTACGTACATATGTTTGACTGATATGGCTTAAGTGAATCATGTGATTCCCCACAGTGGAAGCACAGAACACAGATTGCTGACCGATCTGATATCCAACGCATTTGATTATTCGGCTGGGTGGTCAATGCAAACAATAATATTAATAATTGCAACGATAAACATTTTTGGCGTCGATTCTTGCAGATTGGATTTCTGCTCTATCGGACCAACTTTCTGATAAATACTCCGCGGGGCGGCAACTCCTATCGCATCAAGAGCTTCGCATTGATGGAGTTCCGCAAAGATAAATTCAATGCAATCGACGAGATGCAACGTTTACGGGATGCCGTGCCATCGCCCATTGTTCCAGGAACTACAGTGGAGGGCGAGCGACCCATCACCGAAGGTAGATCGATCACCTCACTTGTCTGAAATGGCTCTAATTCATAATTATGTTTGATTGCAGAATATGTTCTTGATATAGAAGCCGAAGCTATGCTTTTAAAATACCAGAAGACACAGTTGCTTACCCCGGTCAAGGACTTTGAGCTGAACTCCTTTGGCTGCTACATCTGCCAGGTGAACTTTGAGACGATTGAAAAGTATGAGGAACATGTGGAATTCCATGGCGATGAGTCCGACTTCATGTCCCTCAAGAAAATGAAGAAATTGTAGGTTTACAAAAAAAAAACAATCGGAATAGAAATGTGCAAAAATTTTAATATTAAACAAATTTTCTTCTACATAAATTCTTATATTTTCTTTGTTCCCGAAAGCTCTTCACCTAAGCTGACCCTGTCCTATCAGACGTGCAAGAACAGCCACTATTTCGGATTCACCCTGAAGACCAGCATTGCCGATTTGCTGGTGGAAAAGTTCATCATTGTGCAGTCGCGGCAGTTCTACTACGTGAACCATGCCCACATGCCATTGGAGTGTTCCGCCAGCGGGGAGTTCGTCTTTTTCGTGGACTCGCATGTCTTTACGATACTGAAGGAGATGCCGATCGTGATCGGGTTCACCACATGCGGACACCGCTACGTGGAGCAGCATCACTTCATGCGCACGGAGGCGCTGCCCAAGGCCAATTTTAATGTTAATCCCTACCGGTTGACCAGCAAAGAAACTTTTAAAAGCCAAGGCCTGGCCCGAGCCAATCCGTCCACCGAAGTGGTCCGCGCCCTAAAACATGAGGATGCCCAGGTGCTATTAGCGGAGTACGACAAGCACTTTCGCAACTACTGCGAACTAGGTAGGAAGCTCACCCAGGCGAACTTGAGCGGGACACTGCGCACGCTGCTCCAGGTGGAGGACATCGAGCGGTTGCAGCACTATCTTGGGCTTAAGCAGTCCAAGATGGTGCTGCACCAGTTCGGCCAGGAGCTCTCGGTGAAGATGCAGCTGGGCTCCACCCAGATGAGCACGGAGGATGTGCTCTCGCCAGGCGATGATGTGCTGATCATCAACGAGCGGGTCACGCAAGGCGCCGACTCGGGCGTGCGTCAGATGCTGGAGAACAACAACCAGGTGCTGGAGTTGGCCCTTAAGGACTTCGACTCCATTGTGCAGTGGGCCCACAAGGTGGACGCTCAATTCGGTCACCTGGACAAGCAGCCTCGCGTCTACTTTGCTCGCATCTTGGGCGTCTCCACGCAGCGTGTGAACATTACGTGTCAGAGGCAACTGCCGGACAACACCACCTTTACGCTGATCTTTCGACCGTTGCGTGCGGTGATGCGGTACCAGTACCGAGCCCTCCAGCAGCTGTCACTCACTGCTGTCGGCGATGTGCAGCGGATTCTCTTTCCAGCAGCAGACATTCCCCGCCAGGACGTGGAGAACGGAATCTTGAAACTAAACAACCGGTGCATTGGTAGCAACCCGGAGCAGATGCAGGCGGTGCAGCAAATCGCGCTTTGCAAAAAGCTTCCCGCTCCGTACATCGTGTTCGGGCCACCGGGAACTGGAAAGACGGCGACCATCTGTGAGGCCATCTACCAACTATATGTGCGCCGGCCGGAAACTCACATCTTGGTGCTGGCGGGATCCAATACGGCCTGCGATGAGTTAGCACTAAGGTTGCTTCGGGCGATCGCGGAAGCGCCGGAGAGTCAGCCTCGTCCGCTGACGCGCATTTTCGCCGCCAGCTGTGATCGGCGCATCGACAATATCGACGACCTGCTGCTGGAGTACTCCAATATGTATGCCGTCCATTTCTATCCGGCTGTGCAAGCGGTGCACCAGTACCGCATCGTGGTATGCACTCTCAGTTTGGCTGGAAAGTTATCCACGGGAGGATTCGCCAAAGGGAATGTCTTCTCTCATGTGTTCGTGGACGAGGCCGCTGCCTCTACGGAGGCAGAGGCTCTGATGGGCATCACCTGCACCATTTCGCCCACCACCAATCTGATCCTTTCCGGTGATCACAAGCAGCTGGGACCGGTGCTGCAGTCTCAACGGGCCAATGAATGGGGTCTGGCGTTGTCGCTCTTCGAGCGACTGCTGCTGAGGAAGTGCTACCAGGTGGACGAGGACGGCAGTTACAATCCATCCGTGCAGACGCGCCTTGTCCGCAACTTTCGCTCCCATCCGGAGATCGTATCCTTATACAGTGAACTGTACTACAGCGGAAAGCTCACGGCTCAGGCGCCCATTGGTGTGTGGCTTCCTTGAAAGTTTATATTGCAATAAATAATTTATCCCTTTTTGAGAACAGGTAATGTCTGCCGATTCCAGAACTGGTTCCACATGCCCAACGCGGAATTTCCGATCATGTTCCACTCGGTCTTTGGCACGGTGATGAACACCAAAAGCTCTGTAAGGTGAGTGGATTCATTACCTAATAAATGGGTACATTTCAAATGGTTCCTCAACTTGCCAACAGCCTCTGCAACAACAAGGAGATCGATGCTGTCATGGACTACGTTAAGGATCTAATGTACTTTGGACTGAACGGCGAGAAGGTGGCGCAAACGGATATTGGAATCATCTCGCCATACAAGAGCCAGTACCAGCGCATCCAGGAGCAGCTGAACATGCGCAATTGGTCGCAGATTGACTGCGGCTCTGTTGAGCTGTTCCAGGGCAAGGAGAAGCAAGTGGTCATCGTATCCTTCGTGCGCTCCTTTACGCCCAAGTTGGGATTCCTCAACAATGAAAGGGTGAGTGCAGGGGAGCTCCTAAAAATCGTTTGTTTATGTAATTGCAGTTTATCCGAAACATTTTACCATCTTGTTGAATCGATATTGACATTATTTTTTCCACTTTGTTTTACTCGAATACAGCGCCTGAATGTTCTGCTCTCCCGTCCTATGTCGCTGCTTATCCTGATCGGTAACCCCCGGACGCTCAGCCAGAATAACGACTTCCGGCACATCATCGAGTTGTGCCGCGATCGCAAGACGCTGGTGGGAGTGCCCTACTATCGCGAGGATAACAACCCGGCCAAGCAGACCACTCAGATGAGTACACCGGGGGGCAAAGTCGCCCAAGGAGTAGCAGCCGGAAAACAGCCGTCATCCGGTTTGACCCAGACCCTTAAACGTAATAAACCCAATACAAATCGCCAGAGAAACACAAATCGTGAGCAAACGATTTCGATTCAAACCAAATTGAATGTCGCTGAGTCTGCCAAAGCATTTGATGAATAAATTGCTTGTTTCTCTGGCGCATTAAGCGAAAAAAATAATAATCGATTTCTAACCCGCGTTCTTTTCAATTCAAGCTGCCAATCCGAAGAAATCAGAACGTTCGTCCAAGCTGTTTTACAACAAGAAAGCGCTGCTGAGTTTGAATACCCCGAAATCGGAGCTGGATAAGTTGTTCGACGAGCTGCCGAAAGTGCCACGCTATGTGGATCACTCTTCCGAGGCAGTTCGTTCAGTGGCAGATCAATTAAAGGAAATGAAAATGGCAAACAAGTCGAAGAATACAGAAGCACCAAAGACTGTGATGTCAAAACTAGGCGCATCTAAGAATCAAGTTGCTCTGAAGCCGACGCCATGTACTGCTCCACGTCCAGCGGCTTCCCTGAACGTTAGACATCCTTTGATTCCGGAGGAAATGCCGTCAAAAACTTGGGTCCACTTTAAGCCAAGTGCTCCGCCATCATCGCCACCGAAAACTAGGCCCACGCAATTCAATTACGTTCCCAGCGGAAATCTGAGATTTGACAACATGCGACCTCACGTGTCTGAAGAGTACGAACGCCCGCCGCCCTTCAACAACCACCGTAGTAACTGGAACGATTTCGACTATCTGTCGTGGGAGCCGGAGCCAAAGCCTTCGAAACCCAAGAGCGAGAGGAAGATTTGTGTCATTTCATAATTGTATCTTTCACGGAGACTCTCTCCAACCTATGAGGACAACTCAGTCGCTTGGTCCAACAAGTGACCGTGTGGTCCGCTTTTTGACTTTGCTGTTGGCATTTGTGCGATCTGCGATCATCCATGCGCCAAACAGCAAAACAACCTACCAAATAGATTCGCAGTTGATGTGCGCCCAGCGAACAGGAGAAGTATTGCCAGAGGAATGGACCTTTGGCCTACGTTTCCCGCTGGGGCGGCATCAGTCGCGAATATAGTTGATTTGAGCAAAGACATGGACTTCTCAAAGTGAACACTTTTCGGTTGCAATAGCCCAGAGTTCCCGATTTAACATATGGAGGCGGACGCCCCTCATCTTCCGTAATGTAAATCGGCAGCCTTGCGAGCGATTGAATCCTTAGTTTTGACTTCGGGTATTTCATACAAAATAATCATATCGATATGTACGGGGATTAGGTATTCAAATACTTCTCCCAATAAAAATATACTTCGCACAGTAATAATACTGCACCCGATCCACATCTATTAAAGGTCTTTGTCCAACCATATGCTCCAAGAAGAAACTTGACTTTATTATCGAAGTGAAGGTGTCGAGAAAATTTTGTATCCGGTTTATTGTTTTCATAAGGTGACATTTTCAAATTTAAGTATCTGTATTAATGTAATAATGACATTTGATTTCAATAAAATTGTGTATTTGTAGTTTTGAACCCATTCCATATCCATAAAAGGTCTGCTCAAAAATGTGCACCAAGTATTTACTAATCGTACAATTTTGTATCCGGTTTATTGTTTTCATAAGGTGACATTTTCAGAATAATGCATATGTATTCATATAATAATGACTTCGGTTTCAATAAAGTTATGTATTTGCAAGCAATTGTTTTCAATACAAGGCTGTATCTAACTAAAAACAAAAAAAACAAAGGGATCGCAATTTAATCAAATCTATATTCTTTGTAATTTTAAAAGCTCTGTTTCTTACAATTTTCAAATCTGAACAATTTTCTCATTTCGAAAATGTGTTCCAATTTATTTGGCTTTGGGAATTGCATTTCGTTGGGTGTGAAAGTAAAACTTTAGTTTTTCTGCACTTTCAATAATTGTTTTAAGTAGGCCAATGGCAGATAATTTGTATCCCAGTAACAGAGGCTTTGAGCTCCATTTCAAGAGCATACAAACCTTTTTCGTTATCGCTTCCAACCAGTTCGAATAGCCAAATAAAATAAACTTTGAAGAAGTCTAAAAATTATAGTAAATCGAGCCAAAAGAGTTCGGCAACAAAGGTCGCCTGAACATAGTCGTTGAAATACTCGTTCGCAGCATGCAAGCACCCAGCAAGGCCATCGGGAGGGGGAATCCCAATAAGGGGATGGCGAGTCGGTCCAACAATCCCACCACCACCACCACCAGGGTCCCAGTGCGGTCCCGGTTAACGACACCTCCACCGACGCATATATCGGGAACGGGTCGGAAAACTCTTCACGGCGGAGCGGGCGATGGAGGCTCTGTCGACGGTGCTGGGCCGGCTTGGAAGCAGCCAGGGCGTCGTCTCGGCGGAGGTAATCCCAAGGGTTCGTCAGCAGCAGCATCAGGAGCAGGATCAGCAGTAAAGGGTCGCCTGGCACAGCCCACCATTGCCTCCTCGCTGAGGGCCAACACAACTCGCCCGCAGCGGGAGCGAGGAACTCCACCCTTGGATAAGAGCCCCGATGTGGACCCACCAAAGCCAAGTCAAGCCAAGCGACGGGTGATGTCTGCAGCGGCCAAGCAAGCGGCCCGTGAGCGCCTTTGGCCCTCCAGGCCGGCGGGAGCAGGCTTCACCGCCACCCATCGCAAGGATAAGCTAACGGTGGGTGAGGAATCCAAGCCCATGGAGAACTGCGACGCTGTCCTAGAAGCGGAGCTGGACAAGGAAGTACCAGCTCATGAGCTGCTCGAGACGGGCGTGCAAACCAACGAGTCGGAAATTCTGGATCACGGACTTCTCCTCGGCACCGTCAGAATGGTGTCGCCATCGCGGCGATTGGTGGAGCAGATCGATCGGGAGCGACGCGAGCTGAAGGCTAAGACGGATCGACAGTCGGCGCGCCGGTTCGAGCCGCACGAGCAGGAGGAGGAACTACATCTGGACGAGCTGAAGGAGTTCACCGAACGCAACGCAGTGACTAAAAGGATCCCCAAGAGGGCACCGGCGATCCCGTATGCCAGCTACGACAACCAGTACCAGAACGTGTTCAAGTCCATGGACGACTTCTTCGCACGGGAGGTTCCCAAATCGGAGTCGGTTACCAACATCCAGGAGCGCTTCAAGCGCAAAGAGCGAGAGCTGATGAGTCTCTTCGACAATGTGGAAACCATCGAGTAATCCGGCGTAGTACATCCCCAGAGGATGATATTTTAAATCATATGTGTACGAACTTATGTAGTAAACCAATTTTCTTAAGTATATATTAAAAAAAAAACGCAGTTTATCCATGTGAATAATTTGTGAAATCAATATTTGACTCAATCCTTATTCAGATGACTCTTAAAGTTACTTTGGAAAAAGAATACAATTTGGATTAACCCGCTTAATCAACTGGCTTAAAGTCAGCTTATATAGCATGGTCATGATTTAAGGTTGCTTTTTGCCCTAGAATAAGCAGGATTGCCTTAACGTTTTATTACAACTTATACAACTTATACGATTAATTCTTTTTGATTTAATCCATTTCGGAAACATTTTCATGTTCCGAGTAGCTTCAACGAGAAAATTGAAGTGGAAATCTTTCCCTGTTTACGTAATTCGTGATTTACTAGTACTAGTACTTAGGTACTAAGGTACTAAGGTACCTGTTATTTGTTCATTTATATAGCGAAAAAATTTATATCGCAACCCTTTGTTATTATACCCTTGCAGAGGGTATTATAATTTTGACCAGAAGTTTGTAACGCAGTGAAGGAGACGTCTCCGACCCTATAAAGTATATATATTCTTGATCAGCATCACCAGCCGAGTCGATATAGCCATGTCCGTCTGTCCGTCTGTCTGTCCGTCTGTCCGTCTGTCTGTCCGTCTGTCGGTTGCTATGTAAACTAGTCCCTCAGTTTTAAAGCTATCGGACTGAAACTTTGCACCAACCCTTCAATCTGTTGCAGTTAGTATATAAGTCGGAACGGCCGGAATCGGAACACTACATCACATAGCTGCCATAGGAACGATTGGGAAAAAGTGTCATAAATTCGCCATTTTTTAAGTAAATAAATTTATTTCTTAGAAAGCTATATTAAATGATTATTTTAACATATCCTGAAAGTTTCATCAAAATCGGGCCACTATATCCTATAGCTGCCATACAAACGATCAAACTGTTTTAAGACAACTGGTCTGCAAGGGTATTCTAAGCTTCGGGTACCGAAGCTAGCCTTCCTTTCTTGTTTTTATAAATTTTGGTAGGCTAAAATGTAAATATATTTTTGTATTTTATTCGGTTGTAATTTAACGTTTACAGGCAGAATTGACATCAGCAAAACCGACGAGGCCAAATTTATTCGTGGAAACTAGCGACCCCATGTATCTCTGCAAAATTGGCCAGGGCACTGGAATGGTGGAGCAGCAATGACCGTGGACATTAATGCTCCTGAAATGAGCAATAACATCAAGCTTATCCGGATCAGTTCCATGCTAGATTAGTTCGCCTCGTAGACTGAATACGTTAGTGGCTGATCCTTTATTATATAGTTATTTTAAAAGAATTGATTTGACACAGTTATCCGGAAATTACAAAATCTAAGCTACCATGATTAGTGTTGTTAATACGATATATAAGTATGATAAATTAATTGTTTTCGCTTATTATTATTTCCGCTTCTTGTCGGCTTCATAGATATATGTTATGGTAGTGCATGGTAGTGGTATATACTTTATCCGCTGCATCATAAATTTGTAAAATTAAAACCTTTTTCCTCTACTATCTACTTAGATGTAAATAAATATTGTTTGAACTACAAAATTGGAAGGGAAAGAAACCACTATTGTAGAAAATTAAGATTTCATAATGCAGTTGTTAATAAAATATTGCCAATAGTAAAATGATCGTCCTTTTTATTTTTTATTTAGATACAATGTGAACTTGGTTAATATAGTCGTAATTCTCTCCATTGAACTTCGCATATCTATCCAGGGCATCCAGGTGGACATTTCTTTAATCAAATGGACAATGTTTCAACTCGAAAAACTATTACCATTAAGGTTTAATACATGCATTCAGAGACAGTAAACACATATTACAAAATTGATCCTATAAAATTACACTACATAAATTATCTAAATTTAAATTCTTTTAAAGAGCCATAAAGGGTATTGAAATCGCAAATCATTGTAAAACATATTGTTAAATGTGGAAAGATTGTACATAGAATATAAAAACAAGTAAGAACGTTACAGTCGAGTTTCCCGACTGTTACAGACCCTGTACAAATTTGGTTATAAGCAAAAAAAAACAAGTAAGAACGTTACAGTCGAGTTTCCCGACTGTTACAGACCCTGTACAAATTTGGTTTTAGGCAAAAAAAAAAAAAAAAAAAAATAAATTCACACCGAGTCCGGTCTGCGATTCGAACACAAGATTTTCGCGTTTTAAGTAGAACGTCGTAACCATTTGACAAACCCAAACCTTTTGAACCGGCAGCTAATACAGTATAAATATATTGAAGACGCACATTCATACTTATGTATATGAAGGTAGTGGCAGCGCAGCTGCAGCGGCACTTCCGAGAAAAATCAACACAAGCGATTTACCGTTTCTTTGCGCAAATAAACTGATTTTTTTGTGTTTAGCGCCTGTAAACTTTAGGTATTTATTGTGCGCTTTCTAATTAACCAATCTTGATGAAATTTTCAGGATCGGTAGAAAACTATGCTCCAATTGCATGTGTATTTTTAAAAAAATTTTAGCTTAAAAATTGTGCAGTGCAGGGCAGTGCAAAAATTCAAATACATATTGCGAGGGCGGTGGGCGTGGCACCGACTTAAAAAAATAAACTCTAATTTACTCAGTATTAGAAGAATCTACACTGGTAATACGGTTCTTCTAGCTCTTACAGTTGCTGAGATCCGTGTGTTCATCCGGACGGACGGACGGACGGACGGACAGACGGACAGACGGACAGACGGACATGGCTATATCGACTCAGCTCGTCATGCTGATCAAGAATATATATACTTTGTGGGGTCTGCCACGCCTCCTTCTGCCTGTTACATACATTTGCACAAACTTAATATACCCTTTACCCTTTGGGTACAGGGTCTAAAAAACGCAGTTTATCCATGTGAATAATTTGTGAAATCAATATTTGACTCAATCCTTATTCAGCTGACTCTTAAAGTTATTTTGGAAAAAGAATACAATTTGGATTAACCCGCTTAATCAACAAGCTTAAAGTCAGCTTATATAGCATGGTCATGATTTAAGGCCGCTTTTTGCCCTAGAATAAGCAGGATTGCCTTAACGTTTTATTACAACTTATACAACTTATACAACTTATACGATTAATTCTTTTTGATTTAATCCATTTCGGAAACAATTTCATGTTCCGAGTAGCTTCAACGAGAAAATTGAAGTGGAAATCTTTCCCTGTAGTACTAGTACTAGTACTTAGGACTAAGGTACCTGTTATTTGTTCACTTATATAGCGAAACAAGAAAGGAAGGCTAGCTTCGGTACCCGAAGCTTAGAATACCCTTGCAGACCAGTTGCCTTTAAACTGTTCGATCGATTGTATGGCAGCTATAGGATATAGTGATCTGATCTTTGCTTTTTAAATTTCCAAAAAGGCTTTACTGTCTATGAAAACAGTTTTTCTCAAGAATGAATTAATTGTCTTGAAAAACACCAGAGTTATGCTCAATGACCCATTTTCACCCATCGTTCCTATGGCAGCTATAGGAAATAGTGGTCCGATTTTGATAAAACTTTCAGGATATGTTAAAATTGCTATTTAATAGAGTTTACCAAGAAATAAATAAATAATCTTTAAAAATGGCGAAATTTTGGCACTTTTCCCAATCGTTCCTATGGCAGCTATGTGATGTAGTGTTCCGTTTCCGGCCGTTCCGACTTATATACTACCTGCAACAGATTGAAGGGTTGGTGCAAAGTTTCAGCCCGATAGCCTTAAAACTAAGAGACTAGTTTACATAGCAACCGACAGACGGACAGACAGACAGACGGACAGACGGACAGACAGACGGACATGGCTAGATCGACTCGGCTGGTGATGCTGATCAAGAATATATATACTTTATAGGGTCGGAAATGTCTCCTTCACTGCGTTACAAACTTCTGGTCAAAATTATAATACCCTCTGCAAGGGTATAAAAATTTATATCGCAACCCTTTGTTAATTTTTATAAATTTTGGTAGGCTAAAATGTAAATATATTTTTGTATTTTATTCGGTTGTAATTTAACGTTTACAGGCAGACTGATGTCATCAGCAAAACCGACGAGGCCAAATTTATTTGTGGAAACTAGCGACCCCAATCTCTGCAATATTGGCCAGGGCACTGGAATGGTGGAGCAGCAATGACCGTGGACATTAATGCTCCTGAAATGAGCAATAACATCAAGCTTATCCGGATCAGTCCCATGCTAGATTAGTTCGCCTCGTAGACTGAATACGTTAGTGGCTGATCCTTTATTATATAGTTATTTTAAAAGAATTGATTTGACACAGTTATCCGGAAATTACAAAATCTAAGCTACCATGATTAGTGTTGTTAATACGATATATAAGTATGATAAATTAATTGTTTTCGCTTATTATTATTTCCGCTTCTTGTCGGCTTCATAGATATATGTTATGGTAGTGCATGGTAGTGGTATATACTTTATCCGCTGCATCATAAATTTGTAAAATTAAAACCTTTTTCCTCTACTATCTACTTAGATGTAAATAAATATTGTTTGAACTACAAAATTGGAAGGGAAAGAAACCACTATTGTAGAAAATTAAGATTTCATAATGCAGTTGTTAATAAAATATTGCCAATAGTAAAATGATCGTCCTTTTTATTTTTTATTTAGATACAATGTGAACTTGGTTAATATAGTCGTAATTCTCTCCATTGAACTTCGCATATCTATCCAGGGCATCCAGGTGGACATTTCTTTAATCAAATGGACAATGTTTCAACTCGAAAAACTATTACCATTAAGGTTTAATACATGCATTCAGAGACAGTAAACACATATTACAAAATTGATCCTATAAAATTACACTACATAAATTATCTAAATTTAAATTCTTTTAAAGAGCCATAAAGGGTATTGAAATCGCAAATCATTGTAAAACATATTGTTAAATGTGGAAAGATTGTACATAGAATATAAAAATAATATACATAATATAAATAGATACATAATATATTTTGAACATTTTTAATAGTTTTTATACCCTTGCAGAGGGTATTATAATTTTGACCAGAAGTTTGCAACGCAGTGAAGGAGACATTTCCGACCCTATAAAGTATATATATTCTTGATCAGCATCACTAGCCGAGTTGATCTAGCCATGTCCGTCTGTCCGTCTGTCCGTCTGTCCGTCTGTCTGTCTGTCTGTCTGTCTGTCTGTCCGTCTGTCGGTTGCTATGTAAACTAGTCTCTCAGTTTTAAAGCTATCGGACTGAAACTTTGCACCAACCCTTCAATCTGTTGCAGGTAGTATATAAGTCGGAACGGCCGGAATCGGAACACTACATCACATAGCTGCCATAGGAACGATTGGGAAAAAGTGCCATAAATTCGCTATTTTTCAAGATAATTTATTTATTTTTTAGGAAACTTGTTTAAATGACTAATTTAACTTATCCTGAAAGTTTCATCAAAATCGGACCACTACATCCTATAGCTGCCATGGGAACGATGTGATTAAATGGGTCAACGAGCATAACTCTGGTGTTTTTCAAGACAATTAATTCATTCTTGAGAAATACAGTTTTCATAGGACTTAATGCCGTGTTAGAAAATTAAAAACCAAAAATCGGATCACTATATCCTATAGCTGCCGTACAAACAATCAAACGGTTTGAAAGCAACTAGTCTGCAAGGGTATTCTAAGCTTCGGGTACCGAAGCTAGCCTTCCTTTCTTGTTTAAATTGAATTTTACTAAAATGAAGGTTACTTAATCCAAAAAAATCCAATATCTATAAAATTATTAAACTTTATGGTTTATATGTGGAATATGGACAATATTTATGTGGAGTGTGGAGAGAATGTATGTGGAATGTGGACAAGTTGTATGTGGAGTGTGGAGAGAATGTATGTGGACTGTGGACAACTTATCTTTGGAGTGTGAACAGTTTGTAAGGGAGAGTGATGATTTTGAATTAACAACTCCAGGGCAACAGAGGGCGCACCTTTTAGTTCCAATTAAAGTACACAGGTGGCTTTTATAATAATGTTATTTCAGTTGAAAACCTGAACAAAAATTTCAGGATGTTTGAAAATAGTTAATTCCTAAGGTAGAAGGTGGGAAACGTATGACAAACTGTTTTGCTATATGGGACATTCCGAAGCAGCATCAACATGCTTCGGCTGGCTTGCATTACTTGCCCAGCAAGTACTTAAAACTAAAGCAACAAGTACCGAGTCGTATTCAAATTGCGCTTAGCTAAGCTGAAAGCAGTAAACAGTAAGCTGGAAGTATGCTTGACCAACCCAAACCAAACCCAACCCAACCCGACCTAGTCCAGCCCAGCTAGCAGCTTTCTCTGCGAACCCGAAAGCGGGGTCTCGACGCTTTCCCAAGTCGCCGAAAGCCACAGTCAACGCTGGCAACTGGTCGCGCGAGCAATGGAAAAGTCACCTCTCAAATTTCCCCATGCGATTCGCGATGTGGAGGAGTCTACCAATGCGGAACTAATGGAGTACTTTCATGGTTTGTTTGCTCTTTTGACGACTGCAGCACTGGCTCATCCTCATCCTCATCCGCCTTCCAGGTGAGCGAACTGGCTTCGTCCAGGTCGGCTCCGAGGGATACTTCTTTCCCCACCAGTTCAGGGATGAGGCCGAGAAGTATTACAACTTTGAGGCGAGGCCGGATGATATTTGGATAGCCACGGTGCCCCGGTCGGGCACTACTTGGACCCAAGAGCTCATTTGGTTGCTGGTCAACCAGCTGGACTTCGTGGAGGCTCGGCGGAGGCCACTTACCGAGCGCTTTCCGTTCTTCGAGTGAGTTCTAGCCTTCAAATTAACATAAGTGTAAATTAAATGAATACAAAATAAATCCTTGGATCTTCCCTAAGGTTTCCTGTGTTTATGCATCCAAAGATCAAGGTGGAACTGCAGGAGGAGAACAGAACCTCGGATGCTGCTCTGGACTTCCTTGAGAAGATTTCGCGACCGGGATACGAGGCTTTGAGTGAAGTTCCTCACTCGCAGCGGCGCTTCATTAAAACCCATTTTCCATTTTCCCTGCTGCCGCCTTCTGTTTTGGAAAAGCAGTGCAAGGTGTGCCTTTTATCCTCCAGTTGTTCCACCTACACCAATATTATTGCATTACTATCAGTAATTTCATCCTAATGAATGCAGCTAAATCCAAATAAGCTTATCTTTATCAATTCCAATTAAGATTGATCACTGATGATGTGGAACTCTAAAAAATGTTGTCTGCTATTTCAGGTAATTTATGTGGTTCGCGATCCCAAGGATGTGGCGGTGTCCTATTACCATTTGAACAGGCTATTCCGCACGCAGGGCTACGTGGGGGATTTCGAGCGTTATTGGCGCTACTTTCAGCGGGGACTGAGTGAGTACTACATTCCCCGCTAGAAACAAAATACTTGACCACCAAATCCTTCCCTCCTTTCGCAGATCCTTGGCTGCCGTATTATAGCCATGTGAAGGAAGCTCGACAGCACGCCCATCTGCCCAATGTCCTGTTCCTGCGCTACGAGGACATGCTGGTGGATCTTCCAGGCACGGTGCACAGCATCGCAGACTTCCTGGAGTGCCCGCCCAAGCCCGAGGATATGGACAAGCTGCTCGACCATCTGAGCATCAAGAGCTTCCGCGAGAACAAGTCGGTAAACATGCACGAAATGGCCTCCGTGGGCATCCTAAACCAAGGAGAGGCGGGTTTCGTACGAAGCGGGGCCAAAACCGCTCGCCAGCCCCAAAGGGAGTTCGTGGAGAATCCGAAGCTCCTGATCAGCGCCAACGAATGGGTGGAGCAGAACGTAAAGTGTTTCAAGACCATATAAATTACCTCACATTTATGGCTACTTTACTCTTCTGGGTGTTGGGTTTAAACTTGGAAAGGAACTAGGCTACATGACTAACGTATTTGCACATTAAAGCTATCCACACTGGCGCTGGCAATCTGCTTGTGTATATCGTTGACCTCCGCCTGGGTGAGGGTGCGCTCCATGTGCCTGTACACGATGCGGAAGCACACGCTCCACTTGCCCGTCTTGGGGTGCTTGAACTTGTCCACAAGGCTGATCTGTAGAAGATATTCAAGGCGGGTTACCAAAGTATTAACTAAAGGGATGAGCTTTGACGCACCTGCTCCACCATATCCCCGGCAACAGAGCGCACCAGGTCATAGAAATCGTTGGGCGAGAATCCGGCATCCACTTGCACGTGCTCCGGCAGCCAGAAGGACAGATCGTTCGTGCATTGCGGATAGTGGGAGATGGGTTTGTACTTTGGCAGATTGTCCAGGTCCTTCTCGCTGAACTGCGTGAGGAAGCCACTGTCGTTGGACCAGAACAGCCGGATGTCGGGTATGTCGAACAGGACCATGGCCAGGCGCTCCAGACCCACGCCGAAAGCGTAACCAATCGACTGATGCACGCCCGCCTTCTGGAGGATCTCATGCCGCATTATCCCACAGCCCAGCACTTCCAGCCAGTTGTCCTTGAAGTAGATCTCCAGCTCCCAGGAGGGCTGGGTGAAGGGGAAATAGGTGTCCACCCAGCGGTACTTGATGCGCGGCCCGAAGAGATCTTTTGTCAGGCCCACCAGCACGTGCTTCATCTCGTGCTCCATGAGTTTCACGGCCTCCAAGGTATGGCAGGGTTGCTTGGTCTGGTCCATGAACTTGGAGGAAGGCAAAATGAGCTTGGGATCGGCCAGCTGGCCCGACCACGTCTCCTCGAACAGCTCCAGGCCGGGATTACGCTCGAAGAGCTTCTCCTTATTCACCAGCCGCACCGCGTCCGCCTGGTGGAACACCGGGTAGTGGGTGCTATCGATCTCGTCCCTTCGATATACCTCGCCCACCACCAGAAAGTTGTCCAGTCCCCCCGAAATCAGTTCCACCTGGTGGGCAGTTGTGTGGGCCCGCAGCAGATGCTGCTGGTTCACATAGTAGCAGTCCGATTTCTGACGACTCACATGGTCGGCTGGGATGAGCAGATTGTCGAAGTTCTGCTGCACAGTGACCACCGGATTTATATTGTCGTAGACGGAGAACAGCGGATTCCCACGCTGGTTGCGATACGCTCCATAAAAGTAGTTCACAATACGCTTGCGGATGATCGAGAGGGGATGGTCAGTCTGCAGGTGCTTGTTCGCACCCAGGTAGGACAGGATCTTGGGCGTCACGTTCGTCCAGCCGTCAGTGGGGTACGTGCTCCCTTTGACCTCCAGCTGCGGCGGGTTCTGGTGGGTGGGAGACGAACTCTCCGACTTCTCCGCGGCCGCACTGCTGGCCAGCGAGCGGAAGTGCGGGCTGGAGTTGCACGCCGAGCGCAGGCATCGCCTCGTTCCCTGCACGCGAAGGGTCAGCAGCATCTTGGAAGGACTTTATCGATCGTCGGAGCAAGTTATTGCATATTATAACACAAAACAGCTGTTGGCCAGGGTAGGTCCCAATTTGCACAGTGTGGCCAAGTCGGGTGATTTCAAATATGCCGCCATACGGCTTCTATATTTGGTTTGTATATTTGCTAAATTAAATACTTTAAAAATATTATAAATAACAAAATTAATATTTTGGTTTATATTTCTGGTTAATTAAAGATTTTTAAAATGTAATCAGTGAAAATGACAATTTGAGATAATGGTTTAATTGTTTCTTAATTGTATTTCTTGAAGTTTATTATATTATTTATTTTGTAAAGATATCATCGCTTAACATCTATATTAGTAAATATTTATAATTAAATGTTCCCAAACTGAAAATAAATATTGAAGTATATTAAAAGAGTTTTAGCGATTTTGCTGAAAGATGAGTTCTCTCTGAATTTCCTTGCTCTTTATATTTATATTTACCAATTATTTATTTTATTGTATTTTAAATGACAAATATTTCGGATTAATTAATATTGGCATTAAATAGAAGTAGATTTAAAATTTGAAATCAAATCATCACCAAAGTTTACTTTTTCCCCGCAACCCCTCCATCCACCAATTAAATACTCCGCCGCAAATACTTATTTTATATTTTTTATTTTTTATTTATTTTCCTACAAACATCAATCAACATTATAGTTCACTTACATTGTATGTGATGGCAGAAATTAATGAAGGTAATGGGCACATACGAAATCCAAGAGTAATATAAGAGGTTGGCTAAATTATTAAAGTTCGATTTGAGATGCTTGTTGGTTGTTTGTTGGTTTGTTGGTTTGTTTTCCTTCTGCTTGTTGGAGTCTTTGTGGCTAAAATACAGGGTAAATGAAATCAGTTCCGGACTAGACCAGGGGGTAGCTGGAGGCGCTGGCGATGCCGCACTGGTTCTCCTTGTTGCGCAGCATCTTGATGAAGCCCTTGTCGCCCCAGGTGGTGCCCCAGGAGTTCTTCACCAGCCAGTAGTCATCGCCGGACTCGTCGGTGCCGTAGCCAACGACCAGGACTCCGTGATCCAGGTTCTGGGCATCGCAGGCGGGCTCATTGTAGACGCCCTCCGAGTAGAACTGGAAGGACTCGTGCGAGGCATCGATGGCCACCGAAACTGGTCCAATGGTGGCGACGGCCTGGGCCATCTTCTTCTCGTTGCCCTGGGGAATGTCAACGAATCCGCGGTCGGTGGCCCCGACCGTTTCCTTGTTGAAGTGGCAGGAGTCGTCAATGGCCTCATAGGCATACGACTTCTCGGTGTCGATGCCGCCATTGTCCTTGATGTAACGGAAGGCATTGTCCATGAGACCGCCGTTGCAGCCGTTGTTTCCATACTTGGTGGAGCAATCCACCAGATTCTGCTCGGACAGCGAGACCAGCACGCCGGACTTCCTGTAATGCTGACCCTCCAGGGCTCCGGTGCTGGAGAAGGCCCAGCAGCTGCCGCAGTGGCCCTGGTCCTTGACCTCGGTCACAGCTCCCTTGGTGCGCCAGTCCACCGCCTTGGGCAGCGTCACGTGCTCCGGCGAGATAAAGGTCACGCCGGTGAAAGCCACATCGGCAGCGCTGCAAGGCAGAATTTTTAGATTAGTTGGAAAGTTCTGACTGCTCCTCAGTGTTAACTTACCGGAGTTGCTTGTGCAGGGTGTAATTGAATCCATTCATTGTCTGACGGAACTCATGGTGCAGCATGTCGGCGTATTTGTTCACAGCCAGCTTGTAGCTGACCTTTCCGGAGGCCCATTGCTGGTTGTGCTTGGCGATCTTGTGCTTGTTCTCGTTGAAGATCTTCAGGCGGAAGCGCTCCTCGGTATCGTCCTGGTAGTTCTTGCGGTGCTCCAGCTGCAAAATAACAATCGTATCTCAGTCGGCGAACATAACTCTTATCGAAATCAATGTTCCCCAGTATCTATATATATATATTCACTGCTGAAGGTGTAGGTGTACTGCGATTAGATACAACCAAGTGGGAAGTTAACATTTGAATGCATTTTCAGCGAAGCGAAGCGCTTATCGAACTATTTCGGGGCGGGCACTGACGAAGAAGCAAGGCCTTTACGTAAACTAGATTTACGATTCACCCCCAATCTCTGGGCCAAGCCAAAGGTACTTAATCTCGAGATAACCTAATCACAGCCAAGTCAACTTGGCACGAGCTGTTGCTTTTCTCACTGCCCAAAAAAAAAAGCGATCCCCAGTAGCAGTAGTTTATAGGCCTAGGCAGCATAGCCATAAAATTCGTTTTGACGACTGCTCGACAACACGAACTATGAAATCGTGTTAATGTTCCAGGTAGTAAACAACAACAACAACAACAACAACTGCACCGCAGGTAGGAAAGAGAATTATTGATGTTATGCATGCAGTGCATCGGTCGATGCATTCGGTTCTTTCGGGGGGATTAAAAGGCCTGTTTTGTTAGGGGGTTCGGGGTTGTTTGTTTAGCCCGCATATTGACTTGCTACGGAAATAGCACGTACACTAGTCAAATAATAGCTGCAGAGAGATCTGAAAGGCCAGGCCAGCTGATACAAAAAGAACAGTCGACGGGGGCGATATCCATTACTGCCAAATAGTTTACTGCTTGAGGGGTAGATTTTCCACCATAAATCTCTATTTTATTACAACTAAAATGAAAATAAAATCTTAGTATAAGAATTGGCAAATTCCAGTTCTTTTTAACAAGCAATAACAGAAGCCGAAAGAAAGAATCAAACTATTATTAAAGTTGAGCACAGAAAGTATCTAGCTTTATTTTCAGCCTCAGCATGGGGGCTTTAAGCGCCTCATAAAAATATCAAAAATATTCTAAGGTGCTTTGGGCGGGCGCACATCAAACTGAATAGCGCCGAGTGGCGCTGTCATGTGAGAAACATGCATATGTAATTATTTTGGACATCAAAGCCGAACGAACCTGCATCAGCACCACACCAACAACAGCAACAATTGTCGCCCCGACCCGAAAGCGACCGGATGGGGGGATTGGACATCATTGGGGTCCCCGGTCCATGTCCCCGGCTGACTCGTATAATTGACATAATTGATTCGAATTTAAGACATGCATCCCAGCTCGTTCCACTTGGGAAACCTTTTGAACGCATTAACCGTCCCTGCCGCCTCTGCAGCGCCATCTCTATCGATTTTCGAACTCACACACAATCCAGTTTGACTTTCGATGGGGCATGACAAAATTCACACATTTATTTAGAAAATTTATATAGAAATTGTATATAGCGATGAAAATAGAATTAACAACTTAAAAACAGTAATTAAATGCACGTGCGATCTAGGCAGCACTCGGCGTATACCTTCTGTATATCTACATAATATCTAGTATATCATTTTTTGCGTAGCTCGTCGCATTCAGAGAGCAATTGATTTGCACTTTCGGAAACAGGAAAATTCGTGGCAGTTGCATTTGCTGTTGAGCGCTAGGACGATGCTGAGTATCTGGGACCTACAGCTAGTAAGGCTCAAGGATCTCATCCTCCTCCTCCTCCTCCTTATCCTTCTCATCCTCAACCTCCTAGGCCGGCTACAGACGCTCCATTTCAATGGCACAGCTATCGTCCTCCTCCACTGCTTGCGGAGCAGCGATTACCCCACTTGTGGCCGCATACAAGGTCCTTGGCTGCAACTCCTGGGGGATGGGGTCCTTAAACTCGCGCCGCTTCTTCATGATGTACGCAAAGACGAATCCATTGATTACCAGCATTGCCACGACAATAATTGTGGGCCAAACCACATCCACGGCCACATTCAGGCTGTTTGCATCGGTCATGCTTCTGGATTTTATGTAATTTTCCCGCTATTATTTGGATTTCTTGCGGATTGCTTTGCGTTGAAGCACGTTTTTCGATGACGCGCGTGCTTTTCCTCGTCGGGGTTGGGGGCGAGCTCCTTTAATTCCTCTCCGCGGCGGTTCTCCCTCTTTGTTTTCGTTCTTTTATTTTTCTGCTCGCTCGGAACTCGACCGTTTGCTTCGAGCGTCGGATGAAAAATAACAAAAATACGCCACTCAGACCGCTTTTGGTGGTGGCCCGCCCGAACCGAGCAGGCGTTCGGAAAGAGCAAAGAGCCTCTGACGTGAAGAGAGCAGCCTACGTAGGTAAAGGCAAACTATTTGGAGGAAGCAGCACCAGCAACACCAGCAACAGCAGCGTACTCCACATAACATATATTTCTTGTTTCGGATTTCTTATTTCTTTTTGCAGCGCGCGCATAATGGGACGTTTTCAAATCGAACCGGTTTCCCTGCCCAATGCGAAATGATTTATAAGGATGTCGGCCAATGTATTCAAATATTGGCAACCGGTTCGCCCCACAACGAAAGCCGAAACGAAAACCGAAAAGAAAAGTATCACGACCAATGTTTTTGCCAGTCAGCCAAATTTTTCCGGCCCCCTTGTTTATTTACGGCAGCCATTTGAACGATTCATTCTTCGTCGCCAACCTCGAGCACTTGTCTCTCGAAATTTCAGTGGGAGCCAGTGCTACAACCAGAGCAAGGCAAGAGCAAACAAAGGCAAAAGCCTAAGCTCTCCGCTCCGCGCTCGAACGGCGAAATTCAAATGGCAATTTGATAAGCGCAAAGTGATCCGTCACGCGTCATTTTCAAGACGCGCTCGACCCCCTCGGCCTGTTGTTTTGTTCTACAAATATTTGCTGTTATTCATATCTTCGTGGGTTTTGGGTATGTTTGTGGAATGCGGGGAGGAAACCGCATTAAAGTTTCAGTGCCCGCTTATCAGTGCTAGATGGGACTGACTAGGCTAGTTGCTTCGTTTGCAACTGCGAATATGGTCGCATCGGTTATGGCACTTTGGACTGCACTATTGTACAAAGATTACAATTTTGGTTTTTTTTTTTGTAGTTGCTGCAGAGCTTGAAATTTGAATTGCGCGGCTAATCATTTGAATGGAAGCATGGGCAGCATTTTTATTCAGTGTGACCGTAAGTACTAGAGTTTGCATATTTTTGGTACTTTACACTGACTCAATAAAATAGTTCATTGGGTTAATTTTCGAATATTAATATTTTTAAGTTATACTAGTAGTAAAACTGGTTTGTGATTAAAATTTGGAATACATGTTGTTTATAAAATTATTTTTTTAAATGTATTCGAATAGAAACAAGAATCTTAATTTATATCAAATAAATTAAAGAATATATTCTCTCCAATTTGTGTTATCTTGTAATATAAAATGGCGATTCATCAAAAAATGTTGTAAAAAGCTAAGCTTGTAGCTAATTTTAATTAAATTAAACATGAACGGATGCTTGAGGGGGGAATTACGCAGAACACGTATTAATAAAAGAGGATGGATTTAATGCGGGTGCATTACTAATTATATTTTTTTTTCAAGCAATCACGAACGATATAAAAAAACAATTGTAAACAATATCCCTAGCTATTAGTTCTTATCCCATGAGATCTGCACAAATAATGCATAATTATACGCCCACATTTGCAGTTAATGGCGCTTGGCACGGCACATTAGACAAATATCAGCAAAAAATAAATACAAAAACAGAGGGGGAGTTGTTAAAACAGTTTCATAAAGTGCGATAAGGAATAGATGGATTGGTTGGAGCAACAAATGTAAAATGCAATGATAAGAGGACTGAGCTTTAAATAATTAGGGCCAGGAGACAAAGAAAACTGCAACGGGAAGCTATTGAGACATTCTAGAATGGAGGCCATAACCACATGACGCATGTTGATTAGGAAACTAGCACTTGCAAAAAGTGGCACAATTGGTACAACTCGGTGTTGTCTGCCTTATCAGTGGACCAGACCAAGTCCAGTCTTGCACATTCCGGGCTTATCAGTCTTGTGACCCGCGGCGGACGAAATCTCTCCATCCGATGTTTACGAATGGGCTAAGCTCGAGCGCTGGTCATGTGAGCCGGCATGTGACTGAGTCCGAGCCTAGACTTATCTGGACGCCCGCCGTTCTTTTCAGTACACCCGTCCAGTGCATTCACTCGTGACTCATCACAAACGGAAGGGAAATATGCCGTCCATGCAACAACTATGCAAACAATGCAAATGCAAGACAAAGGCCCCAAAATAATGCGTTATTCATCGCTTGGGCCCTGCCCTTGTTATAAAAGAACACTTGTTCGTCTCTGATTTCCCCGGGTGATAAATCCTAGTTTTCCCGATCGGGATCAGCGACAGAGACTCACCTTGAATGTTTGCCATTCCTCCTTGATGACATCGGAGAAGGTGACCGCCTGGGCCACCGCTAGCAGGGCCAGAAGGGGAAGTAGAAAAGCCGTGCGCATTTTGTGGTATCTGTAAAAAAATTAAAAACAATTAGTAAGCCATCTACGAGTCACGTGAAGTTTGACCAGTAATAAACCTGATTTCTGAGATATTAATTGCAACACAGCAGTTGTCTGAATAATACCTTACAAAGGCAGAATAAGTTTTAATTGTTAGAGCTATAATTATATATTGGGATTCTAGTTGATAGGTTCGTTTTGCCATTAATTTTATTCTAGAATTTTTAGGACTTTATTTTGGAAAACGCTTTTACTACTATTTTGATTTTTATGAACACAAAAGTATTGATACTTTTTTGAAGAAAGAGTAACCATTTTTAAATGTAGCAATGATTTGGGTTACAAAGACAACATATATTTTAAATACCATTGTACCATCAATAATGTTGTATTTAGCTATTTTTTTATGGGAAATTAAAAAGGGAATAATTTAAGTGCTAATATAGTGACCGCAAGTGTCTGTTTGGACCATTCAGTGAGAGTTAGCTTTAATGTTAATATTTAAGTAAGACCTGACTGATTCGGAGAGCGTTGATCGGCACTTGCTTTGTGATTTTCTTTGGCTGTTTGTTTGCGAACTCGCAAGAGGCATTATCTTATCGGCCGTTCCACTTTCGAATTGCCCTTTTGCTAGTTCGGTCGGCCGTTTGACAGATTTTTGTTGATTTCGCTTTTTGCGCCATTTGCGACCATTTTGAAAACGTGAGGAGAATATTGATACAAATTTTATTTTGCTGTTTATTACTATGAGCTGCTGCAGCAATAATAGATAAACGAGGCATTTGTGCCAAGTTCGAGGGCGAAACGGGTTTTGGTTTTATATTCAAGGTGATTCATCTACGGCTGGAATAGGTGAAATAGACAGATAAGCAAACAAAAGACTGGAAAATGGGTCACAAAGCAAAAGCAAAACAGAGTAATGGCCGCCAGTGCGAGAAAATCTAAACAAAGACGCGCAACAGAAGAGCGGAAAACCGAAAGGGGGATCAAAAGGGAATGAAAGATTAGAAGATGCTCGTCGATTCCGGGAATGCACCGAGACAGAGACAATGAAATGACGCAATTGGAATTAACAATCAACAAGTTAAACCAATACAAATACTTGAAACGACTGACAATTAATTTCAGTGATGCAGGGCAGTAATATTTACACTGCGCCATAGGGAAACAAACAACTGGAATTGACTTCCACTTCGCTTACCACTCAGAACTGCGCAGCAGGAAATGCAATAAATTCACTGATTCTGTTTACACTGTATTTAATTGCTCGAATGTGCAAGTCAAGCTAATCTATTTTTTGAGTCGCAATTAAAGCTCTGCTCTCGAAGACTTTCGGTTGTTCAATAACAAAATCAGCAGAAACTCTTTCCAAAGAAACTTCGCAGTGTGACCTTATTGCGGGGGTAGCAGAATATCGAACAAAACATTCGAATATTTCCAGAAAATACTCGGGGTCTCCACAGGAATATCTTTGTTGGTATTTTTAATTAACAGCAACCATATGGTCGCACATTCAAACGGTCTTTCCCGAAACTTTTAATTTTATAAATACAGAAATTACATAGATTAAAGCAGTTCTTACTTACCTCTATTCTCTATTACAACTTCATCATCATCGTTCCTTCCAAGTACTTCAGAAGTTAAAGTATATATGTTCAGGATTACCGTAATCATATTTTGGAACCTTATTCAAGCTTTTACCAGCGTTAGTTCCATTTTTCTAAACAAAGTGTTCGCTTTAAATTGTAACAATCCACATTGAACAATAAAATACGAGCAAGAACCGAGTTCAAAGCAAATTATCTTCAATAATCATGTAACACACTTGAATATCCGTTAAATAAGACAAACTACTGAAAATACCGCTATGATAGAAATACCTGTTATCGATATGTTCAGCACGGTCATACTGGTTACACAGAAGAAGAAGGCGACAAAAATTGCTCGTCATCCGCAGTAGCAGACGATTTCTGAACAGATTTAAAAAATTTTGTAAATTCATCGCATTATATATCCCGTAAGCACACTAAATGCAATATAAAAAACACGAAAGAACTCCTGAGCGGCGGGATCAGAGAGATACGCGTCAAAAAACACAAAGGCTCACACAATTTCATCCAATCCCTTGCAGCTCTCAAGAAGCGCCCGCATCATGTTCGGCAGACAAAGTGGACTGGGCAGTTCCAGCAACAGCAGCAACCTGGTGGAGTTCCGTGCCGGGCGCATGAACATGGTTGGCAAGATGGTCCATCCGGACTCGCGCAAGGGTCTGGTCTACATGACCCAAAGCGAAGACGGCCTGATGCACTTCTGCTGGAAGGACCGCACCTCGGGCAAGGTGGAGGACGACCTGATTGTCTTTCCCGACGACTTCGAGTACAAGCGCGTGGACCAATGCAAGACGGGTCGCGTCTATGTACTCAAATTCAAGTCGTCGACGCGCCGCATGTTCTTCTGGATACAGGAGCCTAAGACCGACAAGGACGAAGAGCACTGCCGCAGAATCAACGAGTTATTGAACAACCCGCCCTCGGCTCACCAGCGCGGGGGAGGCGGCAGCAACGACGGCGATCTACAATACATGCTCAACAACATGTCGCAGCAGCAGCTTATGCAGCTCTTCGGCGGTGTGGGCCAGATGGGGGGGCTTAGCTCCTTGTTGGGACAAATGAAGTAAGCAAACCCATTGCTATCGAACCGTTTGATCGTTTGTATGACAGCTATAGGATATAGCTATAGGATGTGCCGATTTTTGTGACTTTTAGGATCGGTCTAGGTAGTCATTTTTTAAGAGACCGTTAAATAAGCATCAAATATCTTTAAAATATCCAAGTCTTGTCACTTTTCGCAATCGGATTAGTCCTTATGAACAATCCATTTCCCAATAATTAATTAATTATCATAATTAAACGATTTGTGGTCAATAACAATGGTTTTCAGGACCGTTCGACGGCCATTGATATAGAATCAATTCTTTTGAAAAATGCCGATGTTATGTGATCTTTTCGACATTGTTCCTTTGTCAGCTGTGTGATGTAGTGGTATGGTTTACCTAATACAGAAATAATGGTTACACCAGAACTAGCAATTTGATAGCTTCAAAACTCAGTAAAAACAGAAAGATAAACAAACGGGCGCACAACAAAATATGAATATTATCCATTGCAAAATATATTAAATAATCTTCCAAATTGCAGTTCCCGTACGCCCTCATCGCGCAACACGTCTTCGTCGGGCGGTGGTGGCGCCTCGGCCTTGCAAACCCCTGAGAATGTGAGCGTGCCGCGCACTCCGTCCGCCCCAACCAGGGGCTCCAAATCGGGCAGCAGCCGGAGTAGCAATGCGAACTCCCAGGGCGCAGGAGAGGCTGCCGGCAGCGCCGGCTCTTCCCTAGATGCGGATGCCTCTGGTAAGAACTCAACCACAGCCACCACAACGGCGTCAGAAGCGACCGGACCCTATGCCAACCCATTCCAAGCCTACTTATCCAATCTCTCCCCCGAACATGGCGCAGGGCGGTCTCTGAACATTGATCTATCGACTGCTTTGTCCGGCTCCGAGGCCATCAACACGCTGATTGCCGATCCGGAGCGCGTCAAGTCGCTGATCGTGCACCTGCCGGAGTCGGAAGATGCGGATGAAGACCGCAAACAGCAGATCAAGGACCACATCACTTCGCCGCAGTTTCAGCAGGCCCTGGCCCATTTCTCCAACGCCCTGCAGTGGGCCCAGCTGGGTCCCGTGGTCAAGCAATTCGAGCTTTCCAGCGAAGCCGTTGCAGCTGCTTACGCCGGAAACCTAGAGGACTTTGTAAAGGCCCTTGAGAAGAGCCTGCCCGCCGGTGCCACCATGGCTAGTGGTGGGGAGGCGACCGAGAAGAAGGCGGGCTCTGAGCCAGAGACCCCAGTTGCGGTGGCCCGGGATGAGAACACCGATCCTGCCGAAAAGCAGGAGGAGAAGCAGAAATAGCTTTCGTAACGGCAATAACCCAAAATGCGTGGCACAGCATATTTTTTCAAGTTTCTAAGATTTTTCGATTCTGAATAAATTAGCAAGGGCCTTACGGATGCATTAATTACCTTATATTTTCGTATTAGACTTAAAAATGGGGGATATTAATACTTAAAAAAACGATCGAGCTGGAATTAAATTTTATAAATTATGAATGAATATGAGTACAATTTAATTAAGAATCACAAATGATATTTTTCTATTACGATAACATTTATCAAAAAGTCTTATAATTATTTATGTTTAGTTTCTCTGTGAAAAATAATATTTTATATTCAGTTATAAATTCGAAAAAGTATTCATCGTGTGACTAGTTCATAGAAGTTATACCAATTACTTATTTAAACATTTAGCATTAGTCTCTAATTCGTTAATTGGTATTTTTCTGATTAAATTGGCGGGAGAATTACAGGAGCCTTAAATCGCTAACTAAACGAAGATTATTTTTAAGGGAATTGAAGATACTACTTAATACTTAACACTACCCCCAATCGCCTAGGGTTAGTGATGGATACACCATTTCAGATAAAGAAGTTCCCAATAAAATTGGCGGGGGAATCGAGTCCTTAAAGGAAGTAATGGGAGTTACATTAGCGCCAAGGTCATTGTGTGGGTGTCCCCCCAAAAGCCCAGCTCTCTGGCCTGCTCGCTCCTCCAGCGCACATACGGCACTATATGGTTGTCCCGCTTTCGGCACTGATTGTGGGCGCATACGTTTGGCGGGCACTGTGCTTTTGTCCTCTCCGGCGCCGCCGCTCTCCGAACCATCTCGCACACAGATACACACATGCACACGCAACACGTCCCGCTCTCTCTCTCTCTCGTTCTCGCCAAGTTGCGTTCGGCAACTCTCGGGCAACAATATTTATTTTATTCAATTCCAAAACGGCCAGCATATAAGTTGTGTTTTTTGCGCGCGAGTTCGCGAACTTTTTTCGGCTTGATTCTCATACATAACGATCTCAGGCGATCTCTTTGCGTTCGAGGATTCGACGATACATCTCAGCGCTGCAGTAATTGTCATATTTTTGGCGTTTGGCGTTTGGCGTTTGCGTTTGGCTTTGCCAATTCCTTGGCTGTGTGTTTTGTATCTGTTGTTGTTGGTGTGCTTTCATTTTGCAGCAATCTCTGCCGTGTGCGTGCGAGTGTGTTGGTGCCATACGAATATACATTGGCGCGTATGTGTGTGTGTGTGTTTGTGGCAGTCTGTATGTTTTTTCCAATGCATGACTGCTCCCCCCGCGCATTGTGTTGTGGGGAAAGCTTTTCCCTCCAAAGTTGTTGGCATTAAAAGTTAAAAGCCGCGGCAATAACAAAATCGCTAAGCAAAAAACAACAACAATTGGCAACGACGAGCGAGGGAGATGGAGTGAGAGAGAGCGGGAGAGAGCACAACCTTTGACTTTGACTCACTCGCTCGCTCGCACACCAACACACGCACTCACGTGTGAATGTGCGCGCAAGAAGCTTGCAAAAAATAAAATTAAATGAAATAAGAGTTCCAGAGCGAAGCTGTCGCAAAATTGTGTTGTCAAATAACAAATAAACAAAAAGCTCGCGGAATTCGCAATTTTGTTGCCATATCTGTGAGCGTGTTTACGTGCGTGTGTTCGGTGTGTGTGTGTGTGTGTGTGTGAGTGACTGTGTGTGTGTGTGTGTGGGAGCACGACGATCTGGCAACACCAACAACAACACCAGCCACGAAAGAAATTGCGTTGCGACAATTTCGATTTCCTGCGCTTATAATTCTCGTTTCCCCCCCATTAAATTACCTGTATCCCACAATCGCAGCCACAATTACGGCTCGAATAGGTAAAAGGCAGCCGCAATTGCAGCACAAACAACCGTCGGCAGTTTAGTGAAGACGCAAACCCACAAGTTTATTAATGTGTGCCACTCACAAGAATCGCAAAATAATCTGCGAAGAACTACGCTCGATTTGCCGCTGATAAAGAGCCTGATAAAGACTATCCATAAGTCAGCTGCACTTCTGCGATAAGGTAAGTAAACAATCGGGGGGGAGTGGGAGGTGTATTTTGACGGTGGGCGGGTAAGGCTAAGAGTAAGAGGTTGGCGATGGGGGTAAGTTCTCGAGGTTTGCCGGCTGCCAAAGATGCAGAGTAAGAGGAAGAGAATGCCCGGAAGCTTCGGAGGGGCAGATTCGAGTGTTCCAGAAACAGCTGCAGTTTTCGTTTCTGTTCGCCCACGACTCCTGCTGCACATCAAAAATGGAGGCACCCACACACATACACCCGCACACACACACACCCGCACACACACACACACACACACATAGAAAGGAGCATTAAAAAAGGGAACAACACAGAAATGGCGCCTGAGCATATGCTGTGGGAAATTTCAAGAGCACAGGCTGTGCGAGAGCGGCACCACTATATAAGTTCATATAGTATGTCGTCCGACTGTCTGTGTTTATGTTTTGGTAGAAAGGTCACTGCAGCACTGACAATACATCCTTAGCTTTCAATAGAAATCCATTGCAACTTTCTCCCAGCGAATTACGTCAGGCATAGGGTTGCCAACATACATGCATATAAGCGGACTGAGGAGCGTATGCGGATAGTTCGGTATGCAGTTTTCCAAAAAAAATTACCAATATCCTAGACATTCCATTAAAAAATGATTGAAATACTTCTATATCTTCAAATAGGTTGAAATATCTCCAAGTGCATTATGCCAGGACATACTTTAAAACTAGTTTTAGCATTAAAACAAAAATTCAAATGGTAAAAAATGTTCTGATATATTAAACGAACTTTTTGATGAATTTAATTAATCCAAGAATGAAGATTTAAAAAACGCTCTGTTCAAAGTCTTTATTACTTTACCCAAATCAGTTTTTCATGAACAATTTCATTGAAAATATATTAAAAACCATAATTTTCAAATCAATTTATGGTTATAAACATCTATATTCGTTCGGAAATTGCAATAACCTGATCCAAATAGGAAATACAATGCTTAAGCTCAAGCTGTTACCGGCATTCATTTATATTTTCTATAGCTTTAGGGTTATGATTACCAACTCCATTTCTCAAAAATGTATTTTAAATATACTTAAAAACGAAACCAGAGCTCATACATGCATACATATATTAAAAACAATAACAAGCAAGTGGATAGGGGATGCAAAGGGCTTGGACATATGCAAATTTCGCATCCGTTGCAACCCTGGCCAACTGGTCGGGGGAAAAAGTGCTAAATTGTTTAGCTTAGGGGGGGTGGAGAAAGTTTTGAAATGGATTCCCGTCAATATGGCCGACCACCGAAAGGATGGAAAGCTTTCCCACTGACATTGAACTTGGGAATTCTGAATTCGATTAATAATAGCGGGACAGGGTGACCATTGTCTCGGGTCAGCTTTTTTGGGGCAACTTTCACCAAATTCGCAGATGCCACACTTCAACAGTTTGTTTGGGAGCAAGCTGCAATTTTCGGCTGTTGCTGCAATTTCATCGATTTGCCAAAACACATACACATACTCATACTGGAGTGTGTACCCATGTATGTAATGTATCCATGTTTGCAGCGCGCCATTTTAAAACTTTATCTCAAAGCTTCGAGGGAATTTTCTTAATTTTTTTATTTTGTTTTTGCCCGCCTGGGAGTGAAGGAAATCAGTGGACGCGATTCCATCTCAACAGCTGTCTTGGCAGCCAAGGAGCTTTTCCTTGCCTGTTGCACTCTTGTGTGTCCCACAAATGGGCGGAACGTTCCCAGACTTACATTCAGAAAGATTGTTTCGAAACCATAAAAAGCAAGTGTACTCCGTTTTCAAAGATATAACTAGTCCATCCCAGCCGTTTGCACTTTGCATGGCATCTTTGGCCAATTTGGTCGACTTCCTTTGGTCCAATTATCATCGACTCCGCCCGCCCATTGTGATTATAAGCTCTGCACGGAAAGCAGGCGGGCATTCGGGCAGGCGACTCTCTCATCTGCTGACATCAGCAGCCACAGTCAGATGAGAAGCAACAGCAGCAGGAGCAGATGATTTTCCGGTTTGCCAGGGCCCGAAAACAGGTTTCGCAAAACCACCGACAGGCTGACGGACCACAGACCGAAATGAACGCTGCCCTTTTGCACAGTCGAGCCGGAAAGACAATAGAGTGAGGAGTGGTACATGTTAAAGCTTATATTTTGTTAATGTAAGTGTGCATTTGAATTTGACAAAGAGGCTGTGCCCAGAAATCAGAAATCGACGGGCTTGATAGTGATGAACCGGGAGAGGATAAAGGCCACCAGTATGGTGGCGCAAACGAAGCAGAAGGCGAACATGTAGAAGCTCTCCTCGGTGAAGATGTCGGAAAATGCGGGTATATCCTGGTAGATCTTCTCGATCACCGCCAGCGTGCCCTTGTGCTTCTTCACCATGGTTCCTGCAACCGATCCTACTTCTTTTTCGTTGCCTTCTTGCCGCCGGCTGCGCCGCCTCCAAGCTTCTGCTTCTCCGCCTTGGTCAGGACCTTGTTGGATACCTCCTCGGGCGGTGCCAAGCTGGATACGTGCTTGTTGCACAGTTGCAGCAGCTCCAAAGTGTTGAGGTTACCGCTGTTGAAGCGTATCTCCTTGGCCTTGGCTTGTTCTGGGGGGAGGGAGTGAGTTATTAGTTAAGGGTAATAATCTTTGGGGATAACCCAACTCTTACCCTGCGCTGAATCTATGAGGGAGAACTTAATGGAGGCCTGTTGACGGTCGCACACAATGTCTGACTTGACCACGCACTTGGGATTCGTCTGCACAACCTTCGGGGTGGAGAGCAGGAACAAGAACTCGCTGTGGAAAAAGTAGGTTATTAGTGATTATTGATTTGTCCATGTTTTGTGTTGCAGGAGCAGCGCCGGAGCAGCCTCAAACTGACGCCGACACCGACCAAGATGTCCACGGAGCGCGAGCTGGCTCCCGGGGGGCCAGCTCAGCTCCACCCGCACACGTTGCCGCTGACGTTCCCGGACCTGCAGATCACCTCCGCGGTGGGCATCATCGGCAAGGTCTACGGTGAGTCATTGTCCATCGTCCTGCATCAGTACTCATGAGCTTCACACACATCACTGCACCTTTTCGGTTTGCCTTCTATGTTTTTGTTCGAATTTTGCTTTTTCTCCGTTTTGCTTACGCACTTTAGTTCAGTTCCGTGAAAATTTTCCCATCCATCGCGCACTGCGCATGTCCCAGAATCGATAAAAGAAAAGCGCTTTTCCCGAACAAGAACTCACCGTGTGGACTTGACGTTTTCCGCAAATGGATCGAACTGCACTGTGATGCGCTTGACGCCCTTCAGGTTAACGCTCTTTAGCTGCTTGCCAATGGCCGAGACGATGCCGCCCGACCGGCGCAATGCGCCACTAAAAGGCACCGACATAGTGTACCCAAAACTCTGCTAAATAAATGCGCTTAAGCAGCAAAAGTTTACGCTTAAAAGTAAACACGTAACAACGCACTCTACGTAACAGCTGAGGGCGATAACTGTGAGCGATATCGATTGACGATAACATCGGTACACCTTCCCAACACTGCACGCGTTGTGGAACGCTAAAATGAGTGAACGATAAAAAAAATGGCAATCGAAGAAGAAGCGTGCGTTGAATTCAAGCCGTATATGGTCGTCCCGCTCGCACGCACGCGCCAGAGCCAGAGTGCTTTGCCCTCATTTAAGTGTGGTTAAGGGTACATAGCATTCGTCCCACTCGCACAAGTCGCGAGTCGAGTACAATTTTTGTGTGGACGTCCAGTGTGTGGCTGCGTGGGAAAAGCTGATGAAAATTGCACTTTTTGCATAATGCGCGGCGTGAAAAGCTAACAAAAGTTGTGGAAAATCAAAATTGAGTTGTTTGGCCACGGTTTGTGCGTAAGAGCGGGCGGCGCGAACGTGTTTGGTGCACAAAAACCACGTCTCGAAAATCAAGAATTCTACGTGCACACATTTTTTGCTGCCATATAAAACGCATACAAACGCATTTCGTGCTGTATAGAGCAGAGCAGAGCAGCAGTTTTCACACACACTCTCACACGCAGCACACAAAAAAAAAAACCACACAGGCACACAAACTCACACTCACGAGCGAGTATGCGAGCATAAAGAAGAATTTTTTCTTAGTTGTATTACAAGAGCATTAGATACGTATATATAAATATATATAAGTATATAAATATACATATATACACGCCTATGTGTGTACATAAAAAAAATACATATATAAATTAAACGAAAGCTGTGCCTACATTTGTGTTCTTTTCCAATACTAAAATAACAAAAATCAACAACAATAACGAAAATAAAATAAATTTAATGCAAATAAAAAGCGAGAGAGAGAGCCAGAGCACTTGTCTGTGCTAATTCCAATTTATAAATACGCCTACGCCACCACGCCCACGCGCAACAACAAAATAAGAGAGAAAAAAAACCAACAAATCAACTACAACAAATGCAAAATCAACCAAACGAATAAAACTTTAAACTACTTTAAAGTGTGATAAGCAAAAGGCTGAAATCAAAACTAAAAATAATTAGTAGAAACCAAAAGCAACAACAACCACAAACAACAACAATCAATCAATTACATTTTACACCAAAACACGAAAACATAAAGAAAACACGAGCCAACCTTTTTATACATTAATTATTTTTCTTAAACAAACCTAACTTAGTGCAAAAAACATGTATCCAGTCGGACAACGTAAGTGCAGGCGATCAGAATAAGAAAAAAAAAACTTTACAGACTACAGACGTTGCTGCCACAAGTTTCAAGCACCCCGCACCCCCCTTAGTCCTCGCTAATCAAGTTTTTGATGTTCTACTTGCACCTCCTGCAAGTGCCAGAGTTTTAAGAGAGAACCAAAAGGCAAACCAATTGGCCATCAATTCCATACTTTTAATGGGTATCTACAAATGGCATTTCCAATATACTAAAATATTAAATTAAATATGAATTGAGAATTAAATCGTACAATGAATTTGCTTCAGCTTCTCTGTGGAGCAGGCAATTTGAATCTCACAAATACACAACCACTGACATGGCGTCACAGACACGTGCGTAGAGAGTTGAAAATGCGCAAAATTGGGTCAACGACCGTCGCGACGCAATAGTTTCCTCTTGGGGGTTGCTTTCCAACGTTTAGCTCTCAGCTTTTGGGGTTTCCGCTGGCCCATTCAAAAGTATCTGTGTCTCCGGCTAAATTCAAGAGCAGACTTTTCAAATTGCGTCGCAATTTGATGCTGTTTGTGCGTATTTCTGTTAAGTCTATGCGCTTTCGAGGGGGAGAAGCGATTCCAATGCAGGGAAGTTGTCGTCATTTCAGAAAAAGATTTGTCAGTGGCACATTGCCTTATGGGTAAACACTTTTCGAATAACAAAGTTAATTTAAAGTAAACAGTAAACATAAAAAATGTATATATTTTCTTTAGATTCATTCCATAAACTTTGAATAAGAAATTCCAAATTCCAAAAGTAAACAAAAACAAAAATCGGTGCCTTCGAAAACAGTTTATTATAGTTGCATATTGAAGCTTAAACAAAAACTTAGCTGCAGAAAATGACACTTTTGTAGAGCATCGAAATCTGGCATCACCTCGATCGGATTCAAGGACTTAGACTATTAACAATAAACAAATGGTGGCTAACCCAATACTTTGATACACAATCCCCTGCCCAAACCCTCACCCAATTTCAAACACAATACTGACCAGGGCAACGACTTGTGGCAGCAGGAACATCTTACACACACAGAATTCTACCAAAAAAACATACATATTGATTGATAACGATGATGAAGGAAAGCTGTAACTAAAATATTATTAACGCACTCTAATTTTTTTTTTGTTTTTCGTTATCGATTTTCATTTTGGATTCTTCTCATCGTTTCACCTTTGACATTTTGATTTGGACTTTTAATCATCGACAACCATTAATTGGCCATTACTATCATTCTGATTTAAACCTCTTCCTTTCATTGATTTATTTTGCGATTATTTGATTACATTTTCTTTTTATAGAGTCACAGTGGACCCCCTCGCCCACTCGGCCTCAGAGTCCCTCTCAGGCGCAGACTAGCTTCGACACGCTCACATGTAAATCTCTCTCCAAAAACGAAAATTATTACTAAAATTACTAAGAACCTTAAGCGATTTGATTGATTCGAAAGCTACAAACTGTTTGTGTTTATGTTCTTTCGTTGGTGTTCCTTACAATCTGTCCTCCACTACTAACTACAATAATTTTCTATGTCAAACACAAAACTAACTCTCTTTTGTCGTAATATTACTAACAAAAACTAAAACTAAACCTAAAAATCTATGTTACTATGTACTTTTCGTTTCGTGTAAATGTTTGTTTCGTATAAATGCAAAGTGCACTTAAAGTATATTTCTACACTTAACTAAAACACCTCCAATCTCTGATTAAATTTTATAATTATACGTTTATTTTGTGTTTAGCTCGATGCATGCCAAATATAGCTTGTAGCATTCAAAGGAGTTTCCACTATGTATGGTTAATCTCAATGGAATCAGAAATATACAATAAATAAGATAGCATTATTAAAGAAGGAATTTTGTAGTAAAACAATTTTATTAAAGATCACTTTCAGACGGATTTATTGTCCACTTAAGAATACGCGTGTCATTTAAAGCAATTAAATATTTAGTGTGATTATTTAATGGGATAGTATGACATTTGAATTTATTGCTAACAAAAATAGTTATTTTCTTGTTATCTGAAGCAAGGTAAATTAAAATGTTAAAAACTGATTCCATGGATTAAACTATGCTTGTGAGAGCTATCCCCACACTTAATGTTAGAATATAGGCTAGTTTTTTCGTTTTTTTGTTTAAATTTTTAACTTTTGTAAAGTCGTAGTTGGGGAAGAAATCTAATTTTCAATTGACATTGCAGCGCCAACTGCACCAGGCACATCGGTCAATCCCACCGCGGTCACCAGTCCAAGTGCTCAGAATGTTGCAGCTGGTGGGGCAACTGTGGCCGGTGCCGCTGCAACAGCAGCCCAGGTGGCCACCACTCTGGGTACTACCACCGGCAGCGTTACGGCTGCGATCGCCACCGCAACGCCAGCCACTCAGCCGGACATGCCAGTCTTCACGTGCCCCCGTCGCCCGAATCTTGGACGCGAGGGCCGGCCAATTGTGCTGCGCGCCAATCACTTCCAGGTGACGATGCCACGCGGCTATGTCCACCACTACGACATCAATATCCAGCCGGACAAGTGCCCGCGCAAGGTGAACCGCGAGATCATCGAGACCATGGTGCATGCCTACAGCAAGATCTTTGGCGTGCTGAAGCCAGTATTCGATGGCCGCAACAACTTGTACACTCGAGATCCCCTGCCCATCGGCAACGAGCGGCTGGAGCTGGAGGTCACTCTGCCCGGAGAGGGCAAGGATCGCATCTTCCGTGTGACGATCAAGTGGCAGGCGCAGGTGTCGCTCTTCAATCTGGAGGAGGCTCTCGAGGGTCGCACCCGTCAAATACCCTATGATGCCATCCTGGCCCTTGACGTGGTCATGCGTCATCTGCCCAGCATGACGTACACGCCAGTCGGACGCAGCTTCTTCAGCTCTCCAGATGGTTACTACCACCCCTTGGGTGGTGGTCGTGAGGTGTGGTTCGGTTTCCATCAGAGCGTGAGGCCCTCACAGTGGAAGATGATGCTCAACATTGATGGTGGGTTTTCACTCGATTGAATCTTTTATCTGTAGCTAACCTTTTGCCATTTACCAGTCTCGGCCACCGCCTTCTACAAGGCTCAGCCTGTGATTGACTTTATGTGCGAGGTTCTGGACATTCGTGACATCAACGAGCAACGCAAACCGCTGACTGACTCACAGCGTGTCAAGTTCACCAAGGAGATCAAGGGGCTCAAGATCGAGATCACCCACTGCGGCCAGATGCGTCGCAAGTATCGCGTGTGCAACGTGACCCGTCGTCCCGCCCAGATGCAATCGTAAGGAATCTAAACACTAAAGCCTATCAGATATTTCTAGCATTTTTTCCAATCGTTATTTCAGCTTCCCCCTCCAGCTGGAGAACGGACAGACCGTGGAGTGCACCGTGGCCAAGTATTTCCTGGACAAGTACCGCATGAAGTTGCGCTATCCGCATCTGCCCTGCCTCCAGGTGGGCCAGGAGCACAAGCACACTTACCTCCCCCTGGAGGTGTGCAACATTGTGGCCGGACAGCGGTGCATCAAGAAGCTGACCGATATGCAGACCTCGACCATGATCAAGGCCACTGCCCGCTCGGCCCCGGATCGCGAGAGGGAGATCAACAATCTCGTGAAGCGCGCCGATTTCAACAACGACTCGTATGTGCAGGAGTTCGGCTTGACCATATCCAACTCGATGATGGAGGTGCGGGGACGTGTGCTCCCGCCTCCGAAGCTCCAGTATGGGGGACGTGTATCCACCGGAATCACCGGCCAGCAGCTCTTCCCACCGCAGAACAAGGTGAGCCTTGCATCGCCCAACCAGGGCGTCTGGGATATGCGTGGCAAGCAGTTCTTCACCGGCGTGGAGATCCGCATCTGGGCCATTGCCTGCTTCGCCCCACAGCGCACAGTGCGCGAGGATGCACTCCGCAACTTCACTCAGCAGCTGCAGAAGATCTCGAACGATGCGGGCATGCCGATAATTGGCCAGCCTTGCTTCTGCAAATACGCCACCGGGCCGGATCAGGTGGAGCCGATGTTCCGCTACCTGAAGATCACCTTCCCGGGGCTGCAGCTCGTCGTGGTGGTGCTGCCGGGCAAGACGCCCGTGTATGCGGAGGTGAAGCGCGTGGGCGACACCGTCCTGGGCATGGCCACCCAGTGTGTGCAGGCCAAGAATGTGAACAAGACATCGCCGCAAACGCTGTCCAATCTTTGCCTCAAGATCAACGTCAAGCTGGGTGGCATCAACTCGATTCTGGTGCCCTCCATTCGCCCAAAGGTCTTCAACGAGCCGGTTATCTTCCTGGGAGCGGACGTGACTCACCCCCCGGCCGGCGACAACAAGAAGCCATCGATTGCTGCCGTTGTGGGCTCCATGGATGCTCATCCATCGCGATATGCGGCCACAGTGCGAGTGCAGCAGCATAGGCAGGAGATCATCCAGGAGCTGAGCAGCATGGTGCGAGAGCTGCTCATTATGTTCTACAAGTCCACGGGCGGTTACAAGCCCCACCGCATCATTCTGTACCGCGACGGCGTCTCCGAGGGCCAGTTCCCGCATGTGCTGCAGCACGAGCTGACCGCCATTCGGGAGGCGTGCATTAAACTGGAGCCGGAGTACCGGCCGGGCATCACATTTATTGTGGTTCAGAAGCGCCATCACACACGTCTCTTCTGCGCCGAAAAGAAGGAGCAGAGTGGCAAGTCCGGCAATATACCCGCCGGAACCACCGTCGATGTGGGCATCACCCATCCCACCGAGTTCGACTTTTACCTGTGTAGTCATCAAGGCATCCAGGGCACCAGTCGCCCCTCGCACTACCACGTGCTGTGGGACGATAACCACTTTGATTCGGACGAGCTGCAATGCCTGACGTACCAGCTATGCCACACCTACGTGCGATGCACTCGGTCCGTCAGCATACCGGCGCCGGCCTACTACGCCCATCTGGTGGCCTTCCGAGCCAGGTAAGTTCATCGCTTTTAATCGTTAATTAACGAAGCTAACATTCAAATATGTTAACTGACTCGTTGGAGATCTTTCGATCGTTTCAATCATTTAAGAGAAATCATCGATAGTGTGTTAATTCAAATAGTTTTTAAATAAATCATTTGATGAACGCTATAGAAAGTAAATTTTTTAGCACTTTAAACTGTTTAAAATCTTCCAAAATGTATCGCCTTTACTTTTAACGAAGTTAACTTTTCCATTAACGCTCTTGATTTAAGGGTGCCCATCTATGAGAATCTCTCTTTGAAACATTAAGGATGGTTAATTTACTCGAATTTATTCGTTGCAGATATCATCTGGTGGAGAAGGAGCACGACTCGGGCGAGGGCTCACACCAGAGTGGCTGCTCCGAAGATCGGACACCGGGCGCCATGGCCAGGGCCATCACAGTGCACGCGGACACCAAGAAGGTCATGTACTTTGCCTAAAAAGTATCGCGAACCCACGAACACCCCAACCACAAACCACATCCACACCAAAAAGCTAAGGAATACAAAATCAGTTTTCGAAATTCGATTCGAATAAGCTAAACCCCATCCCAAGACCCACTTCCCCCTCTCAGATCAGCAAGCGGATGAGAAAGCCAAGCGTACATGTTTAGTAATAAGTTTAAGGTTACACTTTTATGGGTGAACGCCGAGACGGTGAACAGAAGGATCTTGCATGCATTAGTTTTTTTTAGTAAAGAAAAAGAGAAAAAAAAACAACAACAACAAAAAATCCCACAAAGACACACACTCTCACACATCCACACAAATGGCAGGCAGAATAGGCGTAGGCATAGGGAATCGAATGTTATGCACAAGTTTGCGCAACCGATGGAAAATAAACGATACAAACGAATGCGAATTGTGAAAATTCTCAAAACAAGCGTAGCAAACAAATTGAAAGTTAATAGAAATCAACTAAAGGGAACAAAAACTACGACAGCAACACCAACTAACAAAAAAACGAAATCGAAAACAAAAACAAAAAACAAAAACAAAAAACATAACCATAAACATAAAATGGCATCCACACGTGAGAGAGACAACTTTTCTAATAGAAATTACGATTACATTGTACAATATATTTTTACACGATACGAAATGAAGACATGATACTGAACGAATGAATGCATATAACCAAAGGTTTTTAGTATACAAAAGTGAATACGTTGCTGATCGACTCGACTCACACACAACAAGCGCGACACGACACGACACGACACAACACCAACAACTCGGATTCTCTGTACTGTGAACGAAGACCACCACCAAATTACAACAATTACAAAAACTACAAAAATAAAACCAAACCACAAGCGAAATAAAGCGACAGGCGAACAGCATTGGAAGCGAGGAAGCGAACACAAGTTAGCATGTACGAAATGGAATACTTCAATAACTAAAGTGCAGATTAAACAAAGCAAGGACATTTAATAGTTTGTAAGTTGGGCTCTACCAAAAACAAAAACAAAAACAAAGCAAAACAAAATCCAGAGCATGCCAGACATGAACGGGTGATGAGATACCGAGAACTGCAATTTCAACAAGGGACAAACTTTTGGTCAAAACAATGATGTATACTTATAGAGCGGAGCATAATATTAAACTAAGTAATACTAACTATTTAAAGTTTTTAAAAAATGCATATTACGAGAAGAAATACTTAAGTTCGAAAGTGCAAATAACACGTGCAGATATTTTATGTTAGTCTTTAGTTGACCACTCTGTAAGCACACACTCACACAATATCACAACACCCAGAACTCTCCCCCAGCCCCAAGTCCAAGGCATATCACTCAATGTCCTCTTATTTATGTACCTCCTACAATTAGCTTAACAATACTTAGTTGTATCTTGTATTTTTTTAAAAGCGAAACGAAATTCGTTGATTTCTTCAAGTTGATTCTTCGAATGGAAAGACGTATCAAACAAACAACAGGCCCGCTTTTCAACTTGTACTTGCGTATTAATTAACTTTAGAGCAAAGTGGTGTACGGGTAACATACATATAAACAAGGTAACTCTGCTCCAACGTCCCCAGGGAGAGAGGTGGCAACTACATTTCAATATTTTACAAAGTAGTTTTAGTTTTGCCAACCAACCAGCAAGCAGCAACAAACAATATCAATATGGAACGTATGTTTAATAATTGTACTATATCGAGGACACAGTTCAAGTTAACATTATAATCAGTTGTTATTTATGCGGTGCGCGGGAGGTTGCTCTCCGTCTCCCCCGCCCCGAACCTAATTTATACTTGTGTACATCCTTCACAGAACCTTTAATTTTAGATTTAGTTTTCAAGTTTGCAAACTGTTTTGCCAACCTTACCTTATGTGAACATTATAAAATACATATTTAAATCTAAAAGCTTATATTTAATCATTTATTAAACTTACAAATTAGTTGGTAATCTTAAAGAGAGGAGAAAGAGAACAGAAACCATAGAAAAGGAGGGGCTGCCACAGGCCGGCACAAGTTTCAACCAAGAACCAATCGGGGGACTCTATCATACATCCGATATTAGAAGATAGTCGAATCGATCGAACAACCAACTGAGGCTGGAAAGTAATTTTAAAACATTCGCTCTTGGAGGAAAGAACTTAAACCGAAAAAAAAAACTTAATGCGTTCTGCTGTAAATATTTTAAAGTCGGAAATGTAATTAGGTTTACCTATTGGTTTTTGGTTGGTGGTTCAGTACAGTACTGATATAATCATGAATTCCCAGAATGAGAAATTTCGGTTACATCTGAACGAACTGATCGAAGAGACGAACAACAATAACATTTTGCCGGTCTTGGGTGGTTATCTGAAATTGTAATTAATCATTTTCCATATGTTTTGTGTGGTAACGTTTCAACACAAGGGATTAAAATTTTAAATTTATTTCTAATGTTTACTTAAAGCAACACCAAGCAAAAAAACAAATCAACCAATTTTAGTTGTAAGCTATACAAAAAACAAAAACGGAACAATGCAAAAGGGTTCGAGAATCGAGGCGCGATTTGAGATCGGCCAGAGAGATCCAACATTTACATGATATATTCAATAAGTTTTAAGCTGAAGCTGAAATGTGTGCCGACAATGAATGCATCTCGTAGTTGTAAAATGAGCGAAATATTCAACAATAATTTACTTTACCAACACAATATATGAAAACATGAAAGTCCAAAGCTTTAACTACTCGCAAAGATGATAACGATGAAAACGATGATGAAATGAAGATTAAGAATCGACGGGAAAACACTTAACTAAAAATGCCAACAACCAGCTGCTATTAATCCCCATCCAATACAATGGGATATAACCATAGTCCCTAAATATGAAAATATGAAATAGATGTAAATCGTAAATCGTATACCGTAAATCGAGAACTATATCTGTATCCTAGAGTACTCCGATTTTCCCCTAGATACACATACAACAATTTAATGGTTTCTTCAGTGTCGTGCAGCTAACGAAGATAAGAGGAGATGGAGATGAAGATGGAGATCCGCTTGAGGAGAGGGTAGGAGACGGTGAAAAGGAAAAGGAAAGCCTTAGCTATGATTTCCGCCCTATGTTCTGCTCAGAGTCGATGCCCCAAAAAGAAAGACAGAAAGCCAGATATCCATATGGGAACTTACACTTTATCGTCAAAATTCAATTGAGCTTTAAACTAAAGGTAGATCGAGGCATAATATAGAAGTGAGAAAAACAAAAAAACAAGAAAACAAGTAAATAAAACAAAAAAAATTACAAATGATAAGATATAGAGTTGAGATCGCATTGTTTCTACATATTACTAATAAATGTGCCGTTTATAGATGTCTACAATTATATACAACAAATATAGGTATATGCATAGATATATAATCAGATCGAAATCGAAGCTAGAACAGCAATTTGCACAACTCTTCCTAAAGGAAATAAAAATACAAATCTAAATCTAAAATCTAACGATTAAATTATATGCCACAATTACCACGAAATCAAGAAATGATGGACGGACTAACTCCAAGCAATTATAAACGTTATATTTGATTAACTAACCTATAATATGTGTGTACTCTTTACTCTTCCAATTAGTCCCAGAGTCCCGAATCCGAATCCGCGATCCGCGATCCACTTCCCCCATAGCCACACACACTCTCCAAATCCAAACTTGGCGTAGTGTTTCAAATAAGAATCCGAATCCGAATCAGAAACAGAATCAGAAGCAGAATCAGAATAACCCTTAGCTGAAATTCGACTAGTTAAAATCTATACGAGTATATGGTATATGGTATATGACAGTTAATCGCAGTTAGGAGATCGATAACGAGAGAGATCATCATATGGTACATCCCTTTACTTTAAAAATCAACCAAAATGCCGGGTAATTAATCAATAAAATACATAATTTTAGTCCTAATTTAAGCTGAGTACGCAAAATATTATCAATCAATCGATTGATTGATTGATAGAAAGGTATATTCAAAAAGCAACGTGAGCAACGTAAATATGGGAAATCTGTAACTTTGGTGATCTTTTTAATGTTATTAGTAAAAACAAATGACATAAATCAAGTTTAACGACGAATACAAATCAAAGCAGTTTTAAATGTGACTTAAAATACGACGTAAACAACATTTTTTCCATATTAATTATATGTAACAAAAGTAAAACCAAAATCAGAGTTTGCGACAAATGCGATTCAATGGAAATCGGCGATCTTTTCGATAGAGTTCCGACAAGCTGTCTATCAATTAGATGTAAGCGCTTCGATACAAACACCATTTAAGTCAAAACATTACAAACAAAAACAAAACAAAACAAAACTAAACAACAAAAAAAAAAACAACAAACTCAATTAAGTTAAAGAAAACACAATTATATTTAACAAACAAAAAATATATGTTTTATACAAATTATAATTATTTTTATCAAGTTCTTGCGGCCCATTTTAAATCTGAGTTGTAAACATTGGCAAGCTGAACACGAAAACCAAACCCTTACAAAACAAAAAATGACTTCATTTTGTGTTTAAAATAAGAGAACAGCATATACAATTCATTTTTGTTCAATAAAAATATATTTAACTAAACATCCGACTTGCCTTTTCCTGTCATCGTTCCGGGGGGGGCCAAAATGCTGTCAGCTTTGAGGAGATCGCTTGCCAGCATTGGCTTCCAGCTGCAGACCCATCATCTGTCCAGTCGGAAGTGCTGCAGTCAGGATGCGAAGAAGGCTTTGATCATCCTGGCCCCAGGGGCCGAGGAAATGGAGTTCACCATTTCCGCCGATGTCTTGCGTAGGGCAAAAGTGAGTTGCATATTGTAAATCGATCTGAACCCTCCGATTCTTGATGGTGGATTATCTTTTCAATATAAGCTATAAAATTTCATTATTTTCCACATATTTTTTTATGGAATAAAATTTTTGAGTTTATTTGAAAAGCTCATTGTATTTAGATGGAAATGTATATTTGAATTGTTAACATTAAAAACATATAAATATGTATGTACATATATATTTTATATATTTACATATTTTTTTTGGTTTTTTATTATACTTTTTCAGAGGGTAATATAATTTCGACCAGAAGTTCACCACATAGAAGTTTGTATATGTATTCTTGATCAGCATCTTTGAACCCGAAGCTAGTCTTCCGTTCTTGATTTTTGCGATATGAAATAAGTTGTTCAAATTCCCCATCAGATAAATGTCACTGTGGCCGGCTTGGAGAACTGCGATCCGGTGAAATGTTCCCGTGAAGTGGTTATTGTGCCCGACACTTCACTGGACCAGGCATTGGGTGAGGGTAGCTATGATGTGGTGGTCCTGCCGGGAGGATTGGCCGGCAACAAAGCCCTAATGAATTCCTCGGCCGTTGGTGATCTTCTGCGCATTCAGGACTCGAAGGGAGGACTGATCGCAGCCATTTGTGCCGCTCCCACTGCACTGGCCAAGCACGGCATCGCCCAAGGAAAGGCTCTAACATCTCATCCAGATATGAGACCTCAACTGGAGGCCACTTACTGGTAGGTTTCAGGATAGTCACAGATTCTTACAGTATTAGTCCATAATTTAAATAACAGCAAACTAGATTCCAATGCGATTATTTTGGGTTTAAATTAATTAGTGGCTCTAAATTAAATTTAATTAAATTGTAATTTATTAAAATATTAATTTTAAGAAACTGAAATATGTAAACTATAAATTAAAACGTTACAATTTTTGTTATTAGCTATGTGGAAGACCAAAATGTGGTGCACGATGGTAATCTCATAACAAGTCGTGGTCCTGGAACATCCTTTGATTTCGCCCTGAAGATAACCGAGCAGCTGGTTGGTCCAGAAGTAGCCAATAAAGTGGCCAAAGAAATGCTCCTGCAATTTAAATCTTAATTGAATTATTTAACAATTTTGACCTAATATTCGAAATTGATGGAATAAAGTTCTGAGTTCTATTTTTCTAGTTCTATTTTTTATCGATGTAATTTTCTTCACAGTTTGCAACCCGTTTTAATTAATTTAATCTTGGTTATCGGTGTAATTTTGGAATAAAGGTCATTTGATAATATCGTTTTCCTTGCTTTGTTTTTATTTTCTATTGTTGCTGTGCAATTTATTTGGTAAATTTCACACTTATTAACTTAATTGCAAGAGCTTATGTTTTACAATATCATAAAAATGTATGGCGTTTTTTTTTTAAATTGCTTGTTTTCTCTTATCGACTTTCTTTCTTTCGATTCAAACAGGAAATCAAGAAAGATTGTAGATAATTTAATAGAGCGACGCTGTCTTAAAGTTTGTATGTTTTTATATATATACTCTTACAGAGGGTATTATAAATTGGGATAATTCTTTGTAAATCCTAAAAAGAAGAAATAATTTATTTAAACCCAATTGATACAGTCTAGTCGTCCGAAAAAACAACAATATATGTAAGGAAGGTTAAATCAATAAAAACGAATAGCTTTACAACACAATAGTTATTTTCAAAGATGTTCATTTAAGGAATGAGTTTACATATTTTCTTTTGTTTTATTAATTTCTGCTAATTAATGACCTTACCAAAAACTTTAATGATTAAAAAAAAAGGTGTACAAAAGCGACGACTCTGCAAGGGTATTTAGATTTCAGCTTTTCCTAGTTAATTGTTAATAATTGTGATAATTTCATGTTGTTTGAGCACATTGCAACAGCTACCAGATGTTTAGAGTCAATTATCTGCAATTGAGATTAGCCCTTATCAGTTATCGGTCCCTACATACTCCATCGGCCATACATCTGGTGGGCAAACTTATGTACGAGTATGTATGTACATAGGTGAGTGGTGAGCTCTCTCGGAAGTGCGGCGGTTATCTCTGCCTCCCTGTCCGTGTGGTGGTCAGCAAGCGGGAGCTTTCCTCCCCCGGGATCAATCAGCGGACTACTACAAATAGAGCACATTGGGTGGGACTGACGCTCAGACGCTTCGCGGATTTTGGGGTGCACGGTCGGGAGCGAGAACGAGAATGATTCTGATTACTTTGACCCTGGGCCTGGCGGCTATCGGGCTGCTATATTTGGTCATGACCTGGAACTATGGCCACTGGACAAAGCGGCGGATTCCGGGACCCAAGCCCAAACTTTTTACTGGCAACTATCCACATATGTTCACGATGAAGCGACACATGATCTACGACATCAACGACGTATACACGTGAGTGCACAGATATTTATATATACATCATATATACAAATATATATCACACCAATTTTCATCATTGTCAATTTAAACCAATTTCTAAACTTAGGAATTATTAAGCTATAAAACAGCAAACAGTGCATAATATATTGTACTCAGATCTGTCCCAAGAATTGTTCCAGCTATAACATTAAATAATACTCGTATCTCAGATTTGGGGAGTACGAGCTATAATTGAGAACAATTTCTGTTATTATAAAATAGTACAAAAAAAATATATATTTCCAGTTGATGAATATATTTATATTTCATCTTAAGGAAGTTTGTGCTATAAATTGAAAATACTTTTTGTGTAATTTTATGAATAACTTCAATAAAATCAAAATCCATTTGAAAATACCTATATTTGTTTTTTATATTTTGTTATATTAATAATACATTTAAACTTTATTAATTTACTTTAAAATATTATGTAATAACAACAAACAAATACTCTTACCGGGCTCTGAAATCTGCCCCAAAAATATTTAAATTATATATTTAATCTATCATTTGAAAAATGTTTTTTTATGACTTCTATGAAATCAATATCGTATTGGATTTTTGTATTTTTTTTGCAAATTTAAAACATTTGCAATTTATTGTTTATTTATATAATTTATTAATATAATTTGTGGCCATTAGGAAGTTCAAGAGCAAGTATGACGCTGTGGGAATCTTCGGCGGACGCACTCCACAGCTTCTGGTGATCAGTCCGGATTTGGCGCGTCGGGTTTTCGTGTCCGATTTCAAGCACTTCCATGACAACGAGTTGTCCAAAAACATGGACGAGAAGACCGACTTCATTTTTGCCAACAATCCCTTTTCGATGTCCGGCGAAAAGTGGAAGCAGAGGCGGGCCGATGTCACTCCTGGTCTAACCATGGGACGGGTGAGTTGTGCATTATACTTCTAATAACAATTCCAATAAACAATAATGAATACAACAAATATATATATATATAGATAAAGACGGTCTATCCAGTGACAAATCAGGTGTGCGGGAAACTGAGCGATTGGGTGATCAAGCAAACGCGCCTCGGGGCTCCCGATGGAATCAATGCCAAGGATGTAAGTTGAGGAAAATGATTAGATTCGATGGAATTATTCAGAATTAATATATAATATTCATGCCAGATAATCTAGAGCTTAAAAGTAATTAAACTTTAAAAACATTCAATTTAAAAAAAATTATTTTCTATACATATTTATAAAACTATTGATTTCTCAATCTTATTGATTTTAATATACTTCTCTTAAACACAATTTTCAAAGAAATTACTAATTGGTCAAAATAACAATAAGATACATATTGAAATGTGGCAGTTACATTTTCTCTAACAATATTTCTTAATTAAATATTATAATATTATTGATGTTTAAATTGGGAAAAAAAATATTATATAATCTCAACAATTTCCCCATTACTTGGGTAAAGAAAACCAAAGTTTTTCGATGATCCTTTCCTAATCCAAGCCCATTCTAAACCCACAGATGAGTCTCCGCTTCACATCCGAAATGGTCACCGATTGCGTTTTGGGCTTGCGGGCCGAGAGCTTCTCGGACAAGCCGACACCAATTATGTCGCACATCCAGGATCTGTTCAACCAGCCGTGGACCCTGATGTTCTTTTTCGTGCTGATCAACACCTTTCCCTCGCTGAGTCACCTGATCAAGGTGCGTTTTGTCCCACTGCATGTGGAGCGCTTCTTCATCGGGGTGATGGGCAATGCCGTGGAGGCACGTCGGACTCAGTTGGCCAATGGCAAGCAGTTCGAGCGGACGGACTTCCTCGACTATATCCTGCAGTTGGCCGACAAGCGGAAATTGGATACCCGACAGTTGCTGGGTCATACCATGACATTCCTGCTCGATGGATTCGAGACAACGGCCACTGCTCTGGCCCACATGTTGCTCCTGCTGGGAAGGGACGGAAAGGCTCAGCAGCGGCTGAGGGAGGAGATAATGGCGCACCTTCAGGGCGAGGAAGAAGTCATTGCCTTTGAGAAGCTCAACGACTTGCCCTACCTAGATGCCTGTCTGCAGGGTAAGCTGATGCAATTTCACCCCTACAAGATCCCTTTTTCAAACTCCTTTCTTTGCAGAAACAATTCGCCTTTTCCCGGCCGGTTTCATGTCCAATAAGCTCTGCACGGAGACCATCGAGTTGCCCAACAAGAATGGCCCCAATATCACGGTGGAAAAGGGTACCACTGTGGTGGTGCCCCACTACTGCTTCATGGCGGACGAGGACTTCTTCCCCGATCCGCAGGCCTTCCAGCCCGAGAGATTCATGGAGCCGGATGCCGCCAAAAAATATCGCGAACGCGGAGTGTTCATGGGCTTCGGTGATGGCCCACGCGTCTGCATTGGTAAGTAGTCCGCCTAATTCTTTAGCTTCAATTAATGGTAAATCTTACGGAAAAATACAAATATTTTAAGGGTATATTTAAGGAGTTCAAATTAATTTTACATCCCCGAAAAATTGCATTTATTAAACATTTTATTGCGAAACCACGATCAATACATATGTACATATACATTTGTATATACTGATTTCTTTAGGAATAAAGATTTAGATCAGATATTTTTTTATTCCTTTAATTGAAATAATAATTAATATCCTTTAAATTAACTGAGATTACATTTTGTTCCCAGGAATGCGTTTTGCCACAGCTCAGATCAAGGCGGCCGTTGTGGAGCTGATCAGCAAGTTCAATGTTCGGGTCAATCCGAAGACCCGCAAGGATAATGATTTCGACCCGGCCACTATCGTTACTGGCCTGCGAGGCGATATTTGGTTAAACTTTGAACCGCGTCAGTGATTCGATTTGTTCACGAGACTTAATATAGGTGAACCAACTAATCCCCTCATAGTTCGGTTGGGTTTCACCAGAGTGTACCGGGAATAATAGACAAAACAATTTATTTTACATACTTACATAAATATTTGATTAACAACTACACTATAAAATATTTGTTTTCTATAATTTGTTCCAGATATGTGTCAAATCAATTACCATGTAGTAACATATATACTCGTAATAAAGAATCAGCAACTACAAACGTTGTTTATCATGGCACTTTTTAGACCCTGTACCCAAAGGGTAAAGGGTATATTAAGTTTGTGCAAATGTATGTAACAGGCAGAAGGAGGCGTGGCAGACCCCACAATGTTTATATATTCTTGATCAGCATGACGAGCTGAGTCGATATAGCCATGTCCGTCTGTCCGTCTGACCGTCCGTCCGTCCGGATGAACACACGGATCTCAGCAACTGTAACCGCATTACCAGTGTAGATTCTCCTAATACTGACGCAATTAGAGTCGGCGCTGTATCGCGAATTACATAAACAAGACGAATTTCGTTTACCATGAAATTGTTTCGGAAATGGATTAAATATGAAACTGATCGTTTAAGAAAATATAAAACTCCAAGATACCCAAGAAACATCACTCTGATTTGAAACACTAAGAAGAGCAGACCTGCCATGGACCCCATCAAGATCAATTTGGCAATCCTGTTCATTATCGCAGCCATGGTGTCCTTAGCCTCTGGCACCCATTTGCTTGGGCACCGTCGTGGACATTGGCATGGACATGGACATTGGCATGAGCATAGTTATACACATGGGCATAGACATAAACATGGAATCGGAGCTGGAGTTGGTGTTGGAGTAGGAGCTGGAGTTGGAGTTGGAGCTGGAGCTGGAGTTGGAATTGGAGCTGGACTGGGAATTGGAGGTGGACTTATGGGTGGATTATTAGGGAGACCTGTAAGGAGACCTGCAGGTGGACTTGGAATTGAAGGTGAACTTGGAATTGGAGGTGGTCTTGGAGAGAGACCTGTAAGGAGACCTGCAGGTGGACTTGGAATTGAAGGTGAACTTGGAATTGGAGGTGGACTTGGAGAGAGACCTGTAAGGAGACCTGGAGGTGGACTTGGAATGGAAGGTGAACTTGGAATTGGAGGTGGACTTGGAGCGAGACCTGTAAGGAGACCTGGAGGTGGACTTGGAATTGAAGGTGAACTTGGAATTGGAGGTGGACTTGGAGCGAGACCTGTAATGGAGGTGGACTTGGAATTGAAGGTGAACTTGGAATTGGAGGTGGACTTGGAGCGAGACCTGTAAGGAGACCTGGAGGTGGACTTGGAATTGAAGGTGAACTTCGAATTGAAGGAAGACTTGAAGGGAGACCTGTAAGGACACCCGGAGCTGTGAATAATTATAATACTTTGGGCGACGATCTGAATAATTACCAGTATTGAGACAATGTATAACGCGAATTAATCCAAATTGTATTTGTTTTAAATAAACATATGAATTAACGAAATAAAGTAATGAAAGTAAAGTTCAAGAAATGATCAAGTTCATTTGTCAAGATACATTTAATGATATTTTCCATACCACTTAATTTATCATTCAAATTTGACATTATAGCTATATTTAGGACCATTAATTTCCCCTCCGATTGGCAAGAAACTACCATAAAGTAAAAATGTGATGACATATAAGTAAGGCGGAAACAATTTATTTTACATACTTCTAATCTTAGTTTACTGTAATTTCTTCCGGAAATGTGTACAATCAATTACCCCAAAATAACTATATAGTAAAGGATCAGCAGCAATTCACACTGCGAGGGGAGCGAATCTGGTATGGATCTCATCAAGATATGTGTGATGCTATTCCTCATTTGAGGAGCATTAATGTCCTTGGCCATTGCCTAAAACTATGGCACGGATAATACTCCAATTTCCACAAATGAAAGTTTGCCTGTACATTTAATCTTTAAGCGGAATAAAATTAATAAGGATATTTTAGATTACAAAGAATGAGTATGATTAACCGAAATTAAAATCTAGGCTTAAAAGACCTTTGGAACTATCAAAGTCTGACTTAAATTAAGGCAGCGATGACATTTTGAAACTTTGTTCGCTTTATAAATAAACAATTACCACATCCCTTTGCTCTTTGACTGAACGAAAGCGAAAATGGTTGGTTAAAATATATTTTCTTTGTCCACATATTTATATTCTTCTCGCGAATTACATAACCAAGACGAATTTCGTTTAAGCTACCATGAAATTGTTTTGGATATGTATTAAATTTATAGGATGCGATCGTGAAACAAAGTTTTAAAAACCAAGTTGTACAATATGTACTCGTACGCTATTCACTTTGTTTTGAACCATTAAGGAAAGCGGAGCAGCTATGAATCTTATCAATATAAATTTGGTAATCCTGCTCATCCTCGGAGCAATGATGTCGTTGGCCTCTGCCAGACGCTTCCGTCATAGGCCAAGAACCCACCTAATGGACCCCCCAGAACCACGACCGGATGATTACTGACTTTAAGTCGAATTATATAGCAAATTAATTAAAAAAGTATTTTTTGAAATAAATATATGGTTTGACTGAACAAAGTATGATTCAAATATTGAATTAAAGGGAGATTCATGGAGCCGGATGCCGCCAAAAAATATCGCGAACGCGCCGTTTTCATGGGCTTCGGTGATGGCCCACGCGTCTGCATTGGTAAGTAGTCCGCCTGATTCTTTAGCTTCAATTAATGGTAAATCTTACGAAAAAATTCAAATATTTTAAGGGTATATTTAAGGAGTTAAAATTAATTTTACATCCCCGAAAAATTGCATTTATTAAACATTTTGTAATAGATGTAGAATTTTAATGGGAAACCATTTCCACTACCAATAACATATATATTGATAATTTAGGAATAAAGATTTAGATCAGATATTTTTTTATTCCTTTAAGTGAAATAATAATTAATATCCTTTAAATTAACTGAGATTACATTTTGTTCCCAGGAATGCGTTTTGCCACAGCTCAGATCAAGGCCGCCGTTGTGGAGCTGATCAGCAAGTTCAATATCAGGGTCAATCCGAAGACCCGCAAGGATAATGATTTCGACCCGGCCACCATCGTTACAGGCTTGCGAGGCGATATTTGGTTAAACTTTGAACCGCGTCAGTGATTCAATTTGTTCACGAGACTTAATGTAGGTGAACCAACTAATCCCCTCATGGTTCGGTTGGGGCTCACTGCAGTTAACCGGGAATAATAGACAAAACAATTTATTTTACATACTTACATAAATATTTGATTAACAACTGCATTATAAAATATTTGTTTTCTATAATTTGTTTCAGCTATGTGTCAAATCAATTACCATATAGTAACATATATACTCGCAATAAAGAATCAGCAAATGCGAACGTTGTTTATCATGCAATTTTTTAAGCTCAATAAATATGTTATTGCTAATGTTAGGAGCATTAATGTCCTTGGTCGATGGTCCAACCTTTTGAGGAATCGAATTTGACTAATTGGATAGCGAATCTACGAGTATCATAAAACTAATTAAGCTGAATTACAACTTAATTGCTAATTTTAGGAGTGCTGCTGTATTCAATTTTCCATCGGCTCAATAAAAATAAATTGTACGATTATGTTCACAAATATCATACATCACATTTTGTTATATGTACGAGTATATATACATATGAAGCCGACAAGAATCGGGAATAATAAGCTTAAACAATTTATATACCTTATTAACGATTCCTTTAAAAAATCGGAGATTCCTCTAATTTGCTATGAATGTGTGTTAAAAACAATTACCATGAAATATCTATATAATAGAGGATCAGCAACTTCTTGGCTATCTACAAGTATCATGGAACTTTTTAAGCCGAATTTCATATTGTTGGTAGTGCTAGGAGCACTAATGTCCTTTGCCGATGGGTACCAACCTTTTCCGGAACCGGAATGTCGACGTGGATATGCAATGTTGGGGCAGCGTTGCCCCACCATAAACTTATTGACCAAGATTGACCAATGTGATATGTCATAACATTTTGGCTTGCCGGCACACCTATATACCTAAGAATCCGATACGAACCGGATATAATAAGGAGAAACAAATATATAGCTCGATTTTTGTTATGGGTCGAACAAATGTCCCGGCGAAAGGACTAAGGACAACGCTGGAATTTATTTTAATAAAATCAAGTTGCCGGGCCACAGCAAATGGGTTCTAATGGACCATCCATATATAAACCATATATATGTATATATATATGAATATATATAGCTTATTAACAACTACTTTACAAAATATTACTTTACTAAAATTTGTTACGGATATGTGTAAAATCAATTAGCATAAGTAAATATATAATTGAGGATCAGCAACCAATTGGTTAATATTAAATTCACACTTAAAGGCTAGCGTTCCTACGAGTATCATGGAACTTACTAAACTGAATATAATATTATTATTAGTGTTGGGAGCATTGATTTCTTTTCCCGACGCTTGCTCATCTTTGAAGAATCCGTTTTGTCCAGCATCATTTGTCAGGGAGGGCCAGAAATGCCGAAGAAAACATTGACCAAGTTCTCATTGTATCTCAATAAAAATAATAAATTGTGCGATTGAATTCAGAATTACCAAATGTCATATAAGTTTTTTGTGTTATTTATTCCCGAGATGTGTCAAATCAATTAACTAACATAAACTATATAATAAAGGATCCATTGACTTCCACAAATATATATAGATAATTCCGTAATTCCCACAATTAAAAGTTTGTCTGTATATTTTTATTGTTAAAGCGGAATAAAATAAATAATAAATCTAAAATATGATTACAAAGAACTTAAATAATCCGAAAATTGTATGATTAAACGAAATTAAAAAGGAACGTTGGGAGAAAATGGGTTATTGACCATAACTCTGGTGTTTTTGAAGATTATTAATTAATGCTTGGACAATATACTTTTAATAAACATTTAAGCTGACTTGGAAAATTACAAAAATCTGACCACTATATCCTATAGTTGTCATACAAACTATAGAAGGGTAGGGTATTCTAAGCATCTTCCTTTCTAGTTTAGCTATATAAATAAACAATAAACAATAAACCTTTGCCAGATGGACGCAAATATTTTGTTTTACCCGCACATTTACATTTCGTATCGCCAATTACATAAACAAGACGAATTTCGTTTACCATGAAATTGTTTCGGAAAAATATAAAACTCCAAGATACCCAAGAAACATCATTCTGAATTCAAACACTAAGAAGAGCAGATCTGCCATGGATCCCATCAAGATCAATTTGGCAATCCTGTTCATTCTCGCAGCCATGGTGTCCTTAGCCTCTGGCACCATTGTCCTTGGGCTCAGGCGTGGACATTGGCATGGAAATGGACGTTGGCATGGGCATGGGCAAGGAGTTGGTGTTGGAGTTGGTGTTGGAGTTGGTGTTGGAGTTGGAGCTGGAGTTGGAGTTGGAATTGGAGCTGGACTTGGAATTGGAGGTGGACTAATAGGTGGATTATTAGGGAGACCTGTAAGGAGACCTGCAGGTGGAGGTGGACCTGAACTTGGAATTGAAGGTGAACTTGGAATTGGAGGTGGACTTGGAGAGAGACCTGTAAGGAGACCTGGAGGTGGACTTGGAATTGAAGGTGAACTTCGAATTGGAGGTAGACTTGGAGCGAGACCTGTAAATACACCTGGAGCTGTGAATAATTATAATACTTTGGGCGATGATCTGGATAGTTACGAGTAATGAGACAATGTATAACGCGAATTAATCCAAATTGTATTTGTTTTAAATAAACATATGATTTAACGAAATAAAGTAAAGAAAGTAAAGATCAAGAAATGATCAAGTTCATTTGTCAAGATACATTTAATGATATTTTCCATACCACTTAATTTATCATTCAAATTTGACATTATTGCTATATTTAGAACCATTAATTTCCCCGCCGATTGGCAAGAAACTACCATAAAGTAAAAAAAAGAGGATGACATATAAGTAGGGCGGAAACAATTTATTTTACATACTTCTAATCTTAGTTTACTATAATTTGTTCCGGAAATGTGTACAATCAATTACCCCAAAATAACTATATAATAAAGGATCAGCAGCAATTCACACTGCGAGGGGAGCGAATCTGGTATGGATCTCATCAAGATATGTGTGATGCTATTCCTCATTTCAGGAGCATTAATGTCCTTGGCCATTGCTGATCGTCCAAGAAAGTGCCAGTGGTGCCTAAAACTATGGCATGGATAATACTCCAATTTCCACAAATGAAAGTTTGCCTCTACATTTAATCTTTAAGCGGAATAAAATTAATAAGGATATTTTAGATTACAAAGATTAAGTATGATTAACCGAAATTAAAATCAAGGCTTAAAAGACCTTTGAAACTATCAAAGTCTGACTTAAATTAAGGCAGCGATTAATTTTGAAACTTTGTTCGCTTTATAAATAAACAATTACCACATCCCTTTGCTCTTTGACTGAACGAAAGCGAAAATGGTTGGTTTAAATATATTTTCTTTGTCCACATATTTATATTCCTTCTCGCGAATTACATAACCAAGACGAATTTCGTTTAAGCTACCATGAAATTGTTTTTGGATATGTATTAAATTTATAGGATTCGATCGAGAAACAAAGTTTTAAAAACCAAGTTGTACAAGATGTACTCGTACGCTATTCACTTTGTTTTGAACCATTAAGGAAAGCGGACCAGCTATGAATCTTATCAATATAAATTTGGTAATCCTGCTCATCCTCGGAGCAATGATGTCCTTGGCCTCTGCCAGACGCTTCCGTCATAGGCCAAGAACCCACCTAATGGACCCACCAGAACCACGACCGGATGATTACTGACTTTAAGTCGAATTATATAGCAAATTAATTAAAAATGTATTTTTTGAAATAAATATATGGTTTGACTGAACAAAGTATGATTCAAATATGGAATTAAAGGAATAATCAAAAATGAATCTTGGTTATTTTTAAATCAAGATACATTATATGATATTTGTAATGTTTGTTTATTTAATTTTCACAATTGAGACCAAACCTAATTCAGTATCCTGGAACTTAAGCTGAATATGACCTTATTGCTCATTTTGGGACCAATTATTTCCCACCCCATTGATTTCAACCTTTTAAGAAACCGAGTTACCGAAAAAAATATAGGCCATTGTATCTAAATATAAATAAAATTACAATAAGTCACAAAATTTTTCCTTGGCAAGAAACTACCATACAATAAAAAAGGTTTTCAAATATAGTAAAGCGGAAACAATTTATTTTACATCTTAGTTTTCTATAATTTGTTCCGGAAATGTGTACAATCAATTAGCTTAAAATAACTATATAATAAAGGATCAGCAGCTATTCACATGGCGAGGCGAGGCGAGGCGAGCGAATCTAGCATGGAGCTCATAAAGATATATTTGATGATATTGCTAATTTCAGGATCATTAATGTCCTTGACTTCCAATAGGGTGCTATAGCAGATGGTGCCGAAAACTATGGTATGGATAATATTGTTAATTCCAGGACCGATGGTTGTAAACCTTTGAAACTAACTAAGTCTGACTCATCTAAAGGCTGTGATTAATTTTTAAACTTTGTTATAAATAAACAATTACCCTATCACTTTGCTCTTTGACTAATCGGCGACAATTGTATGTTGTCCAAATATATTTATATTTCTTTCCGCGAATTATATAAACAAGACGAATTTCGCTTAAGCTACCATGAAGTACATAATATATGCATATGATTGGGGATTATAGTAGTACTATTTGCGGTAATATATTGAACCTATTTATTGACTTCGTTCTCGTTCCGCAATATTATCTCACCTTAACTTCCGCGTATAGTGCTGGAGAGAGAAAATGGGAATTTCACACTTTCAGCCATATAAAAGCTTAAAAAAAATGTACAAATTTATATTCAATTTGCAAAATGCACCGGTCTTGTGCTGTCTTGTGTCTTTTCTTGGCCATCGCTCATGTGAGCTTCCATTTTGCGGTAATTGACGGAATTTCGCTTGGAGAATATACATATTTTAATAAATGCGTTTATTTTTTTTTAGCAAAGCCAAAATCCACAACAAATTAAAAATGAGTGCGATAGAATCTCAACAACGCACTCCTTTTATCAAACTCCTGAACACGAATATAAGTGCTTCATTCTGTGTTATTTGGAAAAATTTGGTGTTATCACTGGCTTGAAACCAAGGATCGTCCCAGGAAAAACTGCTCGAGCATTCCCACAATATGCTAGTCGAATTAAGCTTGCCGAACCCAAGTGCAAATTCGTTACCGATGGTAATAGGTGTGAGTTTGCCTTTAAGTATGCGTCTTGCTTAAAAGATCTTGGGGTAGTATAAATCCAATGAGTTCAATTCAACAAAAATCTAAATAAATTTCAATGTCCTGAGCAAAAATGCAAAAGACATAACATAAAACAAATCAATATACAAATTGCCCTTAATAGATGACCTCTGCTCTGGGATCAGGGTTTAAATAATAGTGGTTATTTGATGCCATAAGGCATAAGGACTAACCATCCTTTATTATAATTTTGATGACTATCTGTATGAAGTATTTTCTGAAAAGAATACAAATGACGGACTTTGTCTATAGAGCTCAAATTAGTTGCAAAACTATACTTTCGAAAACGCAATTCCACAATTTCAGTTACCTTTACAAATGGTCATTCTTTTTTTATTTATTCGACAATTTCTTTTTGAAAATCGACTTTTTTGAATAAGAGCGCGCCAAATGAAATTTGAATTTTCAATTTGCTTTATTCACCACAAGCCTATGTCAGCTGTTCGATTTCAACACATCATCGACAAAGAGAAGTGGAGAGCGGAGAGAATTATGTGCGTCTCTCTTTCTATCTGGCAGTTACTCCTTGCAGCTTTACCCGTTTCAGAGCGAGCTTACCCGTTCTGTAAAGCTGCGCGCTTGTTTGAAATTTAACAGAGAAAATAAATATAGGACCATGAAATTTCGATTTCCAAACCAAATAGAACATATGTACTTTTTAAATATGTTTCTAAGTCTTGAATGTTTTTCAGATCCCTTTGTAAAATTGTTTTGTAATAATCGCACTGACCAACGGCGCAAGATAGGCATATTCGAAATTAAACCCGCTTCGAAAATAATTCGCTGGCGCTTTAACCGATTCAACCATTCATTGCCCTGGTAACTGACAACGGGAATACCAACACAAGCAAAATTGAACAGAATCTCTTACACGAATGCTAACCCTTAATCGAATGAAATCAGCGGTGCGTTGAAAAACATCGAGTGTATTCGATGGCGCACCGTTTTGCGATTACGAATGTTTACGAATCAATGTGTAACGTGCATCCCTACTTTGGCCGCCAAGCAGCTCGCAAGAATAACTGTTCGCGCTCCCGAGCACGTGAATCGTTTGTTGTTGTTGTCGTCGTTGCGCCCGCTGCACTTGCAGATCCCATGTACGTGTGTCGGTGTGTTAGTGTGAGTGTAGACGGGTCATTAAATCTGCCGCCGTTCTTTTTCGGTTTGGCTTAAAATTGCACAAGTGTAACGGTTTTCATGGAGAAGTGCAGCCGCAATCATTTTGATAATGCATATTGTGTGTGCCTGTGTGTGTAACCAGAAACGCGAAAAAATAGCAGTTCATTCAAAACTGAATGCGAAAGCGGCAAAGGCAAAGCCAACAACAGCAGCAACACACAAAAAATAAATTGCCATAAATTATTTGTATAAGCTTTTGCGTGTTGAAAGAAAAACGGTGATGTGCAATAGCGAATGAAAAGCGCTCTAATAGTGGAAATAGTGGATATGTGAGCGGTGTGAATTGTGAAAATTAACATAGAGCCAACAAGGAAAATAGTTTCCAAGAAGACGAGGTGGAAGAGGAGAAGGATGATGATGATGATGAAAAAAAAAATAAAAAAAAACCTTTGCTGCACTTACACACACACAAACACTACTGTTTGTATCCCACCCTCTCTCTGCATCCTTTTCCCGGTCTGGTTTCTTACTCGCCATCTCCTTCTAACACCCGCGACCGCTCTATCTTGCTGAGAGGAAACCTGACATGCGCTCTCTCCGCTCTCGCACACTGCACTTATTGTGCCCTTTCGCATGCTCCTTCCTCTTAGTTGTCGTTTTTTTTTTGTTTTTGGTTTTTTCTTTTTCATGAGTCACGAAAGAGGGCACAAAACCGTGTAAAATAAGAAGAGAAACGTTAACAACAACAAATACCGAAATAACGAGAATTTTGCCAAGTTAAGCAAATCCAAGCAAAGTGCAATGTGCTAAATATGTCTGAATAAAAGGCGTTACTTGTTCCTTTGGCCCCCCGATTCCGTTTGGTTTTCGTTTTCCGTATTCATTCCTCATTTTGACGATTGTGTGAGTGGAATTTTTAAGGCAATAACAGCCGCTGCCTTTTGTTGTAGCGGGGGCGGGTAAACAAATTAAATAATTTGTTTATAAACTGTGTCAGAGCAAGAGTCATGTGCTCGTCTCAACCCGCTCCCTCTGACGCAGGTTCTTTTATCGACAGTCCAACATCCCTAACAATAACTATTTTCTCCATCAAAAATTTAAGGAATGTTAACGTTATTTACTGAACGGGTTTATCCTGTGTAATAAATAGTAACAGGAACCACCCTATCTGGAAAGTTGTAATATTCTAAGTAGTGGAGACTTCCGAGTTGATCAGAGTTTCGAATTATTTATTCAAATGAACACATTTTTATTAAACATGTAAAGCTCGTGTAGAAATATTTATTTAAAGCGAAGATAATGTTTATATATTCAAAAACTTCAAATTATTTACCTAGCATTATTGTTTGTTTTGAATGTGATTTAATTTGAGTTGAAAAGTTAGACTCCAAGGAATATTCCTCACAGCGAATCTCTACAGTAAGTTCAGTTAGTTGCTGGCCGGCTAATCAAAGCAATGTCAGTACAATTTCTCTAGTCTCTATTCTGCGCTCTTTCTCGCCTATCTGGTCCACTCCATCTACATATTTTGTATCGCGCCAACACATTCCCCATTGTGGCTTATCAAGACTTGCTCTAATTAGAAAATGCTTCAGTTTCTGTCATTGTCGCAAAATTCATCATCATCATACGGGGCAGCGTTGGAAAAAATCGATAGCTGGGTGGATGGTGGATGTGGAAGTGGTCGTGGAAGTGGAGGGACCAACGGTCGGTCAACTCAACGATTTTCGAGTGGTGGGTGGTGACACATCCGTGTCATGTCCCGTTCCTTTTATATCATTCATTCAAACGTAAAGGCTACACGCTACAAGCATAACTAGCACGCACACATACATACGCACGAATGAGCACGTGTGCGTGAGCCAGCCCTGACACTGACCACAGGTAGAGAGAGCCGCATTACGCTCACCTCTTATCCGCTCCCACTATTCGTTCTCCCTCTGCGCTTCTCTTCTACTCCTCTCCTCCGTGAGTTCCTTTTGCCGGTTCTGCTGCTCTGTTTACAATTTCATTTGTTTTGGTGAGCAACCCCCAAAAATATCCAAAAAAGAAGCCATTTGGCGGCAGGCCCAATTTTAATATTATTCAACTTCCATTTCCCATGCGTCTTCATTAGACTTGGAAAATAATAATAAAAAAAGGAACATTTGAATCGAAGAGAGGAGTTTTCCAACCCTGAGACACCCTTTACTGGAATCGTGGAATAATTACTAGAGAGAAGTCATAAACTTTTGAAATGTGATCTTGCAAGGCAAAACAACTTTTTTCAATTAAATATATGGCTTAGTAAAAATATTCGTAAATACATTCCTCGAAAAATATTTAAGTAAAGAGAACTTTGAACAATACTTAATCTTTAAGTATTTAAAATTATGGAAATTTAGAAAAGTTTGCGATTACTAACAATTTATTTTTATCTTTCATAAACAACATTTTCTAGGATGCGACAGTTAAAATATAAAAAAGGGTTAGAAAACTAGGATATAACAGATACTTAAATGTTTTTAGTCGATCAGTCGATATGAAGGATTCCGAAAGTATAAATATAATTAATAAATATCATTTATAAATTATCTATTATTATGATATCGTTATCTTCAAAGATAAATTATAAATTAATTCTTCCTGGAACGATATTTAGCTCTGAACGGGTTTCAAATGCAAAATGTAACTCTATCTTCTTGGGATTTCTGGACTCTGTTTATTTTTGAAAGCCTGGGAAAAAGTTTTTGTTACCAGTTTTATTAGCAATGCTTTAAAATTTAAAGCTAACGAGAAATACAATCTGAGCTACGAATATTCGGTAGGCAAACGAATAGCGTAATTAAACTATTTTCTCCATCTCGCCTGGAATCCGTCCAAAGGGGTTGTTGCCTTTGCATCGTTTGCTGTAATTATTGTTGCTGTTGTCTGGTTGGTAGTTGAAGTAGTTTTTAGTTGTTAGCTGTTAGTTGTCTAGTGGTGTTTGCCGCCTGCTTGTCGGCCTGGAAAATGCACTCAAGCGTTGGGCCCCCGGCTGCTCCTCTTCGCTGCTGAATGCGTTTTTTTCTATTTTTTTATTACTTACTGGGCCGTCTGACAAGTTTTACGTTTTTGTAGTGTTTCCCTCGATTGGCAGCGACATGCACTTGGTAGTCTGGCTGTTGCTCCAGCTGTTGTTGTTGTTGTTGTTGTCGGAAAACTCCAACCATCGAGGTCGCGAATGCGCTACAAAGTGGCCATCCGCCGTGGAAATCTTGATGTCTCCGTTGGGTGGAAGTTCTGCTCTTTTTGGTTTTTAGCTACCACAAACGGAGGTGTGTCCGCTGGCATTACCGTTGAATTTTGTTAGCTTTAGTTTGGGCTAATTGAAAGAGAACTTGGCAGTTATTCCAATAGGGTTGAAAGAGGAGTTTGAGTCACTTTGAAATTACAATTACCTTACTGAATCATATTTAAGTGTTATTACAATTTAAAAACAATTACTAAGACACTTTTGTTTCGAATTTTTGATGGACTTCACTTGTATTTCTTCGGGCGTGTTTCTGGCCATTTTTTCTCAATTCGATTTCAGGCCTACCCAATGAAGATCTTTCTATCAGTTCTATATAGTACATTAGAGGGTCAGAGTTTGGCCTGTGTGTCAAATTGACTTCGTTGCGCTCCATTAGCTAATGTTCTCACACGCTGTCGGGGGCGCAGATACTTTCTCGGTTATCTGCTTGCATCTCGGGGGAACATGTCGGGCCATATCTGGTGTGTGGCATCTGTGATAACCGAACACAATGCAATCAACCGCTCAATTTCCCCTCGAACATCCGCAGCTGAGCAACTTCCACTCCCGGCTCTCTGGACTCCGCTTCGATCTTTGCCCTTTTAAGCGGGTAATTAAAGTTCCGCCGCTCGTCGGCCAGCGACGACGCCCACCAAGAATTTTCGAGCGAATGGAGGGAGCCAAATTAGTCGGAGATCGTCTGTCCATTTATCAATTAGCGCATTACTAACTAATGGAGCAGCTGGGCAGTTCCACAAACCTTCGGAGAACCCCGGCGAATACATACACAATCGATTAAATTCGAGGCATGTCGAATACCAAATCAATTGAACCCGTTTAGCAATTTGACATGCAAATTTTTTTGTGCCCAACTAACAACTACGCTGGCGATCTGGCTGACTGATAATTTCGCCATGACATAATCCCATAACTCAGCCAGTTAAAAGACCCTGGAGGCATGATCTAATGGAGCAATCAATGCAATTTCGAATATGATTTCATTGTGGAGCTGTGGAGCTGCGGAGCCGGGGGCCTAGTTCCACATTTAATAAATCCCGGGCTTGCCATTGTTGATAATTAAACAATTTTTCAACTGGAGCGTTGTTCCCATGAGGCAGTTGCCTCTCCCCCCACCCCCTTTCAGCCTTCCGATCCCTATTCTACTATTTGTTTTTTTTTTTTCTTTTCTATTTCGAAGCGATGACGATGTCAAACTTGTTTTTTCCTCCGGCTCTCTGGACACATTTAAAATTTTGTATTTTTTGTTGTATCAACGTTTATTGTTTTGTGACTTTTGCGGTTGCTGTTTATTGGCTTTTCAACTGTCGCTTAATTGACTCTGTTGTGTCTCAACGAATTCGGGGGGTGAACCCCATCCCCATCATCATCATCATCATCATCGTGCACCCATAGACGAGCCCTGTGAGAACCGGAGACACCTACGCGAGAACGAGAACTCCCCCCGATCCAGTGGAGAAGTGTACCATGGCACCATGGCAATAGTTAGCTCATTTCCATTCCGCTCTTATCTCAAGGGTCTTTTCATATCGCCAGTTATTCCATTCAAATGGAATGGAACTTTGAGTGGCATTGGATCGTAAAGTTGAGTTGTTGTTATTGTTGTGAAGATAAAAGTGATCGCCGGGAAATTATAGCTTCGCCGGGGCAGGGTCTAGAATGGCAAGAATAGGGAACATGGAACTGCTAGTTTTGTAATATTGTTGATAAATTGATTTCAATGTAAACCTAAAATTATTTGAATATGTATATTTAAAGTAACAATTTATTTTCGTACTATTTTAATTGATAAACATAATTTCGTTCCTTTGTTTCAATGTTTGTATATTATGAAAGAAACATTTCGTATTTAAGTGTTTGATATTTTAGCTTTGTTGATAATTCCAAGATACTGAAATATTAGTCCGTAAAATGTATCTTAATGTATTCTGAGTCCTTTAAATGGTTTGCCTTATATTCTTCTTTCTTTACTAAACGAAACAAAAAGATTTTCTATTTTAGCCACTCCTAGAAGTTGTAGAAGAATCTTTCCCATTCATGGAATTTGTTTCTTCGAAAGCCATCCATTCTCCCCGAGGAATTTCAGTTGCAATTCTGCAGTGCGGCAGTGTCTAGACGGATTGGGCATCCATCTCCTTGCACCACCCGCCGCTAAATAGTTTTCCCGTCGGAGCCCTTGGCCTTCAACAGTTTTTATATTGCGTTTATTTTCTCTCTTTTTATATGGCCGGCGCCGCATTTGTAGTTTTATTTTATTTTATTTTATTTTATTTTGTTTCTCTGTCACATCAGCTGCTGTTTGTGGTCGCTATTTTGTTGGAGGGCCTTGTACATATGTCAGCGTCTACCCAATGTGTTTCGTTTCTGTCTCATTTCGATTTCGGTTTCGTTTTTATTATTTGCTATTTTCGTTCAATTTGCGCTGCTAATTTGCAAGTTTAATGCGGATCGACTTTGTTCGAATTAAGACTAAATGTGTGGATCTGCCGCTGTCTTACACGCCGGAAGGGAGGAATCGTAAATCAGTGTGTTTGTGTGTTTGAGTGTTCGAAGGCCCCTCCGATTAGATCAGCATCGCGTTTTGGGTTCCGTTTGCTCAGGTAAAACGCCTATTACACAGCACAAATTCGATTTGCAAACTAATTTGAACTTATAAAAATGTGGGAAATACTAATTTTTAATACTATATGCTTTTAGAAACCTTAGATGTTAAGAAACAAATTTTACAATTTCTGTAATGGCTTCTAAGTTTACCTTTGGTAATAACTTAGTTTTGAACAGTTCTCATTTGTCACATCGCTGCGAAAGGTGTTCAAATTTTCTTTGTATGTCGAATCTCACAGTTTCGTAAACCATTTTTTCACATGCTGTTCCCAAAAGGTGTTCAAATTTTTGTATTGTGTGTAGAGTGTCACAGTTTCGTAAGCGCTGTGAAACTTATCAAGGCATGAGCGCCATCAAAAAAACATTGCCCTGCTTATCTGCTGATAAGCAAACCGCCTCACGCACATGAAGGAAAAGGTAACCCAACCGAAAAGACCAAAAACAAACGAGTGCTTCCTTCACTCGGCCCACTCCACAATGCCTTTTTTGTATCGTTTGATAACCACTTTTGTTATTCACATTTAAAAGGCCGCCAGAGGCGTCAGTCTGTCAACCTGTTGGGCACAGTTTTGCGGGCACTGGCGATAATCTGATCAGGCTCGCCGCTCACGTCCCGCATTCCCATTTGATTCCAAATTTAGTCGCCCGGCTGGCATTTATGGAACGCTTTTATTTCTGCTCCACGTTGTACAGTTAGAGTTTGTTTATGTGCCAGCACCGGCAGTGGCAGCGGCAGCGGGAGCGGGAGCAGCAGCGTCAGAACCAGCTGATAAAGACCCGAACCAAAGTCGTCGATCCCACGCGGCACTCGAGCCCGTGTGATTTCCTATAGTAATAATACAATTTAGCAGCGATAATTGGCCATCGGGCCGAGCGAAAAGCTAATAATGAATAGAGAGAGATATACAGGAGCGGTCATAATTCTAGCATTGCAAACTCTAAATCAGTTTTATCATTGGGATTTTAATAAATACTTTTAAAGATCAACGTTTTTTTATTTATTATTAATGTGGCGTTATTTTTAATACCAAGATGCATTGTGGTAGGTTAACTGAACTGTTATCAAAACATTAAAAAAATATATATATGCAATTTAAAATTGATTACATTTTGCTTTAATAGAACTATAAAAATAGATTAGATTATTAGATTCGGCAAGGTTGAATAAGCGTAGAATATTCTTATCAGTTTGTAGATATCTTCTGAGGCTCCAAAAGACGTCTCTATAAATTTGGACGCTGCTGTATTTTGCAAATGCTGGAGGAGGGGGTGAGAGAAGCTGCAGAGCAAAACCAAGTCACAGTAACGGGCCAAAACCAATAACAATTCAAGTTCTTCCCGTTTCTTTCTTGGCTTTTGGCCAGCTGCATACTTTTTCTCTTACCCGTCTCTCTCTCTCTCTCTCTCTCTTTCTCTATTTATTTCTCTCATTCTTTGTCTTCCTTTTTATTTCCGGTAGAAAAAACTTTGCGCATGCGTATTCTCTTCTAACAGCAACAAAAAAACCGGTCGCTCTCTCTCTCTTTTTTCCACCTCTCTTTTCGGTTTTTGTTGACATTCTGATGCACTTCCCACACAAACACCAGCACAACTCACCGTTGTCTTTTCGGACAGCGATGTTGTTGTTTTTGTTGTTTTTGCTGTTTTCTTGTGGTTTTTGTTGTGGTGTGATTGTTGCTGGGTCGGTTGCTAGTTTCCGTTGTGCAGTCTCACCTTTCATTCACGGTTAGCTTTGCTCTTCGATTTCGAAAAACTAGCAACGGCACAGTGGCTGCCAAACTGTTCTCAATTATCAGCAGTTGTTTGCATTTACTTCTTGTTTGTTGTTTTCCGCTTAATTTGCCAATGACCTACTACGGAGAATAAGAGCGGAGCGATAAGACTGTGAAAATCACACCCTCCCCCTGCCTACTTATTTCCCCATCCATTAAATATGCAAATAAAAAGAGGGGCAACAAAAAAAACAAAACACTTGAAACGAATTTCGAACTTCATTTGTAGGCAAGCCCAAAAGTAGGCAACAGGAAACACCAGCTCGAAAACGAAAAATACAGTCAACTTCCTTAAAATAACCTCACACTATAAAGTGAAAATCAACCAAAAACATTGTGCAATTTTAGAAAATAAATAAAACGAAAATCAATTAATCTTTTTACAAACAAATACAATTTATTAAAATAACTTACCTTATTAAACACAACACCCAAAGACAAAAACTGCTGCACCGCTTTCGTAATCCTTAAAAAACACTATGTGCAATTATATTAAATTCAATTCTTATTGAAATGCTTAAAACTTAAACTTTATCTTTTTCCTTTTTTTTTTTCTTCCAGTCAAAGTATTAAAGTTTAGCAAAAATGTTGCTAGCCCAATTCTAGATAGGTATAAAATTTAAGTTAAGCCTAGGCAACTACCTGTGCAATCGAAGAAAAAAATAAAGCGAAGCGTCGATATCCGCGCACATCCGCAACCGCATCCGTATCCGTCCCGTCACCACGCAACCACAACAACTGCAAACACGGCGTCCCCGCGCAGTTACGTCCGCTCGCGCTCCACGCCCCAGTCGCCCCACTCACCGCAGGCGGCACTCCTCGGCGGCAGGGCCCAGCAGCACTATCACCATAGCCAAAACCATCACCATCACTCGCCCTCGCCGTCACCATCATCGCCATCGCCGTCGTGCCCCACGCTGCAGTTGCAGCCACGGCTGCACCACTCCGAGCAGCAACTGTGCCAGCGGGGCCGGAGCCGGGTCTATGCGTCGACGGGGAGTGCCGCCAACATTATGATGGATCGCGAGTCCCTTAGCGAATGGGCTAAGGACAAGCCGCTCAGCATTCTGCAGCTGGATCCGGCGGATCGGGCGGTTCTCCGCATAGCAGGTGAGTGAACCTCTGAGATACTTTTCATTATGTACTAAATATGTGGCTTGGAAGTGGAAGTGCTACAGTGGTGGGTGGCTTGGTAATTGAAATGATTATTTGTTAGGTTTTTAAGTAGGTTATTCATGATATTAAATTAATAATAATAAAATTATCAATGTACAATTCTAATCTAAAGTTTTTGAATAAGCTAATAAATTGACAAGTTAATTTTTTAATTTTTTCTAAGAATACAAACTTTTTTATTTGAAATATTCCAGTTTCTTATATTTTGTTATCGATATTTAAATAATAATACATTAATACATTTTTAAACATAAAATCCGGTATGAAACTGTAACTTTTTAATTAACAATTATCTTATAGTTATTTAAATTAAGTTAAACTAATATTTATTTTACCAATAAAATATTTGCAAAGGCTAACAAAATAAATACATTTACTAGAACTTAATTTTATACAAAATAATAAATCATAAACAAAATAATTTCCATTTCTCGAGCGACCACTGTGTCCCAATTGAGGTAATCCCTGGGCTGATACCTTACTCCATTCAAATGGCAATATGTTGAGCAAATATTTGGCCAACCCATTCCCATTTGGCAACCCGTATCCCGTACTCCGCACCCCGCACCACTCCTAGCCAAATGGGCACCACTCGGTGGTTCATTGCACCCGGCAGTGGCTGCCAAACTGTGCTCGCATTTCCACTCCACTCGTTCTGCTGCATCGTTTGCATCGACGCAGCGTTATTATGCGCTAATTCCACGCTAACGGAACGGTTGCAGCCTCCGCCCAGTCTCTGCCCCCATATATATCCCCACCCATGCCATATAATCCCATCCCCCGATCCTTCCTGCTGTTGCTGCTTTTGCTGCTGTTTTGTCTGTCAGTCACTTGTAATTCTATTTCTGTTCCGCCAACGGAGTTTTTGCGCGGCCCACAGAACTGCGAACTGTGTGCACGGAGTGTTGTCCCCAACCCAAACCTTCCCTCGCCGCCTGACGTTTTCTGCAATGGCAACAGAAAAAATCGAAATTTATGTCGCCGTCGCAGCCTGAGGGCTTTGTTAGTCCCGCACAATGCAAACAGAAAAAAACACAACAAAAAATGCAGCGAAAAAATGGCTAAAACACAAATGGAAGCAGAGCGAAGTCTATTGAATACTTGTCGCATTGTGCCCAGGGAATGTCTATTATAAAGTTCAGGCTGCGAGGAGGAGTCCCGGGGAGTGGGTTTTGCATGTTGAGAGAATGTCAGCAGATCAAAGCCTGCACAAATAAATTGCATTTCCATCTACAGCTGGATAGCTAGCTAAATGGTTTCCGATTTCCCGAAAGAATCTGCAAACTTTCTCGAACAAGAATAAAATAATTTGGGTGAGAAAATAGTGTTAGGTTGCACTCTAAATATTTGTCTTTTTAAATGGTTCGAATTTAAGTTAGAACCATTGAAAACATATCATTTCTAATATCAGATATAATTGAAAGTTTCTCGAATAAGAACAATAAAATAATCTTGGTGTGAAAATAGCTTTCGGACCAAAACTCTAAAATATACAGAATTTAATTTTACACAATTAAAAAACTATAAAAATATATATTTTTCTGAAAACATTGAAAACAACATTCAATGAAAAATAAAACTTTGTTCTATAAAACTAACCTGAACAAAGGATGTTTGAACTCCCACGATTTGCTAAGTTAATTTCTGATAAAACACTCATCTTGAGAAGCTTAAGTATATTGTTTCCTTATGGAGAATATTTCGAGTTATCTTGAGTAGAAACACTTTCGGAATGACAATGCATATGCGTCAGCACTCCCCATTCAGTTGTAATTACTTTCAATTGAAATTGATTCAATAAGTGAAACAACGCCCAAGATCGTCGAAAACGAAACTGAAAACAAAACTCGTTTCACCTTAACGAGCTCGAGTAATATTTGTAAATTGAGATTGATGTCTGGGATTAAGGCCCCCAGAGACACCTCCACAAGTCCCATGTTCCCATTCCAGAGTCCAAAATCCGAAATCAAATCCGATTTCAAGTCGAATTTTGCGTGTGAAATTCAAAGTTTTTCCCCTCTTGGAGTTTTTTTTTCGCTTTTTTATCCTCAGTTTTCTGGTTTTCATTGCTATTTTGTGCCATTATGTTTGGCTATGGGTTTTAATTAGCCCTGAGCCAGTTAGCCCACACACAATTTGGCTACGAGTGCATTTGTAACGGAAAACTTTGCCCACAAAACAGTTGCCAACTCTGCAACACACACGGAAAAATAATGGTAACTTCAGCAAGACGAAGTTTAAATGCCCTAAATATAGTTTAAGGAAGGGTATGTTATATTTCCTTGATCCGATGGGATCTCAGGGGGTGCTAAGATTCAATTAGATAAATACGAATGGGTTGCTTTTCTGGTTTTAAATAAATTTATTTAAAATCATGGAATTGAATTTGAAATTTGTAGTAATATTTATGGGATATAGTACTCCGATTTGAATAACATTTGGTAGAATAATAGTTTCAATGTTAAATAGTACCCATAACATTATTTGCCCAACCTAATATAAACCTTTTTTTAAAGGTTTTTAAACTGAGAAACAAGTAAATCCTGTTCAAGGACTATTCTTTTTTTTTTGCATCAAAAGTACCTTACCCTACAAATACCTGCTAAAAACTAGAATACCCTTTCCCAATAGAGGAAACAACCTCGCAACTGGCTGATGAAAAAGAGAGACGCCTCCACAAAGACGATTAGGTGAACCGTAATGGGTCGCTTTGCCGTCCCTCATCTTGCTCCACAAAGATGTGTTAATGCCTCGATTAAATAATATTTGCTTACGCTCGCTTGTTTACAATTGTTTTTGGCGGTTATTTATAAACTCTTTTTCCTTCTCGCTCAATGTTTTTCTCACCTTAGCTTTTTCTGTGGCTACGCCTGCGCAGAGTGAACCAATTTTGGTGTTTGAGTTAGCTAGCCAATATTGGTGGGGTCTGCATGTGGGCGGGTGGCTTTTGGCCAGGCTATAATACGCGAATCGAGCCATTTTCGATTTCGATTTCGGATTACTCGCGTATTTTGACAGCATTCGACAGCGTTTATTTTTAGATGGGTGTTATCACCCGGCTGCCAGTCAGTCCCATTACCAATAATCGACATATTTTCTTGAAGCGTCTTGAAGTGCTGGCACTTATTATCGTAATCGTTATCGTTATCGCTTCTGAGGCTGTTTTAAAAGTTGCCCAGGGCTTGGCCAAATCAAATCGCATCCACAAATGTGGGTGGGCGCCAATCCCCAGCTGCATCGTACAGATTTCATTAATAAATCTAGCGAGTGTCTACTTTTGGTTGCTGTATTTGTATCTGTATCTGTGCCTGAAAGGCATTAGATATTCTAGGCACACTCGCGCACACACACATTCCCGTACCCATTCGCTTTTAATGGACAAATTAGCCCGGCAACAGGCGGCAAGTCAACCGGAAGTACAGTTGCCACAAGGAAGTAGATGGAATTGGTTTCCAATCAACTGATTCTATAATAAGAAGAAAATTGGTTCAGGGTCGAGTAAAACGAGGGTTTTCCTTGGGAAATCGGAATCATAATTATGTTATTACAGGGATTTCTGGAAATGTTTTCTATTAAACTCAATTAAAGTTCCTTTGAAAGCATGTTAAACTATTAATCGTAAATTTAACTACTTAAATTGTATCCTTGCAGATTTTTATTTAAGCATTAATTACTTATTAACCTAGTTAATATAAAAAGCACATATCTAGCTTGTTAATAAATGTGTCAAACAATGAATAATATTTTATAAGATATTATTAATTAATAGTAATTATATTATTTACAATTAAAATTGTTGCAGTTATTCTGCCACATAATATGGCAAATACTCGTTTGTTCTCTTCTAGTGAAGCTGTAATTTTATCTCGCTTGCAATGGCTGTTTTATATTTTCGGCATTCTGCGTTGTATCTTGCAGATACAGATACGCCTACCGACATAACACGATGTTGTTAATTGAAAACTGATAACTGTTTCTCTGTTCTAGACTGGTAAAGTTCTTCGGCCGTAACTGCTTCTGCTTCTGTTTCTGTTGCTGTTTCTGATTCTCTGAATCAGCTTGCTATATTCTGAATTCTGTTTTGGTCGTTGCTTCTCAAGTATTTTTGGTTTTTAATTGTCGTTATGTATTGCCGTGTCTCCATATCGTTTTATGCAGCTGTATCTGTATCTGTATCTGAATGGGGTGTGCTTGTGTTGGAATAGATATCTCTAATTAGTTTTCAATTCAATTTGCATTTCTCGTTCCCCATGTTGTTTCCCCCTCATTCGCTATCTCTCAATTTGTATCTATATACTATATATGTGTTCGATTGGTAATTATTCGTTCTAAGTTATGACATTTTTAAGTGTTCTGGAATCTAATGACTAGATAGAATCAGTGAAACATCAGAATATATCGATGATCATTGGCTTGGTTTATGCCTTTTATATTTTTTTTATGATCCGTTCTTATTGAGTTCTTCTTTTAAAAAGTGTTTTTTGTTCAAGTTTGTATTGTTATTGGTGCTGGAATCAATAAAGGAATTGTTTAACAAGAATGTTTTAACTATCTTAAACATTTCACTGTTTAAGAATTCGTATCTTCACATATTTAAATTAGCGCAAACTTTTAGTTGTTTTATTTCCACACTTTACTGATTTTAAATGATACACGAATCGTAAAAAAATATACATATCCACTTATTTCATTAAACATTCATTCATGGCCTCTCGATACTAATTTTATTGTTCACGAATACTTATCACTCACTTAATTAGTTATGCAAGGCAGCTACTGGTTAAAGTAAATATCAGCAACTTATACTAATTTATTTAAATCACTTAATTGAGTTTTTTTTGTTGATATTTGTATAATTACATCGCAATAAATTCAGATGTTAAAGCAAACAAAAATCTGGCAGGTGACACTCGTGGCTCAGATTCACACGCACCAACAGTGGATACGTATCTTGCTATCTAACTGCTGGTTCAGTACGTTCCCCCAAGGCTACCATATGGCACCTTTCCCAGACAATTGTCTCTTCCCCTCCAGATCCTACTTCGAAAAACTCTTCTGACTCATTAAGATAAGCAATTTTGTGTGTCAATTTGTCAACTCCAAAGCAGGCGAAACAAAAAAAAACAAACAAAACAAAACGCAATTCCGCCAGCGGGAGACCAAAATATGTCTTTCGATCAAAGCGAAGGACCGCCAAGCACTTGAATATAAATAAAATCTATATAAAATATATATATGTGTCTATGCACACTCCAGCAAATTATTTGTACACAAATATTTAATTACGCTACTAATTGCCAGTGACGATCAACATCCAAACGAAACGAAACACTCCGGCAATGCGAGGTCAAGATACTTTAACTTTTGAGTTATAAAAAGGGGTGGAGAGGAGGGGGGGATGGTATCTCCAACAGATGTGTTGTGCAATGTTTTTGCTACTTTATATATATTTTGTGGATCGAGTGGCATTATTTTGCGCCGCCTGTGGGAGTGGGAGTTCCATTCAAGGCGTTCCCGCTTTTGTGGCTTTCACAGAAATTGCAGTGATCTCAGCTCTGGCCAATATCAATTTATGGATATTTATGACCTGTTATATATATCACAGTGGACTGGAGCGGTGTGGATGTGTGTCTGTTGTTGTGTGTGTGGGTGGAGTGACCATGACGTCACTGCTGCGAAACAAGTTGGCCTTTGTCAGCGATCGAGCAATCATTTAAATGACATTACACGCAAATAAAAGTAAACAACAAGCGAATACGAATACGAATACGTATCTGAATCCAACGAATGCGACGCCCACAACCATTTGGTGTTGTAAACCCGTTTTCTGTTTTTATTTAGGTATATTTTTTTATTTTGGGCTGGGGCGATGGGTAAAAGTAAGTACTGAGGTCGGGGTACCGTCTGCCGTCAGTGGGTCATCCATTCAATGGTGGAGCAGCGGGCAGAGGGCGGGGGCGGGGGCGTGGCACCCTTGAAGTGAAGTGAACTTACACGAATATTCCATAACCCATTGTTTTTACCCCGTTTCGGTTTCTGTTTCTGTTTTGCCACCTTTGTTTGCACAGCGACTGGTGGGCCCAGCGAAAAGTGGGAATCAGTCGAAACGGAAACCCAAAAAAAAAAAAATAGGGAGAAATGTAACCTTTCGGTTAAATTCAGCAGGGAAGCCGCTCCCCGGAGCGGGGGAGTCAACTTAACCGGCATTCCAATCCGCCTTGTTTACACTATGACTGTTCACAATAAGTCCCGCCAAATGCCACATTGACACACATATCTTTCTGTATAATTCGACAGTTGCAAAAATAAATAACATTCGCACACAATATTCCCCCCAATCCACATTAGCTTTTGTGTTCATTGTATTATATTACTTATACTTTTTGTTCAACATTGTTTATTGTTTTTAAAAAGAAATTAAAGATTATCTATTTTTGGGAAGAAAAAAAGGATTGCAAAAACATCATATTATTAAAAATTTATAAAAACATCACCATAAATGAATATTTCAAAGCTTTTATAGTTTATAAATTCAAAAAATTATTTAAGAATATTTACTGATTTTATTAAATTCCTATTGTGTGAATAATTTGTAATTTGTTTTATAGGATTCGGTTGAATATAATTATTACTCACAAAATATTTTGAAGCTTAATATATTAATTTCTATGTTTCGAGGGGATAAATGTATTTTAATTTCAAGCTGGAAAGCAGATATCACAATAATACCTATTTAATGAATTGATTATTCAGCTGATGGAGACATATCTTTATCTTAAATTATGCGACTGTGACTACTTAATTCCAAAAAGTTGTTAAATTCCTTTAAATTATTCATTAGATAGCAAAATTTTAAATGTATCCTAATCTTAGTTAATGTGACTCATTACATGAACTGTGTTTTAAATGTATTTTTTTTAGTTTTGCCTTGGGAATATTTGTGCAAAAATCCGAGTGTTAAGCATGACATGACGTAGTGCGATTATTTGTCTCTTCGATTGAAATCGCAATTGCCGGCATTCCTGCTCAAAACGGGAAATTGTCTGCAACAGCGTCTGAGCTTGAGTTTTTCTTGTTGTGTTGAGCTCAGATTTTCGAGTCGAACGGAATCAGCAGCGGGAGGGGGAGGAGGCGGTGGAGTGGTAGCGGTGGGCGTGGCTGGTTGCCTTGAGACGGATGTTGGTTGTGACAGGCGGAATTCCGAAGACTTGGGCGTAAGCGTGGGCAGCGGTTTAGTAACAGCAAAAAGGCAAACAGCAATGGGCGACAGCTGCCCAGCAGTAGAGTTTATTTATTTATTTTGTATATTTTGCTCTATGACTAAGTGGGTGAGTCCACTCGAGCAAAGCTAAAATCTGTGTTTTACGGATATAACCGAAGGGTCTAGTATTCTAGGTATCTTAGGGGGCTAAAACCTTCCAATACCAAATATTTGAATAGTACTTGCAAAAATGATTGTCTTTCTTTTCTTTGACTTCAAAATATTCCTTATATATTAAATAACTCTTTATATGACTTCATATCTTAAGTTATTTTTTGTCTATAAGTCATAGATAGTAATAATGGTAAAATTGGTATCTTACAATGAGATCATGAAGGTACTTTGCCAAATGCAATGACTGCATTTTTATAAATATGTTGAACATGTCATTCAAATATAGAAAGAATTGATTTTTAATTGTATTATCTAATGATTGTGATTTTATTCACAAAAGTTTGCCTCACTTTTGTTACCCTCAAACCCCACCTTTGGCAGTTAAATCAAATTAGTGTCCTATAAGTTCCAACACCTTGGCTAACAAAATTCTCGTTTGATAGTTTGATGGGCATGCAAATTGCCAGCTTTTCTCCACTTTTTTTTCACGGTTTTTTTCACCCAACCCATTTTTTTGTTGTATTCGAAAAAATCTTCTGCCACCCTTGGCGTGCCAGAAGGCAATTGAAAATGCCATAAGCAATCAGTTGGCAATTAAACGCGCCCCCTCTTACCTACCACCCTTATTGCCAATGGCCCTGGTAATTCAAAATCGGCTCAACGATGTGCGATTGCCAATTACTAATTAAAACAACAACGGCAAGTGCATGAAAAAACAGTTGCCTCCTATATTTACTGGATATATGTATGGATATATGTATATCGATTTGATGGTCTGATGGTGTCCACTTGAGGAAGTGGAAGTGCAAGTGGGCTGAGCTCTGTGCTGGGGCAGACTGGCTAAGAGGGAAACCAAATGACGGCCAAGTGTTGGATTGGAGTGGATTGGATTGGATTGGTTTGGATTGGATTATCTAGATGCGGGAATCACTCAGCTGAGACTGAGACCCAGACTGAGTCTGGGACTGGGATTGAGATTGAGACTATGGCTGAAAGTCAGCGATATGCAAATGAATGAAGGCGGGCTCGAAGACAATGCACACACTCAGGAAAAATAAATCAGACAAAAATTGAGCAATTAAAGCTACACATCTGTCATCCAATAAAAACAAATATTAAAGGTAGATTTAAAGAACTGGCAAACAACTCGATAGAAATTGATAAATAAATATAAAAAATATCAAAGAAAGGGTATTTTTATAAAAATATATTTAATTCCGGTCTCAATCTTTTGATGTTTGTATGTATTAACAATTTTAGTATCGATCCTCAAACTTTTTTCTAATTTATATTTTTTAAGTTCAATATTTTGAAAAGTCAAATATATCTATATATTTTTAGTACTAGCAATAATCCAATAAAGTTGTAAGCAAGTAAAATGTTAAATAGCTAATGTTATATAATTAATTCTTCAGCTTATCTCCAACCGAATTTGTTCTCAGTGTGACTAAATTCGGTAGATTTGTTTTATTTTGGCCTAAGAACCGAAACAAGGCAACTTGGTCGCATTAAGCCTACGCCAAAAAAAAAATATCCGATGATACTCATTTATGGACAGTGGCTTAGTCACATTTGCGGCCTGACTCCCTGACTCACACCGATGATCAAATATCGGGGCTTGGAGTGCGGCACACACTCACTTCGCTTGAAATTCGTGTGCAGAGCATTTCCATTTCCATTTCCATTTGCACTTCCATTTCCGCTGGCGGCGAAAGAAACAGCTGTTTCGGTTACCTTACCTGCTCGCTGGATCGGTTTACCTTGGCGCTGCAATTCCACTTTCCATTTTCATAACGCGTTTGGTGATTGCCCAACGAGAAAAACGAAAATAAAAACGTCGAGAAAATGAAAATGAAAAGTTGTGAAGCCACCCCAAAAAAAAAAATCGCTTGCAACTGGGGGGGAGCTGCTCTCCCGCTCTCACGCATCGCTCAGCTGATCGCCTGCGGTCCTCGCTCTCTCTCTTTGAGCGAAAACCCGAAAAGCACTCCACTCGAAAGGCTTAATGCTCTCCGGTCTTCGGTCGCCGCTCTCCGCTCTCGCCCTCTCCCGTAATCTCTTACATTTTTATGGATTCCTTAACTATTTTTACACATCCATATTTTATTCTTGGCCGGCAAATGTTTTTATTTATTCTCTGGTTGGGTGTTTATAAAAGTTCCTTCAACTGCACTCTGCACTCTGTGTTCCCAAATTTGTTTACAATTGCGTGAGTGCCGATCTTTGGCTCATTTTATTTGGTCGTCTGTTGTAGTAGTTTTGTTTGTGGTTGGTTTGTCTCTGTTCATAAAACCACAAGAAGACAAGAGCCAAATTAGGGCTTTGTGTTTATTAACGGCCATGACCATTAGCGGTTTATTTTATTTTCTTCTCTCCACTTTTTATTATTATTTCTTTTTCGACGAGCCCACATGTTGAAGCGGGCTTCCTCTGGCCCGCAGAAAACCAACCGATCGGACCAAATATGAGGAATTTCTTTTCGTTTCGCACACACAGAACGAAAATAATGGACTGGAGAGTGGTTTTGGGAGCAGATCACTTAAATTTACAAATATGCTGCATTTTAATGAGGTTATCTTCTGGATATTCTGAGGGGATTATTCTGAAAATGTTAAATTAAATATATTTGCTACAATAATATGAAACCTCATGAGGCGAGCAAAAATTAAATGTTCTTAATCCAGTTGTTTTTTTTATGAAGAACCATTTTTATAAACTTTTTTTTCGCATTTATTGTATGTTATAAAATTTATCTATAAAAGTTTGTTTAGGTAACATCTTTAATTTTGTTTTTTTTTTCCGTGCACTCACATGAACTCACTCACACTGATTTACTCACTCACGCGGATTGACAATTTTGGTCATTCATGCAGCGGCTTAAGCCCGTGAGCTTAACAGAGAGAGAGAGAGTCTGGAATAGCGCTCTCAGAGCAGTGATCGCGCAAGCACTCTCGGTGCGTTGCTCTCCCTCTCGCTTGCGCTCTTCCCACACTAGCGGCCACGCAAACAGACGCCAATACACCTGCTTAGCTCACTCAATTGCTCTCTCTCGCCGCTCCCACTCGCTCTCTCTCGCTCTCTCTCGCTCTCTCTCGCTCTTAGCACATCCGATTGCCGTCTTGAGCGCTCGCTGCTTAGTCGCTACACTCATTCAAATTTGAACCGCAGTACCGAGCGGTTGGGCGTTTCTCCTGCCAACGAATTCTCTTACCAGTGTACCGCGTGTGTGCTAGTGTGTGTGCGTGTTTGGTGTGGCAACAACAACAACAACAACAATTTGTTAACGCACACACTCACGCGCAGTTAACGAACGCAGCGCGTTTGTCTAACTTGGCCCTAAACGTGAGAAGAAGAAGAAAAAGAAGCAGTAGTAGAAGAAACCCGAAGAAAACTTAGTTTGCGAGTGTGTGTGTGTGTGAGGTTCTACGAGTGCAAAAATTATAAAAAAAATAATAAAAAAAATTAATATCGCCTGGCTTATTAAGTTCCCATTCCCATTACGAGAGAATCCAATTGAACAACGCTTATATAAAAGCCGTAAATAAACCGTAATAACACCGCGTTTATCTTTAGTGCGAAAATGTTAAGTGGGAACGAAGAAAGAGGAGGAAACGACATCGAATAAACTATAAAAATAAATAAATGACTAAATACAGAGACAGAGCAGAGAACAACTGCGACCGAATGAATGAAGGCGCCTGTGTGTTATCGTTATGGTCGTCGTTGTCCGCGTCGGTTCCAAATCAACGAAAGAACGCCAGAACGCCAGAATAAACTCCCATCATTTCCCCCGCACCAGCAGCTGTGCGCTTGTTGTTTGTGCCGAGTTGCATTTCTTAAATATTTGCCTGCAAACAGACAACAAAAAAATACAAAGAACAACAACAAAAACCAATTCCAAACCAAAGGCGAAACCCAGTTCACGAAATTTCAACTTCTCCCAACTTCTTTTTAGTTGTGCGTCGTCGTCGTCGTGGTTCTAGTTGTTGTTTTTGCCATTTTTTAGTTGTTGTTGTGTCGGCTGGCTTTTCATTCAATAACCAGTTTTTGTCAGATTTTTTCGTAGATTTTTTTTTTTAGTTTTTGGTGAGCTTGAAATGCTCTTTAGGGGCGGCGATCTGGTCTCAGTTTCTGAGCGACGCAGATCGTTGCACGCACCACAAATAAATGAGAACGCAGGCCAAACTTCCAATACCCTTGCAGTTTGAGTTTTGAAAATCTGTATAAATTCAGTTTTAAAGGCAAGAAATAACTGATAACGTAAAAACTATAAACGATTAAAACTAAAAAATCTGATATCTGATTAAAATTACAATCCGCAAGGGCATAGCAAGAACACAGTTTGCATTTCGTTTGGGTTTTTCTACTGAAACTCTGCCACTGAGACAAATTAGTCATGCACTGCTCTCTCTCCCTGTCTCTCTCTCCCCGTTTCTCTTGCTATCTTCCTTTTTTTCTCCAACGTTCTCGCTTCTCTTTCTACCTGTTTTCACACACAGTTTTCTTGGCCGCATGCCAGGCATACTAAATTCTAGCTCCACGCTTAAAACCAGGCTTAGAAGAAGAAAAAAAAAAAAAACCAGAGGGAGAGAAACCGGGAGAGAGAATGCAACATGTTGCCTGGCATAACTGTGCCACCAGGTGGGGGGAGGGAGGTGGGCGCAGGAAAAATAAAAGGAAAAAGAGAGAGGGGACAAAGCCAAGTTCAGACAGTGGCACTGGGGAAATATTTTCCGCGAACTTATTGTGTGAAATTTTGCATGTGAATGGAAAACTGAAAACTGAAAATATGCACACACGGAACAACCAAGCCGCCAGCAGCTAACAACAAAAAAAAACCAAACAAAACAAAACAAAAACATAAACAATAACTCGCAACTACAAAAAATATGAGTGAAAATGAAAATTATTGGAAGCCCACTTGCAACAAAGTGAAAGATGCATAAACAACAACAATGAAAACCCGAGGGACAGCAAATACAGTGAAATACCAAAGATACCAAAGATATAGCCTTAAACTAAAAATCAAGTAAAAGTATCCGAAAAAAACTGGTACTACGAAAATGTTGTGTTTGTCATTTAGTTACGTGTACCGCCCACTGGGTCCGCCTGCTATTTGTACATGCGAACCTTTTCGCGTTTGCATAAATAAATTAAAAATTTAAAACAGACAATGCACGCCATAAACAAATTGCAAAAAAAACAAAAAACAACAAAAAACGGCGATATGGGAGAGCGGCCAGCTGAATGAAAAATGAGTTTTGAGAGCCAAAGTAAAATTTGTCCGTTCGTATCTGCATACATGTATATACGAAAGTATATGGGTATATATAATTGTATTCGTATCTAATCAGAGCGACAACCCGTCTCCTGGGCCCGCAGCTGTTTGCGTGTCTAGCTATTCATTTATTTATACCCAATACTTATTGGGCTTACGAGTTCGAGCCAGATATACAGCTCCAAAGCTGACCTCATGAATTGAATATAATCATCCAAAAATAAAAACCAAAACTAAAATCAGAGCAGAAGCAGAGCCAGCAAATGGTCAAGAGAGTTTGTTTTTTGCCAAATGAAAGTACACGAAAAAAAAAATGGGATCGCAGTTTTGTCATTGTGAAGATTGCAAAAAGATCGAAAGAAACAACAAAAAAAAGAAACAACAAACAAACGGAGCGGACACGGAATGAAATGATTTAAGTGCCCGCTTTTACTTGAGCTTTGTGTGTGCAGCTGCGTCTGATTTCGGTTTCAATTTATCTTTATAAATTTCAATTTGGCTGCCGGGTAAAAGTGAGGCGATCGCAATGGCAATCGCAGATCTCGATCTCGATCTGGACGCGCCCTTCTCCCATTGTATCTCTTGGATACATGGCGGCGGCGGCGGCGTCTCAACTATGGCAGTTCGTTCGCCTCTGGCGACAAATGCACCAAAAGAGACGCAGACTAATGTCTCTGTATCTGCTAGATACATGTCGGCCAGCACGTTTTCTTTTGGCCACCGGCCAATTGGAACAAAATGCCGGCAAAACATAAAGCCAAACACATATGTATATATATATATATACGAATCTACTGTAGACTTCCTGATCGAGAACTTTTACTTAATTTTAGTTTAGTTTGGGATCTTTTTGGTATCTCGCTAATTGCAACTCATTTGCAATAGCTGTTCCGCGATGATTTCACGTTCAAGAACGCGAATCGCAGCGTCTGAATCACCGCACCGCACCGCACAGCTAATTTGAGTTCGAGTTTGTCGCCTGCGGCAATTTATATATGTATATTTATTTAAATACTTCAACTTCAACTCCAACTCCATCTCCAGCCAACCGAGCAGCGTCCATCGAGCAATAAATATAAAACCACAAAAAGTGCCATCGCAAAACAAACAAAAAACTCCGAAACGTGCTAAAAATTTTGAGAAGAATTCAAAGAAAGTTGGTTTCGTGTACCCAACAATAATAAAAAATACCACAAGCATCCATCCGAGGGCTGTGATTGTGAGTGTGTATCCGAGTATCTGAGTATCTGAGTCTCTTAATGTGCCACCCGCAAGATGACATCGCATTCCTACTATAAAGACCGCCTGGGCTTCGATCCCAACGAGCAGCAGAATGAGCATCCGCACCACCCCCATCCGAATTCCTCGAACTCCAACACCAACTCGATGAAGCGGAGCTCGTCCAGGCAGACGACGCACCATCATCAGAGCTACCACCATGCTACCACCAGTAGCAGCCAGTCCCCGGCACGAATCTCCGTTTCGCCGGGCGGTGGCGGAGTAGGCAATAATGGTGGCAACAACGGAACCCTGGAGTACCATCAAGTCCAGCGGGAGCATCGCGATCGGGAGCTGTACAGCAACAACAGCAGTCACCATCATCAGCACCAGCAACAGCAGTCGTCGTCGCAACACCAGCACCATCGTCCTTCGGTGGGCAGTGCGTCGTCGCCGTTGTACGAGGCCAGTCCGGCGGCCAAGAAGGCCAAGCACTCGTCCACCCAGATACAGCCGCAGGGTGGATACGAGGATGCCCTCACCCAGTTCAAAGGTAGCATGTCCCTTTGGGATCATTTTATAGAAGATTGGGACATAATGCGTAAGTGGGCGAGACTTTCATTCATTCCATGGCATGATGTTCCAGTTCAAGTTCGCAGTTTGCAGTTTGCATTTTGCAGTTTTTTGGTTCGCTCGATTGTTCCTAGAGCTTGGCCAGATTCTCCAGTATTTAAATTACTTAATTTTTAATGTTTTTAATATTTCAAAGGATTCGAATATTATTTTAATTAGGGATTACAATTATTCCAATCATAAATAGTATTCTTCAGTTTAAAAACCTTAAAAGTTCTTCATATGAAAATGGTTCCTTAGTTATTTGCAAGTAAATGATTTAGATTCCTAAATTAACCAGAAATATGTTTTTGAAATTTATAAGATAATAATTTTAATCACTACATTTTTTGAAATATTTAAAACTTAATCCGATTAAATAATATGAATACTGGGGATTCAGGGGCTGCTCTATTTGTTGTTCCCTGCTAAATCTAACAAAGGTTTATTAATTTATTTGTAACACTAGGTTAATGTCGAAGTTTATTATTTATTTAAAGATTTAAAAATCCATAGATATATTGCTCATAGATCGTTTGATTGCTCAACAACATGTTCCACTTTGCAGTTTATTTCTATTTGTTCGAATCATATTCCCTGCTAAAATTTAACAAAGATTTATTAATTGTTCGAGCGGAAATCATTTGCATTTCAAGTTGGCTTTTTTTCACAGCCAAAATCTCGTTTGTAGCTTGTTTGTTGTACGGATTTTAATTAAGAATCCGTCGCGGTTTTCATATTTTTGTTGGCCAACATATTTTTCATTCTCCACCAAAATGAATAAAAACACGAGCAAATGACGGAAGCTGAGCTGGGGAGCAAATTATAAAGGGTCAAGGTCATGGCGGCGACTTTGGCAGCTTAAACCCCCCTCTAAATAGTGGCTCAGAGTCTGAGTCGGAGTTTAAAGGCAAATATTTAAGCTCCACTATTCTTAACTGGTTTATGGCCTCGATGGAAATTATGCAAAAACGTTAATGCCAAAGGAATTCGAAATAGTTCTTGGGGAACAAACAATTTTAATTAATGCAGAGAGGTGGCAAAACGAAGAAATTACCTCACATTTTGGCAATGCAATTGATATCTTTATTCTTGTGATTTTTAAGCTTTTCAAGGCTTTATCGGCCAATGATATACATATATCTATTAATATTCGGACAATCACCAAAAAAAAACTGTTGACACTTCTTGGGCAAACACATTCGCAGACATTGGTCCGCACCTTTCTTGGCAAATCAAATAAAAGGATGGCAGGGTGATGGTCTCATCCTGACCTTCGATTTGTGATTGGAATGCCAACTGTTTGTTATAGATTTTTTTATGGTTTATTTTGGGTTAGTTGCAACAACTTAAAGCCATCTGCTAATGTGCACAAAATATTTTTGGGGGAAAACTGGTTGGTGGGTTTCTTGGCGATGATGATGATGATGATGGGCTCCGGAACCTGATCTTTCAGTCATCCCAACACCCGAAACTGTGTTGGCAAATTAACAAATCTCGACTTGACTCAGAATTCCACGAATTTCGAACTGAACTCATTTGTCCGGCCGAGGAACGGGTTTATGCTTATTGACTTTTGTAAACATTTATAAGCGGTCTTTTATGCTGATTGTTAAATACGTTTTGGATTGCTTTGGCACTAATTTGCTGGCGCCGTTAAATGGGAATTTCTTGTTGATTTTCTGGTAGTATTTGTTGATAACAATTGGAAATGTTTGAAATTCCATTCAAAGTGCATTTCCCCAAATATAGTTTCGGGTTTTTTATAGCGGAGTGAGTTCATAATTTATATCGGGCAAAATGTGTGAATTTCTTATCTAAGATTGCACGATGAACCAAACGTCCTTCACAAAAATAACAAAAAAAAAACACACACACAGAAAAAACGTTATAATCGACATTTCTTTGAGTGTGCTAATCAATGACAATGACTAAATGCAAAAATAAACATTAACAAATATCAAATAAGCTTCTCCGAACTCCTCAGCTCCCCAGCTCCTCAGCTCCCCAGCTCCCAGAGCTCCAACAACAACTTAACGAACGTTTAATCGTCGAAAACGAATTCAACTTAGAACGTGACATCATCACGCGCCGCGCTCTTCAAAAGCCAAACACAAACGCAGAACTCTGATAGTGGAGCTCTCGGAGCTGGTTGCTTGTGTGGACACCTTTGCACAATCACAATTTTTTGTGTGAATATTTATGAACTCTTTGTGTGTTGTTCTTGGCCTGGCCCAGAGGATGATAAAAATAAGCCCGATTACGACTCGGCTTGCATGCAATCGAGCAGAAAGATTTTTTGCGGCGAGATCCATCAATGAATGGGGATAAATATAGGAGGAGCGATCATCATGGTGGAGAATCTCTCTCTCTCTCTCTCTGACTGAATGGAAAATCGCTGGCCAATGAGTCATTGGAGATCGGAACAAGTTCATGCAACCTTTTTGCTGGGAGAGTCGGGTTTATCAAACTTGTAACTCGAGAGAGAGAGAGAGTGAAAATTGTAGGGAGAAGCGAAGAATTGCACAAGTAATTGCAGGGAAATTTGTTCAAAATATTTGCACAACTTATGGAATGCTAAATAATATAAACGGGGAGTATCTGTGGGGTTATTTTAATATAACTAGTATAGAGTAGAAAAATAGTATAGGGAAGGGTATTGTTTTGTAATTAATCCGTAATCTAATCTATAATTCTGGTTATATTTCTAATTGCCATTATATATATATTCCCAATTGTCCACTGTAGTTTGTCCAATGAGTTACCAGAACACGTTTACCCATCCCTCCTCGCAGACGATCCATCACATATTTGCCAATTAGTCTTGGCCTATCTGGGTCTTTTAGAAATTGTTTATCAATAAACACGAAATTATTTGTTTGCCATAACTAGGTTAATTTTGAACTCGTTAGACTTATTGTCGCCTAAGAGATTAAGTTGATACTTAAAGGGGGGCCCCATAATGGCAACCAAGATTAATGGTAATCCCTTGGCCAAGGGCATTGAAGCTTCGGTTCTGATTTTTGTTGATTCCACCGGAGCAATGTGAGTGGGAAATTCAATTCGAGAGAAGAGAGTTAAACAGGTTGGAGCACTCTCTGAACCTCTCGCCTCTCGCAATGTATCTTACACTTATTTTTTTTTATCTTTTAGCGCTTTTGTTTTGGTTTTTAGCTTCTGCTTTGAATTGTTCGTTATATGACTTGGATTTTGTTTTGCTGTTCTGCTTGCCTTTTACTACGTCTATTGCTTTATTTGTTTGGCACTTGAATTTATCGGGTTTATCAGCCGATTTAATACATTTACAATTGCCCCGAGACGTCGCCACTTTTGCGGCACTATTCTTAATTGTGATCGCTGAACCCTAAAGGGTTTATTGCTGTTTACGGTTTACGGCCAGAACCCTTCTTTGTTCTCCAGTCAATGTCTGATTAGATTGCGGGGAATGGGATCCTCAGAGTAAATCATTGCATGAACGCTAGTTATGTCTATGGAGTTATCGGCCCAAAAAAAGAGTTCGTTCTTACCTCACTAATTGCCGCAGAAATGTCTAACAACTCGGAAATGCTTGAGCTTTGTGCCGAATGTGCGCAGAACATGACCATTAGCTTATCTGTTGATGGGTTATACCCACAAACAAACAAGCGCGGTGGTAGGAGCACACACGTTATGTGTCAGCCCAACAAATCAAAGTTGAAGCTACCTAACTCCCTACCTCCCACATCTTATCGATTTTCGATTTTTCGCTGTATTTATCAGGGCAATGAAAAACATTGACCAAAGTTTACCGAGACCCTGAACGAGAGCCGATAGCAAATCGCTGGGAGAGAGGGAAAAGGGGAAATCACCGCCAGAAAAAAAAAACTTTAAAAACATATTAATTAGCATCGGTTGGAACATTTGTTCAAACAAGTTAATTAAGGCCTTAGGCCTATTATTCAACGCCCGCAATTGGTTGGAACATATGCCAAAAAACTAAACAAATAATCTCAGCCGTAAATTAATAATTTTTATTATGCTCTACTGATTGTGGGCGTTGGATATATATTTTTTTTTAGTATTTAACATAAAATATTCATTTCTCAATCAACGATGACGCCATCCTCAAGATACGTTTAGAGTCATCTTTTCGGCACAAAACTTCCCAAGCATTGCATGAATTGTGTTTACTAACCAAAACCCAGTTTATCTACCATATTTTAATGTGATCTCTTTTTTTTGAATAATTCCTTGTTTAGATGAGCGCGATGCCATTCAGAAGAAGACTTTCACAAAATGGGTTAACAAACATCTGAAAAAGGTGAGTTAATGATCGAAGCTAAATATGGTGCTCCAGAAACATGGAATTCAACTCAAATCTGTGTGATTTAAATTAAACATTACAAACTTTTTCCCCTCTGCCCCTCAAATAAATACAAGCAGCATTGGAAGTATGCCAAGGTATAGCGGAATAGTTAAATTAAATCTTTTAATGTAATTAAAAAATAGTTTAATACTGATTTCCCATTTAATTTTCAGACCTATACTATGCTACATGTTTGTGTCACCACAAATGGCATACCCTGTTGTCCTCAGTCTGTAAGTCAAGTAAATAGTTACTCTCTAACTGCCCTGTTTACTATATTTCCCCCCTTTGAATGGGGCTTTCGATTTCTTTTCGTTGACTTTTTATTTTGGCCATTAATCGCCGCTTATCCTGAGGCTATTAAAGCTGCTGATATTTTCAATTTATTTGCGGTTTGTTTTGCAATTCAGTACCAGCAATTTTGAGTTGTTTTGTTTGCATGTTTTTTTTGTTGTTGTATCGTTTGTGTTTTTTTTTTGGTCACTCTCTAATTTATTGGCCACCATTGAACTCACCTCTTATTGGCATTCCTCCCCCACCTGCAGGCCAATCGTCGTGTGGTGGACTTGTTTGAAGATCTGCGCGATGGTCACAATTTACTTTCACTCCTGGAGGTGCTATCTGGCGAACACCTGGTAAGTTGTCCAATTGATTTCTTAGCAGTTTTGTCACGCTCTCGCCGGCATTGGTTATTTTTTGTATTTGTATTAATTTCCCATTTACCTCCCATCTTAACCCATCCCACATTAGCCACGCGAGAAGGGTAAAATGCGTTTCCACATGCTGCAGAATGCACAAATGGCTTTGGACTTTCTGCGCTACAAAAAGATCAAACTGGTCAACATTCGCGCCGAGGACATTGTGGATGGCAATCCCAAACTGACTCTGGGCCTGATCTGGACAATCATTTTGCACTTCCAGGTGAGTGGAGAAGCAGATTTGATTTGATTTAAAAGTTTTCGATTTACGATTTGAATTGGATTGGGTTGGGTACCATTTTAGTTGGAACATGAAATAAGTAAAAGAAAATTGGGTTTTTTATTGCAAACGTATTTAAAAATTGTATATATTGATTATTGCGTGAAGTTGGAAAGCCAAGAAAATTATTTAAATCAGAAACGGGAATTCTTTAAATTGGGAACTCCATTAATATTTAAATATCAAAAAACTTATATTGTGATAAAAAGCATTAAACTGTTAGATAAAAATGGCTTAGTTAAAATTGAGATTTCTGCCAAATATCGATCGGAATCGGAAATGGGAACTGGGGTGAATGAAAAAACGAATTCATTGATTGAGCAACTGGAGCAGAGCTGTGGGCGCTGGCGCAGCGAGGTGGGCAGAGAGTCAAAGTCACCGAGACAGCGCCGCCCACGTGCCGCACTTTTGGCTGATGAAGGTGACCCCCCGGTCCAGGGTTTGTTTGGGCGATCGATTCATTGAGCCGTCTTGGCATCGGCCCACACACAACCTGGTCTTACCACAGGCACAGAAGCAAAGGCAGCCAGAGCAGCCGAAGCAGCAGCAGCAACAGCAGCAGCAGCAGCACCAGCTAGAGCTACAGTCTTGACACGCTATGAGCTACGCGAACTGGCTGAAATTTTTGGCGAACGCCGCGCCGCCTTTTAAGGCAACCAGATTGCCTTCTCTTTGCCGCCGCCGCCGCTGACTGACACACATAACAACGACAATGTTGTTGTTGTTGCTAGCTGCTGCTGACTGCTGCTGCTACAGTTCGTCAACAGAAAAAGCAAAAGCAACAGCATCGGCAAGGCCGTAAGTCGGCTTTTAAGCCAGGGGATGGGGGAGTAGCTTTTGGCCACCTACACAACAACCTGGCAGCAAGTTGAGCTGATGAAACAAAACATTTAGCTTGCATTTGGAAACGAACATAAACAGAATTCCTATTGATCTATAGAATATATAGCATCGGTGTGGGGAAGCACTCATAAATGTAGCTCTAGTTTGAACTTGACATTACCTACGAAAATGTGGAATGGATATCAAATGAAATGTGATATTTTTAGTCAATGCGACAAATAATCACCTCATTTGCACAAACCAGCATTATATTCAGATTTTGTTATTCAAATTAATATATTTTAATCATTTTACATGATTATGGATAAAACCTATTGGTTTTATTTGGCAATAATTTTGTATGATTATGAACGAGTTTTACATATATAGGTATATCGATTACAAAAATAACAATTATATAGGAAATTCCTCAGCACATACTGAATTAATACATTAATTATTTTATTATGACCCTTATTTTTATCCTAAAAATAGGTCATACAGCACATTTTGTGTGTTTTTTTGTTGTTTCTTTTATGGAAAATTAAGAAAAATTCCTCAAATTTCATGTTAAATATGCAGATATGATATCGTAAGCTGTAACTTATTGATTTAGCCGGACAGTTAGCTATATCTTAACCATCAGCTTAAATCTTGTTCGACGCTTACTCATCAATGAGATACATTTCCGCAGTATGTGTGTCAAAAGCAGCAGCAACTGCTTGGATATTTCGTAATTTGCAACGAATGCAGTTGCATTTTCGAGTCATCGGTGTGGATGTTGATGTGGATGTGGCTGCGGCTTGACTCCAACTTGATCGATGGCGCGCATAAATGCTCAATGATGCTGCCAGTTCACCGACCATGAGGCAACACAGCGATCAGCAACTAGAAGCAACATCAGCAGCAGCAACACGCAACCGAGGCTGCCAAATGGCGTTCATTCAATTGAGGCGAACGAATTGTAAATCACTTGACAATGCGAAACTCAATCGCGCGTCATTTACTGTTTTCTGTCTTATTCATTATTTCTTGTCTGCCTGTGCAAGGCGATTCTGCTCCGTCTGTCTGCTCCAAGGATTTATGTATATATTGAAAGCTGATGTCATTCGATACTCGATTATTTTTTGTGTGTCTGTACCAGTAAAATATGCAAATTTCCCCTCGCTCGACTTAAAAGGACATTTCTTGTTTTGCATACCAAATTATTCGCCTTATCGAAATCTAAATCCAAATCTTAATAGAAATCCACATCTTACAATATTATGACATAATTCCCATTCCCATTTGGGGTGTGACAAAGCGAAGCCGTTTTGTATATTCAATTAATGAACAATGTTTTGTGGGTCAACCTGGGAAAAAATAATAATTGTACTCTCGGTTTCCGAGCAATTTTCTAAAACAGCAGCCGCTGGCGAATTGTGACGCTGCTTAGCTTGTAATTAAGTTATAAATTGTGCAAGCAAATCGATTTGATCTATGAACCACCCCCACAGCAACAGCAAAAACAAAACAATCAATCAGATACTTTACCTTTACTTCGGACATAAAACTGCAAGGGAAATGAGTCGAGTTTTGTTTAACAACATTTTCAAAAAGCTTTTCACGTGGCTCGAACGATTTCCGTAAAGACTGAATGCACTTTAGTGCATATTTATGGCACCTTTTAGCTTAATTATGGTTGACAAGCGTAGAGACATAAATTTGTAGCTGGCTTAAATTATTAGTTCCAATGTTGGTTCAGTTTTTTGTGCGACTCAAACTTATTATAACTTATACAAAATAAAAAGTATTATATTTATGGTACTTCCCCTGACATCAAGCTAGATTTTATGTTCAGCAAAAGTGATTATTTGAAGGGCTCAGAAGGATGACAATTATTTAGAAAATCTTGTAAAATAATGTATCCTGCCATCGCGTTACGGGGTTTACGAGTTTTAAATATTTTTTAGTTACTTTTACACCTTATCGAGAGTCACAAATCTCGAGTTAACCTTGCGGCTGCCACGTAAACTTCCTAAGCCGCTCAATTGCTGAATTTAAATAATAAATTGCTGCTTAGCCCCAAGGGGACTGTGTGTGCCCAATCGCTGGGATCTGTGTGTCGAATTATTCTGACAAACGTTTTCATTATGAGCATCAGATAATTTTCCAACAATTTGCCATTTTTCATTGCTCGTTAGTTGGGGAGCAGCAGCTCCCCAGCTCAGATGGAGATGTGTGCCCGCCGTTTATATTTGGCCAAAAGGCCAGAACCAACATTATTTAACCAGGGCGCCCAGGCATGAAAAGTAACGCCTCGAAAGAAAGCCAAAACTCCAGAGATACTACAATGGGTTAAAGTCGAAATCCCCGACAGACTCTCACGTCATCGTTCGAAGTTGAAAAGATTATTATTATTTTTGGATTTTTGTTCGTTGGCATTTGATTTGATTTATTATAATACACCGTGGTATGTGTTACAATAAAGTCAATGCCAGTCGGGGGTCGGGGAACAATAACGAGTATTACTTATACAGCAGCAGAAACAAAAAAAGTCAGGTGTATGGTTTTTTTTTGTCTTTATCTTTTTGCCCTGCCTGCCCATGACATCAGCAATCCTCCGAGTTCTGGGGCCACCGGCGAAACGAAAGACTTCAACGCTGGCGACGAACTCGAAACGCCGGACAGCTGTCTGTGGAGCGTATCAAATGGCCAAATAAGAATGCCAACAGCGAAAACCAAACAAAACAAAACAGCCAACAGATGCACTTATTCGTCTTAATTTATGACATTGATGACTGAATTTTTGAATAGCTCCGCTCGCCGACGGATTGTGTGTGGGTTGCTTCGCCCCGAGATCGCGATCTCGAAATCTATCTATAGCAATCGCAGATAAAAGCAAATAGAGTTTCATTAATAAATCGATAGCTGGTCTGGTCAAATAAGGAAACAAGCTTCGAGCTATCTCAGCTATCACCCCTCTCGTTCCCTCTCTCCACCGGCTATTCTCTGTTTCTCTCTCTCTGCTGGTATGCAAATGTCAAGCAAATAGTGGTTGCAGGTTTGCACTCGAGAAGCGTTTACAAGCGCAGCGTGTTTCAAATGACTTGTAATTAATTTGAATGAAAACACGTAGCGCAATCTATTTGACCAGATACATTTCAAGTGTGTAGCTGGAATTACAAGCTAGGCAAATAAGTCGGGCTATATCTGCCGATGATGATGAGCCCACACGGTGAGATCCCAAGGAATGTCGAACATATTTGGTGCGACACCTACACCTCGTTAGACACCCACAAGTTCCGTTTTGGGGTACGCGGTAATAACTAGAACATGGATGTGCACGGAGAAAAATATTTAGTTATCAAAGTATAAGATAAATATTATGATTTCCCATCTCTTAAATCTTGATTGAAGATAAATCTAATTGAAATCCTCTTAAGATTCATTCAACAGTTGACCCAACATCTTTGAACTCATTATTTGTTCCGTGTGCACATTTCTGGGCGATGGGAGCAATCGGGGATTAGGGTTAGCAGTAGCTATTGGTTCCACTTTGTTTTCCCACCACAAACAACACATTTCAAGTGCAAAACGCTGCTCAAATTACGAATAGTGGCAAACATAAGCCGCATTTGTTTGCCTCGGTTGCATCATATCAGTATTAATAAGCATATGCCATACTCAATACCCAATACTCAAATACCTGTAATGCCCTGCTATTGCTACTGCCCCCCGACCCACCGCCCACTTGGCTAATTAGATTTGCAATTTAGTTGCATACTTCCAGAGCCGCGAGGTGTGGGGTCCGGTCCGGTCCGTTCGTCTCTGCTCTGCCCTGCCCTGCCGTGTTGACCATACCGATTCGAGAGTGTATGTGAATCAGAAAACAACTGACAGCAGTTAAGAGTATTTATTGTAGATGTAGTTGTTCGAGCTGTAACTACCTTTTACCCCATATAGGGCATCGCCAGTCGCCAGAGTCGGCAGAGTCGGAGGGGACTTTAAGGCATGTAACATGCTAATTAACCAATGTTGGCAGTCGAGTGTTTGTATCTTGCACACATGAATCAAAGCCACTGCTGCTGCTGCTGCCTGGAAGCAGGCACTTCCGTCTGGCTCAGCTCAGCCACGTATAAAGATTGCAACACCCACTTGGATCGCTCGCTCAGTTGGACTTTCTAAGTGCAAGTTGAATGCAATAGTTCTCAACTGCCATATTTGGCTTGGAGATTGATGGGTGAAATGCATGCGATGTGTTTGTAATTAATTTCAATTTGCATTACATATCATTTCCGAGATATTCAATAATTAGTTGGATTTGAAAGGGCATATTAAGATACTCTTTCCATTCCCAATGAATTAACTTCGAGTTCCCTAAAATTAAGTCATAAAAATTCGATTTCTTTATTCTAAACTTGGGAAATACAATTTGAATACAAATATTACCTATAAAGTATATAGACAAATTTCCTCCCATTTCACGAGCTTCTTCCTCTCCCTTTTGCTTGTTTCTTTGCCATTTCCAGGTCTTTAGTATTTGGGTTCTGGCTTTCGGTAAAACCTGTTAACAACATTGGTCATTTCTGTATTTGCCGGGTTTTTGGGTCACCCCGCAATGTAATGAGTTCGTCGTGATGTGTTATGAGATTATTAAATTCAAATGGCGAAGGCCCCCAAAAAAAAAATACCATGGGGTCTTTGACTATTTTCAGTCCGCTTGCTTTTAGCCAAGATTCTTTAATCAAAACTTGTTGTTCACAATCCACTAGCTACCGCCGCTTGTTCGTCCCTCCTTTAATGTATCTCGCCTTTTGCGTTGTTCTTTCCATCTGCTTCTGCGTCTAATTCCCATTGTTAATATTCTTTTGGCTTGGTATTCTTGTACTTTTGAGTACCTCTGGGGCTGATGATGACGTACCCACTGTGCTGGGGCTGTGCGGTTCGGTATGGTGAACCACTGAATGAGTGGCTGGCTACCACAACAAAATTGCGAATGAGAGAGGGAACACTCGAGCCGGTCGTCCGGTTGTGTTGTGTGTTGTGTAATTTCTACCCTCTCACTTTGTTCGGGTAACCCTTTCCTGGTATTTTCATACCCTTAGGGAAGGGTTAGCTCTATTAAATTATGGGCATTATCACTACTTATTTAATGGGCCGCGGGAAGTAGAAAAATGGATGATTTTGAGGTTTCTGGGTTCTAAGTTGGGTTATATTTTAAATCAATTTGATTAAATAAATATGTATTTCATGAAATGACAAAAATGGTCTTAAGTATATTACAAAAGGAAAGAGGTTTTCAATCATTAAATTTTCTATTTGTGTAAAATATATATAGTCTGACTGTTTTTACGAATATTTGTTTAGATTATTTCTTAATTCTGTATACAAATTTAAATTTTATCCTAGAATATATCAATATGTTCTAGAATTATTGAAGTTTTTCATAAATTCCTTTTAAGGTTAATAGCTTTTTATATTAATATAATATTATTAGTAATTAGTATTTTTATGGAATTTGAGATATTATAATATCTCTTTAAATTTGATTAGAATCATTTTCCAAAATCTTGTATCTTTTACGGAATTGAATGTTTTTTTTTTTTGGAAGGGTGTTCCCCGCTGTTGCTGCGCTGCTGCGTTACATATGCGTTGGCGAAGGCGTCGCAGCTGACGTTGGCGTTAGCGTTGACGTCGACGCTGGCGTTGGCGTTGCCATGGTTGCGGCAGCGCAAACACAGGTGTTGGTTGCAAATACGTCATCGAAAGCCGCAGCGGTGGCAGAATCAGGTGGAACGAAAGGCAGAGGCAGAGGCGGTGGCAGCGAAGCCAGCAATCCATAACGGGGATGGCAGAGACACCAACACAACCAAACACACACCCTAATACACACACACTTATACACTCATTAGCAGCGCTGTCAGCACGGTCGCGATTCCATATAGAAGACCGACTTGTGACGCCGACGCAATAGCAACAAAAGCAATAACAATAACAATCTAACCGCTCGCCATGTGCCAATTCCACTTTGTTTCAACCGTTCATATCTATTTTGTGTGTTCTGGCTTGTAAAAAGCAACAGCAACAACAACCACAACAACGAATGGAGGAGAAAAAGCCAAGCCAAGTCAAGCCAAGCTGAGCCAGCGTCGCTGTCAGCGCTGGCAGCGACGTCAACACCTGGCCAAGCCGCACTTTAAGCGTTTTAACTTGGCCCGATCGCTTTTAGTTGTTGTCGAGTCGCCGCCGCACACACACACTTTTCGCGATCGCCCTCTCCGCAGATTCTCGAACAAATTGCGAATTTCGCATGCGCGTTCCCTTTCCGCCACCGATCGGTAAAATCCCTCTGAACTCTGGAAAAACTCGGAAAATTCGGCGAATAAAGTGTGCGTTCAAACTGCAAGTGAAATAAGAAGAACCTCCCCAGATAAAAAATCAAAGCCCGGCCCCGAAGTGAACCAATTAATTCGGCATTTCTTTGCATGATGTCAGAGAGACGTTATTAAGGCGTCTGTAATCGCTGCGTTTTGATTTATTAAATGCCGCCAATTTCAATTGATTTCAATCTCCTCGGGACTGATGAACGAACGAACTGCGAACTGCAGGCAATTGAGAGTTCCATTTCAATTTTCAATCCGCACTCAATTAAGTTTTTATGACGAGTTTATTACCAAACAAACTGGGTCTGCCGCTTGTCGATCGTTTGTTGGCAAACAAAAATGATGAAGTCAAGTAGCTGTAAAATAATGACGTACTCCCCCCGATCTCCGAGACCCACCCCGCGCGCTTCCGATTTCATCTTGTTTTTCCCATTTCGATCTCGGTTCCAGTTCAAAGCTTTGAAGTATCTCTGATTTCGGATTTTTGTTCGTGTATTCTCGTTGGTTATTTTGCAATTTTTAACGCTCTCCTCAAGTGGTTTATTGTTGTCTCGTTGTCATTTTTTGATGCTTTATTAATTTTAATTTATGTGGCCACAAATCCCCCCGAAAGCGGAGAATTTGTTCGGTTGTTCGGTTGCTCGGTTGAGCAATGCAAATTGGCAGGCATTGGTTGGTGGGCATCTCTGGCCATCCAACCAACAGTAGCCAAAAACCAAAATAGGCAACGACCAGATGGAGTCATTGAGAATGTCAAGCCATTAACGCCTCTTAGAGACGCCTCCACAGACAGCCAGCCGCGGGTTAGGTTTCGCAGTCTCTCAGTTTTTCTTGTTGCTGTGTATTTTTGTGTTTTTGGCTTAATCACATAAAAACAACGCAGATCGTTTATAGTGTGCTTAAAACGCTGCAATTAGCATTTTTGGTCGTGTGTGGATGGTTTTTGGATGCCTTCAAAAAACGTATCTGTTTGTCACGCTGGTGCGCAGGCGTGAATCGCAGCCAGCGTCAACCTCCAGTCCAGGCCCCAAGCCAGTCTCCATCCATTCCATTCCATGCCAGCCAGTCTCCATCTACATATATCCATTTCAAATGCAAAACAAACATTCTGTCGTGCTTTTCGGTTAGGTGGGCGATGATTTTGGCCTGGCCAGCTGGTGTGCTATTGATCTTGAGCCATATAGATCAGTCTATAGTTGTCCATTTCAATTGCTTGATTGTCGAGGCGTAATATGGGTATTGAAAGTACTGACCCTAAGCAATTTTAATTTTAAAAATAGAAATTCTTCCGTCAACAATTGATGACCATAAAAATAATCAGGAAATTTCCTGCATACTAATTTCCTTTACGATTATAATTACGATCGTTGATCCGGTCTGCAAATTCTTAGGAACTGTTAAAATATACGTACCTTATCACTAAATTTCATTCATTCTAGTTCAATCAGTCTAAATAAGTATGTTATCCAGATTAAACGGATTTTATTGAACATACTTTTTGAAGTTCTTAGTATACCTCGCAGTTATTTGCGGTATTTTTTGTAATACTGTTTACTTTGATGATAGACCTTAAATATTTGCCAGCTTCCTGTTTATTTGCGTAGTGCAGAGTGGCCCTAAAACGAACGGTTCCCCGTTTCCCGTTCCATTGCCAAAGCGTTCCCCTCTCTCTACAAGCACACACTCCCTATGCAAAATAGGCTTGCGTGTTCCGAAACTAATGAATCTCTGCCCGTGAATCAGCGGTGTACATTAACTTTTTGCCGCGAACGTGTGAGTGAGTTTTTGCAACAAAAAAAAAACAAACAAAACACCACAAAACCAGCAACAAAATAACAAAAAAATGACGAACAGAGGAGCAACAAATAGCGCCAAGAGCAAGACAGATAGACAGTTGGGATAATTATGTGTACGTACAACACAATAAATAATTCGCAACAACAATGGAGCTGGGACTCCACTCCACTCCACTCCACTTTAGCGCGGTTCGCTCTACCCTGCTTCAGTTCTCGATGGGGTTTCTGACAATGTCTAGGGCAATGCCATAGACCAAGACATCCGGTGCCGGCTTTGGATTTTACTTTGGCTCTACGGGTTTGGGCTTGGCTTTGGTTTTGGCTTTGGCTACGGCCACGGCTTAATTAAACTCAAATTGCGCGGCCCGGCATAATTAAACTTATTTTGAAAATCATCTAGAATTACGAAAATCGGTGCAAAAGCAACGCGGCAAACGAATCGAAATCCTAACGAACTTTAAACGAAACGAAAACAACAAGAAAATCTTGAAAAAAAAAACGAAATCAACGATAGCAGGCCGATAACCGGCCCCCCGATAACGGCGATAACATGCACTCCAGCTCGCAATCGACGCTGAAGCGCACACAGCAATTGGTGCGACAGGCCAATGGAGGGCGGGGCGATGTCCTGAGCAGTGGATCCGAGGTGGTGCACTCCTCCCGCGGTCCGGCAATAACTACCAACATCGACGACTCCAGCCTGAGGTATCGCCATGAGACGAAAAGGGAGCGCACTGTCGAAGCGGTGATCACGGACTATCCGGGTGTCTCACCGCTGGGAAGTGTGCCGCATGAGCGCAGCAACATTGAGCGTACGGTCACCTTCCAGGATCCCGCCGGCAATAGCAGACGCATCTCGGAGACCCGGGCTCTGCTCCCGTCCAGTGGTAGTCCGTCGTCGTCGTCCTCCGCGCACTACCAACAGGTGACCCGGAACAAGCGCATCTCCACCGAGGTGCTGGGGTCCAGTGTGGAGAGCACCAAGACATCGCAACGAGCTCCAAATGGCCATCGACGTGTGACCACTCACATCGTGCGCAAGGTGACCACTCTGAGCAGGGCGGAGGAGAATGCCCAGCCTGCAGAGGATCTGCTTCCGCCGGCCAAGATGATCCGCAGCTCGGAGCTGGAGTACCGTCGTGCCTTGCCTCCGGCTATTGAATCGTCCACGCACCGCAGAGAGGTAAAGCTCCGGAGATATCGAGCTTAGCACTCCGGATTCGATATTAAAGAATTGGAATGGATCCACAGCTCTGCTCCATTTGAAGCTCTGCTCAATCAATGATTTCCTTTTCTATAGCTTACAAGCTTCAGGGATTTATATATTAAATATTACAATTATTTCAGAATTTGTACATATAAATATTTATTTTGCAGAATTTGTTACGTTATTTTTGGTTGGCTTTAGTTAGTTGCTTAGGAAACCAAATGTTAGCTTTTAATATTATAATTACAAAACGTGCTTAGGAATTTTAGCAGTTGTGACTAATTCTGTTGAGTCAGCAGTGTTACTTATATATATTTTTGATTCCACAATTCTTAAAATTTTTCGAAAAATAATCATTTTCCGAATAGTCACCATAAAATTAGTATTATTATTATAAAGAAATTAATAACAATTGTTAAGAAATGATAACATTGTTATCACCAAACTCCTCAATGATTTTAATGTACTTAGTAACAAAAAATATGAATTATTGGTATTGGTTCACAATGTCGCGAAATACTGGGAAATGTCTGTAAAAGATCACAATAAATAAAAACAATAGAATAATAAATTGCAAATAGTTCGTTAGTTAAATATTTGGTGAAATTAAGAATTTATAAATCCAGATATCCGATATTATCATTTATTAAAATATATTCTCTTGGATTTAAAACTTCACGCAATATTATAATCTTATATTGGGAAACGTCTGTAAAATAAAGAATAAATTTATTTATGACAATAATTATAGGTAAATACAAATACAGAGAATATTTCATAAGATAGAAATAAGGTTTCTGTTATATAAAACTAATTTAATAATCCTTTTCAATCCTTCACAGATCTCCGATATTGTTGTGGGCAAGGATGACAACGTATCCGCTCGGGAGGCTCTCCTGCGCTGGGCACGCCGCTCGACTGCTCGGTATCCGGGTGTGCGTGTCAACGACTTCACGTCGTCGTGGCGCGACGGATTGGCCTTCTCCGCATTGGTGCATCGCAACCGACCGGACTTGCTTGACTGGCGAAAGGCAAGGAACGATCGGCCACGCGAGCGCCTGGAGACGGCCTTCCACATTGTGGAGAAGGAGTACGGAGTGACGCGTCTGCTGGATCCTGAGGGTAAGCCACAAATACCATTTATCCATAGCTGGGCTTTAAGTATCCAGTTAATCGATTCCCAGCTCTGCATTTTACCCATTAACAAATCTAATCCATGTGAATCCTTGCAGATGTGGACACCAACGAGCCGGATGAGAAGTCCCTCATCACGTACATCTCGTCGCTGTACGATGTTTTCCCGGAGCCACCATCCATTCACCCCTTGTTCGATATGGAGTCACAACGCCGGGTCCACGAGTACCGTGACCTGGCCCAGCAGTTCATCTACTGGTGTCGCGAGAAGACCGCCTACCTGCAGGAGCGCTCGTTCCCGCCCACGCTGATCGAGATGAAGCGCCTGCTGAGCGATCTGCAGCGGTTCCGCACCGAGGAGGTGAGCGCCCGCAAGCGGGAGAAATCGAAGCTGATTCAGATCTACAAGGAGCTGGAGCGTTACTTCGAGACGGTGGGCGAGGTGGATGTGGAGGCAGATCTGCGACCGGATGCGATCGAGAAGGCCTGGTACCGCATGAACACGGCGCTGCAGGATCGCGAGGTGATCCTCCAGCAGGAGATCGAGCGTTTGGAGCGGCTGCAGCGACTGGCCGACAAGGTGCAGCGCGAAATTAAGCATGTGGATCAGAAGCTGACCGATTTGGAGACGCGCATCAGCGAGGAGGGGCGTCGCATCGAGCGGCTGCATCCCGTGGACGCCAAGAGCATTGTGGAGGCCCTCGAGACGGAGATTCGGCATTTGGAGGAGCCCATCCAGGACATGAACCAGGACTGCCATGTGCTCAACGAGGGACGCTATCCCCATGTGAGCGAGCTGCACAAGAAGGTCAACAAACTGCACCAGCGCTGGGCCCAGCTGCGCACCAATTTCCACACGAACCTGGTACAGAAACTGTCCGGTTTGAAGTATCCCGTCCACGAGACCACGGTGACGCGTCAAACGCGCATGGTGGTCGAGTCCCGACAGATCGACACGAATCCCCATTTCCGCGATCTGCAGGAGCACATCGAATGGTGCCAGAACAAGTTGGTAAGTACATTAACTACTTTGTAGACCCTTCATTACTTCAATTTGCTAATTATCCTTGCGCTCCTGCAGAAACAACTGCTTGCTGCTGATTATGGCAGTGATTTGCCGTCGGTGAAGGAGGAACTGGACCGACAACAACACGAGCACAAGATCATCGATCAGTTCCACTCGAAAATACTCAACGACGAGCGCCAGCAGACCAAGTTCACCGGTGATGAGCTGGCCCTGTACCAGCAGCGCCTCAACCAACTCCAGAAGGTGTACGCCGAGCTGCTCAGCACCTCGACGAAGCGTCTCTCGGATCTGGACTCACTGCAGCACTTCCTTGGCCAGGCCTCTGCAGAGCTGCAGTGGCTCAACGAGAAGGAGCAGGTGGAAATCTCGCGCGACTGGGCGGACAAGCAACTCGATCTGCCCTCCGTGCACAGATACTACGAGGTGAGTTTGGCAATCCTAGTGCATCCCCCCCTAGAGCTAGCTTTAAATATGTATTGTGCTTTTGTCTGATTACAAGCGTGCATTTGGTAATGGCGACGAGGTAAGACCCACCACATTGGATTTAAAATATTTCTGCCACAAAATTAAGCAACCAACCAAGTGCACTTCTGACTCCCTCAATGTCTTTATAACTTACTAATTAAATGTATTGTTTAATGCACTTAGAACCTGATGTCCGAGCTGGAGAAGCGCGAGATGCACTTTGCCACCATACTGGACCGAGGAGAGGCCCTGCTCAACCAACAGCATCCGGCCTCGAAGTGCGTGGAGGCCCATTTAACTGCCCTGCAGCAACAGTGGGCCTGGCTCCTCCAGCTGACCCTTTGCCTGGAGGTGCATCTGAAGCATGCCACCGAGTACCATCAGTTCTTCGGCGAGATTAAGGACGCCGAACAGTGGCTGGCCAAGCGCGACGAAATACTCAACAGCAAGTTTTCGCAGTCGGACTTTGGTCTGGATCAGGGCGAGACCCTGCTGCGTGGCATGCAGGATCTGCGTGAGGAGCTGAATGCCTTCGGAGAGACCGTGGCCACTCTGCAGCGGAGGGCACAGACGGTGGTGCCTTTGAATAAGCGCAGGCAGCCAGTGAACCGACAAGGTCCTGTCCAGGCCATCTGCGCCTATAAGCAGCAGGGTCAGCTGCAGATCGAAAAGGGTGAAACGGTCACCCTGCTGGACAACTCGGGACGGGTGAAGTGGCGTGTGCGCACGTCCAAGGGTCAGGAGGGCTCCATTCCCGGAGCCTGCCTGCTCCTGCCTCCACCCGATCAGGAGGCCATTGATGCTGCCGAGCGTCTGAAGCGACTCTTCGATCGTTCCGTCGCCCTCTGGCAGAAGAAGCATCTGCGTCTGCGCCAGAACATGATCTTTGCCACCATTCGCGTGGTTAAGGGCTGGGACTTTGACCAGTTCCTGGCCATGGGTCCGGAACAGCGCACCGCTATCCGGCGGGCTCTGAACGACGATGCCGACAAATTGCTCAGCGAGGGCGATCCCAACGATCCGCAGCTGCGACGATTGCGACGCGAAATGGATGAGGTCAATCGGCTGTTCGATGAGTTCGAGAAGCGCGCCCGTGCCGAAGGTGAGTGTGGGAGTGTGGGAGTCATCCCAGGGTGATCGCAGGGGAAAGTGGGAAGCGGTTTCATCCTCGCTTTTCAATTGAAAAGAGAGCTGGCTGGCGCTCGCCAGCTGTCCAAATCGGTTAATTGATGGAGGCTAATTGAATTTAATGCCAGCGGGTGGGATCTGAGGCCAGTTTTAAAAAACAGGAAGCCCGAGTGCGACTTAGTCTTGTCTAGCGTTGTCAACCATGAAGAAGTTGTTCGCGAGTGTCAAAACAAGGGGTAAAAAAAGATATTTAATTGTATTATTTAAGCTTCAAAACAAAACATTTTAAATGCTTAAAAAAACAGTAGAACATTTTAGCTTAGGAGGATTTGGTAAACATTAAAATTCCCATAATTGGATTAATTTTATCTGAAAGTTGTTTACCACAATAAAAAATAGAGAGCATCTTAATTTAAAATCAGAAATGCCTAATTTAAAATGCATATCAGGAAAACCACATTCTTGAGGCAGAATACAAATCTTGAATAAACAAAATCCAGCAGAAAAAATAACGTTTAATGGCGCTCATTAAATAAATGAACTTTGATAATTAATCTTAATTGTAAAAATAATCTTGTTTTGAAGTAATTAATCAGGAATTAAATAGGTATTTTATTTGGACGATTTTGTATAGTTTTATTATAATGTATTCTTATCTTGTTTTCTCAAAACAGAGGAGAGCAAGCAGGCCAGCCGCATCTTCACAGAGGAATGCATTGCCATCAAGAGCAAGCTGGAGGATATGGCCCGTGAGCTGGACCAGATTATACTGGCTCCTTTGCCGCGTGATCTGGACTCCCTGGAGCATGTGCTCGAGATCCACTCGGACTACGAGCGCAGGCTGCATCTACTGGAGCCGGAGCTGAAGCATCTGCAGGAGACCTTCCGCACGATTGCCCTGAAGACGCCGGTGCTGAAGAAGAGCCTGGACAACCTGATGGAGCTGTGGAAGGAGTTGAACACCCAGAGTGGCCTGCACAAGGACCGCCTGAAGCTGTTGGAGGCCTCGCTGGCCGGCTTGGAGGATAATGAGCATGTGATCTCCGAACTGGAGAACGAGCTGGCCAAGCACCAGGATCTGCCCTCGACCGCTGAGGGACTGCAGCATGTGTTCAAGCAGCTGACCCACATGCAGGATGTTATCACGCAACAACAGCCGCAGATGGACAAGATGAACGATGCGGCCGATCAGTTGGGACGCATGGGAGTGCCAACCAAGGTGCTGGGCGACCTGAAGCGCCTGCACTCGAACGTGGAGCGCCTGAACACGCGCTGGAGTGCGGTCTGCAACCAGCTGGGTGAGAGGTGAGTACCCGTACATGGCACATGGCACCTGCGTCCGTGTGTCGCCTCATTGGCGATCCCTTAGATGGAGATGAAACCTGCCGGTCTAACACCGTGTCACTCTGCCTTTTTCAGAATGCGCTCATGCGAGACGGCCATCGGGCTGATGAAGAATCTCCAGTCGAGCGTGCAAGTGGAGGAATCATGGGTGGATGGCACCACAGAGCGACTTTCCGCCATGCCCACCGCCACGTCGGCGTACGAACTAGACGTGAGTAGAGCGATGCCCGCCTGGCCCCTGTAATAACTCAATTGCCATTCCGATCAGCAATAGTCTCTAGCTAGTCCTAGATCCTAGATCAAACTAGATCCTTGTACAGTTCGAGGTGCCCCGAAAGAAAGAGGAAGTTCCTCGGGGGCGAAACACAAAGTATATATACGTAGACCGTAGTTGATTTCCCGTCCAAAGTAGATTTGCTCCCACACTCAGTTATGGCTCCTCAGAGTTTAAGCTGAACCCGCTGGTGTTGGACACGTACTCTCTATATTTATATATAAATATATATTCCATGTTTATATCAACTTTGTTTTTTGTCTTTGTGCCCCATTTCCATTTGTTAACTGTCCAAAGAAACTATCGTTTCTCCTGTCCCTTGTCCGTACTCCTGCAGTAGTTCTTGTCTAATCCAACAACAGTCTTTGACATGTAGTGCTGGCCAAACCACCACCCACACAAACACTCGATATGTACATAAACACAGAAATATCCAAACCCATCAGACAGACCTCCAAATGTGGCCAAGTCGACCACCTACACAACAATACCCATATACGTAGACCGTAGCGAAATCTCCCACTGTAAATTGATACCAAATTTGTGTAGTAGTTTTGAAACTTAACTACTTTTATGTTTTTGTAGTTTTGTCCCCCCTAGTTCTAAGATGCACCAATACATAGGGTAAACCCGTATCGGGTTACCCACATTATACCCATACCTATATATTCACCCCAGTATTATCGTATTTGTAGTTGAAAACTAATTGTATATGTATTTTTGTCTAATTTTTTGTATTTTCACCAAAAAAAAAAACAAACTTGAAACTATTTCACACAACCAACCAAAAATATTATCACACACTAAAATGATCAAATTATAAAACTATAAAAAACAAATTGAAAATCCTAAAAAAAATCGAACAAACCAAAAATGCCCCTCGAAACCTATAGAAACTGCTCGGAGCTGCAATCGAACGAAAACCAAAAATCGAAAATGTCAACGTAGCTGGAGGACGACTGATCCGCGAAGCCAAGGTAAAAATTTGTATGCCTGTTCATGTGTGACTGTTCCAGAGAACTACTGACCCATCGTAGCCCCAATCCAGGAGATATCTGAAAAGCATATATTTAGTTGGGTTGCGATAGGTCAGTTGGTAGTGTGATTGAGCCGAGTGACTGTGGAAATTTCGACCGAACACCGAAATCCCCAACAAAAAATATTCCTTCATAGCTGTTTCTCTGTCTGTCTTTCCTCAATATATATTTAATGCTTTTTAAAAACATGTAACGGACTCGAATGGGAGTCCCCGAAACCAATGTATTAGTTATCTTGCGGGTAAAAGGTGCGTGAATAACACTTGGGTGGAACAGAAACAGCCTGACCAACAGCCAAACACACAACACCAAACAAAACCAAACAACAAAACTTACAACCAAACAAACAAACAAACCAATTAAAAAGCAATTTTTACCAAAAAGTAATTTCGTATTGATTAATCAATAAAATAAAAAGCACTAAATATATCAACAAACCCCCCTGCCCCTAAAAACCAAACCCCCCTCTGACAACAAACACACAAATTACTAACATTTAACCGAAATTAACCAACAACCTACCAACCAACCAACCAAAAACAACTATGCACAACGTGGGACTTCGACTTGGATTTGGAATTCCGACTTCCGACTTCGAGTAGATCTACGACAGCAAATGCCTGCGTTTCGTGGACTGGCTCCTCGAGGCCCGGCCCTCATTCTCTCCTCCGCGCCGGGATCTTCGGCCGGCGGACAGCGATCCGGGTGCAACTCAGTATTACAGCCAGCGTTTGGACAATCTCAATACGAAATACGACCGGTTGCTGGAACAACTGTCGCAGAGGCTAAAAACTGCAATCGAAGTGAATGGCAGCGATGGTCTGGTGAGTAACTGTCCCCCCTCAATCGAAAGGTAGATCCTTTGCGAGGTGGAGATTCCAACTCCAACGACGGAGTCAAGGTTGGGAGGCTTGCGAGTATACTGCCATGTCGTAATCATAAAGCTGCGGGTTCAAGTTCAGCAAAGTTGCTAGGTTGCTCGCTTTCGTTTTCCACTCTCGGCGAGTTAGGTTTTCAAATGCAAATACGAGCTTGTATCATTCCGTATCTCTCCATCTGTGCTTGTGCTCATTTGTGCGTGTATCTGTATCTGTATCTGTTGACGCTTATTGAATTAACCTTCAGAATCGGTGCACAGCAATAATGACATCACAGACATCGAATTGACCAAACATTCCGTCAACGTGTCAGTCAGCGCCTGAAATGTTGCCGCCATTAATCACGGCTTGATTAATTTATAAAAATTTAAACTATTTTCGTGACTGTCGTTCGTCTGCAGCAATTTGGTTAATGTTTATAATTCAAAGTATAAATAAAAATTGCGTCGGTTAGCTTTAGCTGCATTAGCTGTCAGGAGTTTCAATGGAAACAAAAAAAACAACGGCCGAAAAACCAAACAACCACAAAAAAAAAAGCGATAACCTCACCATTGTCATGTGGCTGCTGACCAATTAGGCAAATTGGAGACAGATTCCAAATTAATAATGACGACGCTGAAATCTATAAATATTAATGAGGACCCCAACAATCATTTCCTCGGGTTTCTATAGTTCTTAGCGCGAAATTCAATGCCAGGGGACGTCATCAACATCTTTGTCGCCATCTGTCAACTCTTTTTCTCTACGATATTCTTAATTTTTATTTCGGATTGGATTCTTGTTCCCTGGCCATTTGACTATTTTTGTTCAACTGGTTTTTGTGGTTTGTTTGCGCAGCTCTAAGGAATTCAATTATAATAGCCATTTTGGCAGGGCTTTTACCTTCTGTCTAAATAGTTTTTGGTAAATATTTAACCACCTTAATGAATTTAAAGTGAAAAGATTTCCAGATGGTCTCATTTACCTTTCAGTTCTACCTATATTAAAAACAATCTGAGCCCAAGAAGTATCTCTTACCTGCTATTTGCAAACCATCAATTACCATAATAAATGATCAGGGTTTGGTAAACATGATGTAAACATGGGCTCCATCCACTACCAGTTGATCCCTTTTTTTTCTGCTGTTTTTTAAACTTTATAAAATTAATGTGTTAAGAGTATTATCTGTGAATCTATTGAGGTTTTTCGAAGGTGTTGCCTTCGCCTCGGGCTAGGGAGTGACATCATAACTGCTCCATTACCACTTCGCCTTCGACTCAACTTGATATGCATAGCAGGGGCGGGCATCGGAGCTCAGAGCAGGCTTAAGTAGACTGAATCGCAAAAAAATGTTATTTAGAAGGTTAGATCGCGACACAAACTGGTTTGCTGGCCGTCTTCGGAACGGGGAGTTACTTTGTTCTCGACTTCCGTGTATTGTTTTCGACTTTAATTTGGAGCCCTCCGCCGAACCTCTTTTCCCTTTCCCGGCCAACTTCCCCAACTGACATGCCATTGTAAATGGATTGTTTATTATTTTGGCGCAACAGCTGGGCAAAAGACTCTCCTCTCACTTCGACTAGCCGGCATTTGGAAGCTCTCTCTCTCTCGCTTCTCTAGTTGCTCTCCATTGAGCAACTATTTGGTTGCTCTCTGCAAAAGCTCCCGCTCCCAAGTGGATGCTTCTCTGCTCGCTCTGGCCCATTCAGTTTCAGTCCCGAAAGCGACGTGGTTGTGTAACGACGCAACTTATCGCGTATACGCTGTGTGGGCCGAGCTGAGCTGCCGGTGAACGAAAAGCCAAACAAAGGCCAAAACCTCCGAATTGTTGGCAATCGGAGTCTACGAAAAATCTGAATATTGAATTCTGAATTGAGCGTGTAATTATCATTGAATAGTCGAATAGTTGTGTTAAATAACTAGGCAAATAGTGAGAGAAACTAAAGAACATTGCTCATACGCCGCATGGGCAATGGACATGATGTCACATACGGCCGGATAGAAAGTGTGTCCCTTTATCTGTCTTGGTGTGCCGCTTCAATTAAATGCGAATCGCGTCGGATGGCCCGCTTTTATTTCGCTAATAGAAATTTAAATTTACTGCCACCACCGACCCACGTTTTCTTAGAAGCGAATCGAAAAAAGTGCTACGAAAAATCGAAAATAAAAAATTAAAAGAGTTTTACTATGGCCGCAAAATGAAGTCACTCGAGTGCTCCGTAACAAACTTAAATATATACAATAAAACCGCACCGAAACCGAAAGGCAAACGCCAACAACAGAACCCCACGAATCTCGAAGAGTGTGAAAACGAAAATAAAAGAAATACATTATGAATATAGCCTTGAACATGTCGCAAGAATCGGAATGTTGATTTTGTGTTTTTTTTTTGTCTGTATTTTCGGCAGTCTGTTTGGTGTTAATGAAAATCGCACTAACACCACATCAATGGGTAAAAAAAAAAAAATCTATGACTTGGACAGCTGAAATTTGGTTGCACAGCCGTGACTCAAGCAACTTTGGCTCATTAAAAGTTGCATAAAACCGAAAAAACTGAACCATTATTAACTGCAGTTAAAGCGAAAGTTAAAATCTGGCCCCTTAAAGCAAAAATGTGGAATCTCTAAGTAGTAGTGTGAGGTCGCTCAATTATTGGGTGACTGGCGTGAATTATGGCTTCCTATCAACGAGTCAGGGCTGGCGCTATAATCTAATCTATGAGGTGCAATCCATCAGACACGATGCCGGGGATTGAGCGATCAGTTCCCCGTTGACACCTTATTTATCTCTCGAGCACCCACAAAAAATGCATTTAAAATTAGTAATTTTGGGGAGAGATGAAAGGGACACCTAAAAGCAGCCAGTAACAAATATTTCCCCATCATTAAAAAAATATTTGTGAGGTTGTTCTAGAGTTATGACAAAGAGTGTGTTATTTTTTTGTATTTGGCCCGCCCTGCCTGCACTCTTCCTCCCTTTGCCTCTTTATCGATTAAACTCGTGCCGCAGTAGCTGCTGCTGCTGCTGCTGCTGTGACTTCTGTTGTTTGCCTTCGATACGTATATGTATTTTTAGCGGCATTCTAACATATTTAGGTGTCCGATAAATCAGGAATGAAAGCGAGCGTTTTGGGGTCTTTGCCTCCACGAATACTGAAACTGAAGGGAGGCGCCTATTTTCGTGATGCGGCATAGGCGAGGTCCAATTGCAGCCTGCAGCATGCTGCACGTTCTCTGCAGAGCTTTTGCTTGTCTCTCTCTCTCTCTCTCTGTGTGGTGCTCTCTCTCTTATTAGCCGGCACAACGTGGCGTATTAGTCATGTTATCAGTGTCAAGGGCCAAGAATCAGTTTGTAATCTGCTTATGAAAGCCCCGTATCCCTCGACCAGCATCGCATCATTGAGAATTATTTTTATATGGCTAAACTTAATGCTAGTTTAGCTCGCAACGACACGAAACTTGTTTCATTTATAATCAAATTTTCGCCGCTGATGACATCATTGTTCTCGTACTCGTTTATTTAGTGTCTGTGTCTGTCTGTGTGTGTGCGTTTTTGTGTCCATGTTTTTGTTAATTATAATTTATTTGTTGCTTTTACCTACTCTAGGGCAACCTTGAAAGCCATAGCAGCAGCAACAACAAATTTGTTGTTCATATTCAAAATGCAAATCGAAAACATTGATCACTTTCAGCAAGAGCCCCACACCATGACTTCATCTGGTAATTGATTCTCCTTCGCCGAAACAATGACGTCAATGCACTCGAAATTGAAGTTATGACCTGCACTCATGTTTGAGATGTTTACCAATGAATCAGAATATCTTTCTCCCCCTGGCAATGAAGATAAAAATTACATTACCAGATGGCAGATAAGAGGCACTCTTCCAGATATCAACAAAAAAAGAACTCTTCCCGGGTAATCACCCGATTCATAAAATGATTTAAGCGAGTATGAAAGAGTTTGCACCACATATTTGCAAAGCGATTGAGGCCTTTTCCCCCCTTATATAGCGTCATTTCTATTTTCATAAAGGCTTTGGGTTTGCTTTTTTTGTATGTGTTTTATTTTTTGTATTCTTCGTGCTTCATGCGATTTGTGTTTATGTGCTTTTGGGTACGGGCTGATAATAGTGTTTTTCGTGTGTGCGTTCGTCGGAGTGCACAAACCGAGTCCGGTGAATGGGAAAGGGTTGAGTGGAGTAGAGAGTCAGAGTCAGTGTCAGACCTAAGGGCAGCCGGACATAGCAAGTCCGAAACCGTGAAATACAATTTTATTGCCGGCTGAGATTCGAAATGTCGAAGCCTGGCTATTTTTAGTTGCTTTATCGCCCGGTGACTTTATCTTGCGGCCATATCAAAACATAACAAAATTCCACAACAGCGGAATTTCAACTTCAAAGTGACGCGTACAAACCAAAAAAAAGCAAAAAAAGAAAACAGAAAACCAAACCCTGTCCCAAAAATCACGTCCATCGTAGCTCGTAAATCTCTAATTGCTTCTCTGTCACAATTATAAATCTCGCACAGTGCATTCAAGAAGCCCCTAAGCCAACGAAACAAACCCAAATTGCTGACTATGACTTTGTCGAACTGAACCAAACGAAAGCCTTAGACATGCCTCAGCATAGATCGGGTCGCAAGGCGACCAAAACCAAAACCCAAACCACGACTGTCCATGTGGCAGAGGAAAGTGACTACGACTTTGCGTTCGAGTTTCAGGTAATGCTCCTCCCCCCTGCTCCACCTCGCAAAGCTTCCCAACGACTTGCATTTTGAATTCCAAACACATAAACTTGGTCTCTCACACAAAAACCTCTTACTAACCGATCGCTTTTGTTTTGGCCTTTAGCAATACGCTGAGAGTCTACAGAAACCGCTTAAGACCTTTAGGGTTGACTTCGGTGCGGGCAGCGGGCCATCTGGCGAGGGCCACGCTGCGCGCCAGGAGGATCTCTATACCACCACCTACAGCACCACACAGTAAGTATTAACCCTAGAAGATTTCAATGAAAACAAATTAGAGAGGAGCCGAAGCTTAGAATACTATTATAGCCTGTGGCCAAACCGCCTAATAGTCCGATTTATATCAGCTGGAATCCATATTAAAAGTATATTTCCCAGTGATAAATAAATTACTTTAATTATCAATAACTAATTATTCCCATTGTTGCTATGGCAGCCTTAGCATAAAGTGATCAGTGATACTACCTTAAAACTGAGACACTAGGTTGCCTAGAAACACATGGCTAAATCCATTCGGCTGGTGATGCTGAATCATTTTTATTTGGAAGAAGATGACTCCTTCATTGCTTTGTTAATATATATTATTATAGTTATAGTCGGACAGGAAGTTATGAATCAAATATTTTAGTAAGAAATGAGGAATAATTTTAGTTGAGAATTTAAGCAAGATTAAAAAAAATTAATAATGAATTTCTTCTCCAGATTCAGCTCAACGAAGACAACGAAAAGCTCTACAAAGAGCCTTTACAGTAGCGATGGCTTGGATGCCGCTAGTCAGGATGTTAGCACCGCTAACCTGCCCCTGTCCCAGATCCAGTTCAATGAGATCAGGACGCTCAAGCGATCGCAACAGCTGGGCGGGCAATCCGTGCTGGACATTGCCGGAATACGCGATCCACGCACCGGTCGAGTCCTGACCATTGGCGAGGCCATACAACTGCGCATCCTAGATGTGCGTACCGGAGAGATGTTGGTGGGCGATCGCCGCATCACTCTGGAACAGGCTGCCGAACAGGGTCTGATCGATGCCCAGCTGGCCAGGCAACTGCTCCAGCCCGGAGCCGGACGCGATGCCAGTGGTAGAGAGTTATCACTACTCGAAGTGATCCAGCGCGAGATCAGTGAGGCGGAATCGGGCTACGAGACCGCCGAGAAGCGCATCAAGGTAAACAACACGGTGACCGTAGAGACGGTGAACCCGGCGACGGGTTCACCGGAGAATCCACGCAACATTGCCGACGCCATTACCGCGGGGAGTGTGGACACCAAGACGGGCCTGTACCGCGTCAAGTCGGGCCAGACGATCAGCCTGGCGGAGGCCTACGAGCGGGGCTACCTCATCCGGCACGAGTCGGTGACAATCAAGTCGAATGCCCTGTGCCTGAGCGATGCCATCGCTCATGGTCTGGTCGATGGTGCCGGCTGGATAGCGGATCGCAACTCCGGCGACAAGTTCCGTCTGGATTCGGCCATTGCCAATCAGCTAATCGATGCGAGTGTGCGCGAGGTGGTGGACGCGAAACGCGATGCGAAGATCACACTGCAGGAGGCACTGCAGTCGGGCGTGCTCAATGCCAAAACGGGTCGGTACGTCAATGAGGTGACCAAGGAGAAGCTCACCTTCGCGGAGGCGCGTAATCGTCAGTTGATCGTGAAACCGTACACGCTGAAGGACATCTGCGATTTGAACCTGCTCGACAAGCAGGGCCAGATCACGAGTCCCATGCGCCGCGAGAAACTAAGTATCATGCAGGCCATCGAGGCGGGCGTTCTGGATGGCAACAATCTGAAGTGCGTCACCAAGCGGAAGGGTGAGTTGGTCACTTTGCAGGAGGCCATTGCCGATGGCATTGTCCTACCTGCGGAGAGCAAGTACCGCGACTTTATGACCGGCGAGCTGATCAGCATTCCCGAGGCGGTGGAACGCGGCCTGATCAGCTCGGTGGCGCAGCGATCCATCTTCGATATCGATGGGTTCAAGGATCTGAGGAGCAGCGACTATGTCAGTTTTAATGTGGCCCTCTCGCGCGACCTTTTGCGTCGCAAGAGCACGGGCTTTGCCTTAGAAACGGGAAGGGACAGTCTGGTACCTCTAGAGGTGGCTGTGGGCGAGGGTCTAGTCCGGCAGGAGGTATACGAGATGTTTAGCCGGGGTATCGGGGTGCAAAATGCCAGCGGGCAGGAGCTCACTGTCTTCGATCTGGTCTATCACAATCTGATTGACCCGAAGACGGGCTACCTTTTGGATGGGAAGACGGGTGAGACAGTTCCTCTGGACACCGCCATTGAGCGTAAGTTCATTACGCCCGAGGGGGCTCTGCTCCTGAGCAGTTTACTTAACATCACCCTGACCACGGAGACGGTGACAAGGACAATCAATCGGTATGTGACCATTAGGGCGGGCTCCCAGGAGCCCGGGGATACAGTGCTGCTCACCTTTACGGAGGCAGTGCGTCAGGGTTTCATCGACGAGGAGAGGCAACTGTTCAAGGACCCCAAAACGGGCAACATTTACTCTGTGCAGCAGGCCCTGAACTTCGGTTTACTCGTCCCCGATAGCAATCAAACGGTGCCGGAGCCAACGAACAGGAAAAAGACAAAATCCACAATCACCATTGTGACCAAGCAGATCATCCCAGAGGCAGAACCCATCAAGCTGAACACCCAGAACACCAAGTACGTGGAGAAGTCGGTGGAGATTCCCATTTCCCAGGAGATGGTCAAGCCCCAGCGAGTGGTCTCCGATTTCATCAACATGGAGAAGAGCAGCTACATCGAGCAGAATGTGACGGAGCGGCAGATTATGGAGCTGCCTCCTGGAGGTTGGCGTCTAAAGGATGCCATCGAGCAGCGTCTGTTCAACCCGGATACGGGAGTTTTCCATGTCCAGGGCACCGATCGCTTGGTCAGCTTCGAAGAGTGCATCAACAAGCAGATCATCAACAACCTATCGGTTTCAGTCATTGATCCCAGCACCGGGGACAAGATCTCGGTGCAGTCAGCCTTTGAACGCGATATCCTGGACAGTTATGGCAACTACACCAACAGCAGGAAGCAGGTGCAGGGCATGCGCAATGCCATCGACGAGGGCAAGATCATCCTGGACACGGTGCCGGCGACTAGAGGTTCCAATCAAAAGACAATCCTTCGCATCACGAGGGTGAACAATATTCCCGATGTGCTGGAGGTTTCCACACCCCTCAAGGATGCCCCGCCCAGGTTCGTGGAGGTGATCACCTGCCAGAGGGAGCTTGCCTCCCCGGAGCCCCTGCAAATTGCTCCTGGAGCCATCTACGATCCGTCCACAGCTCTGGTGATCTTCACCCAGAGTGGCGAGACTGAGAACATTTTCGATGCCGCCCGCCAGGGGCTGATAGACGAGCAGCTGATCAAGATTATTGATCCCACGACCAAGCAACCCATCTCTGTAACTGAGGCGATAGCTCGCTCCATATACGATCCCAAGACTCTGACGATTCTGAACGCCGAGGGACAACCCGTGGACTTAATCAGCGCCACCAGACTGGGCCTGCTCAGTGTGGTGGGTGCTCCATTGGTTGCTGCCGAGGGAGCCCTGCGCACAGTTCGCTTTGTCACCGATCCACGAACTGGTGAACAGATCCCAGTGGAGGTGGCCTACGAACGGGGAATTGTGTCCCGGGATCAACTGCAGCGCGGAAGGTCCTTCGACAGTGAGGCAACATCGGTAGCAGAGGACAAGGTGGTGGTGCTGCAGAGGATGCGCAAGATCATCCTGAAGCCCAAGGATGCCCTGCGCAAGGGAATCATCGATGAGGAGACCTGCCAGATTCTGGAAAACACCACCAACTTCACCAATCCCAAGGGCGAGGTTGTAAACATTACGGAGGCTCTGAATACGGGCCTAATTGATGGACGCCGCGGAAAGATCATCGATCCCCAGAGCAACAAAGTGCTCAATTTCCGGCAAGCAGTGGAACAGAAGATACTCGATCCGGAGCAGACCAATTACATTCTCATGCCGCTGGCCAAGAGCCTATCTGTGCCACGTCTGGCCAATCAGGGATTGATTGATCCGCAAACCCAGACGATTGTCCATCCGGAAAGTGGATATCCTCTTAGCATCCATGAGGCAATCGTGTGCGAGGTACTGGATCCCCATTCCCTGCTGCGCAAACCCGAGAAGTGCACCCTGGAGGAGGCCATCACGAAGGCAATCTGTAATGCTGATGATTCCACTTTCAGCTACAAGAACAAAACTCTTAACATCACAGAGGCTATCGAGGCGAGACTCTTTGATCCCAGCTACGATCAGAAAAAGTCCAAGGTGGAGATTCCTCCAGTGGGTATGATATTCCCAGTTGCTGTCGAGAAGAGCCTAGTGGAACCTACAAAACGTGTGGTTCTGCATCCGACTACAAAGAAGGCTCTCCCCATCAAGCAAGCAATCGAGGAGAACTTTATCATGTCCATTCCCTATGCACCCAAACCAGATGCCATAGAGGTGGTGCCCGCCATGGAACGAGGTCTCATCGATGTGGCTAGTCAAACGCTGACGGTTCCAACAACTGGTGAACGTCTGCCCCTGCGCCAGGCCATGGAAAATGGAGTGCTGGTGGTGAAGAATCTGTCCGACTTTGTGGTGACCCAAAAACCCATTCCCAAGACAGAGATCATGGAGACAGTGCGAGCCGTGCATACGGTTACCACCAAGACCATTGAGCTGATGCAAGGATACGTTCTCATCTCGAACAACGAAGTGCAGAACGTGAACACCGGCGAGGTGGTCAGCCTGGAAGAGGCCAAGGAGCTGGGTATCCTGCGCGAGGAGTCGACAACGCGGGAGACCAAGGCGGCCGCCGGAGAGAGTCCGGAAGCAGTTGCCACCCAGCAGTTACTGCCCACTAGCAGCGATCAAACGGTGGTCCTAGAGGAGCGCACCCAGACTGTGGTGGTCAGTTCGGATACTCACAAGCAGGAGATGCAGGTGATCAGCACCAAGCAATCCACCAAGGAAACTCCCATTCAAACTGTTACAGAAATCGAGACCAAGCCCAGCAAGGAGCCATCGAAGACACTGCAGAATGTGAAGGATGCCGCCAAGATGGGAGCACTGGGAGTAATTGCAGCTCCCGTGCTGGCCGGCGGAGCCCTCGTGAGCGGTGTGAAGAGCCTATTCAAGTCTGTGAAGTCTCCCGGAGAAGATGCCAAGACCACAGAAACTCAGCAACCAGAGCAACCTCAGAGCAGCTTCATTGAACAGGAGCGCCGCAATGTGCCACAGCTACAGCCGCAACAAGTGCCAAGTGAGGTGGACAATCTCCTCAGCGACACGGAGAACTTCATCAGCTCCACCACTGCCAGCTTCATAGCCAACGAACAGCAGCAGCAGGAGAGGCCCAAGGAGCTGGTGCCTCAGGAAGTCGAATCAACTCATACACTAACCACTACCACGGTGACAACTATAACTACCTCAAAGACAACAACCGAATCTGGAGACTCGGAGCCAGTTGTTGTAGAAGATGTGAAGACCACCACAACTGTGGATGAGAAGCCTGTGGATCAGGCCGCTCAGAAGCCCGAAGATGTGCCACAGGAAAAGACAATAATAACTGAAACTATCACTACAGTGACAAGCCAGGAAACCATTTCTGAGCCGGAAAAGACAGCACAGAAGGAGCCAACTCCGGAAAAGCTTACGGAGAAAAAACCTATTGAAGAACCTGTTAAGAAGGAAACGAGTCCGGAGCCATCTAAGAAGGAGGCCACTCCAGAACCAGTTAAGAAGGAGCCAACTCCAGAGCCAATTCAAAAGGAGAAAACACCAGAGCCAACTCAAAAGGAGAAAACTCCAGAGCCAACTCCAAGGGAGCCAACTCCAGAGCCAACTCCAAAGGATGCTATTCCAGAGCCAACTCCAAAGGATGCTACTCCTGAACCTTCAACAAAACCAGAACCCAAACCAAGAAAAGCTGCAAATGAAGAGATTCCGGATATTGAGCCACCCTTCACGGCTCCTCTGGCACCTTTTGCTGAACCTGTTACTGAGACATCGGTTACTGAAGTTACCACCGAAGTGGATGAGCCTGTCACTAGCACACAGACAATTACCACAATAACAACCACAGTGAGGACAACTGAAGAGCAACCCATTATTGAAGAAGTGACGGTAATTCAGAAATCTGAGCCTGAAAAGATTTTGGATGTTCAGGTTGAAGAGCCCACTGAAGTGGATAAACCCAAGGAAGTCACTGATGAAACTTCTCATCCTGAACCATCCAGCACCATTGTGTTCGAGGAAAGAATCATCACTGTTGAAGAGCCAACGATTACCGAGTCCACAGTTACCACGACTACCATTACCACAACCACCACGACATCTTCCAGCGAAGAACAGCAGCCTCAGGAGACTGTGGTCACAGAGATTGTAAGGGAGGAGCCGGTGAAGGAGGAGCCTGTCAAGAAGGAGCCTGTCAAGGAGGAGCCAGTGAAGGCGGAGCCGGTGAATGAGGAGCCGGTGAAGGAGCAACCCATTCCAGCTCAACCCACTGAGACCACTCAGACAACAGAAACCGTGACCACAAAGACCACAATTGTGAGTGGGGAGAAACCACAACAACCTGGAGATCTGGAGCAAATTGTTGCTCCCCAACCCGCTGGGAACAAACATCAATCAGTTGTGGACTTCATTAATGGGGAAAAGGTTACCCAACCCTCAGAGGGCAGCAAGGTGCTGCAGAATGTGAAGGATGCAGCCAAACTGGGTGCTCTAGCCATTGTGGGTGCACCCATCCTGGCTGGCAAGGCTTTGGTGGATGCTCTGACCACAGAAAAGGGATCAACACAACCCACGGAAAATTCCAGAACTCATGTGGTTACCGAAACGGTGGAGGAGCTGCCTGCGGAGATCTCCTCCAGTAGCACCACTTTAATTACCAAGGTGACCACCACAACCACGACAACAACGACGGGAATCACAGAGTTTACTCCGGATGATGAAGCCCGCGATGTGATGGAGGAGCCACCAACATCGGTGGAAACAACCATCAAGCGGGAAGTGCCCAGGACTCTGGCCATTGGCGACGCTATTTCCCAGAAACTAATCAGCCCCGATGAGTGCCAGGTGATTGTAGATGGAGAGCAGCAGTCGCAGACTGTGGCCACTCTGCTAAAGGAGGAGCAACTGAGTCCCCTGGACGAGGTGCAGATTATTGACGAGAAGCTGATTGTGCTGCAGCAGATCTCCTACCTGGTGGATGTGGACACCGAACTGACGCCCGAAAAGCTGAGCGAATTGAACATCTACGATCCGGAAAATCAGTACTTCATCGATCCTTCGACTGGCCAGAAGATCTCCTTCCAGACACTGGTCTTTGACATGAACATCTTCGATCCGGAGTCCATTCTCGTGAAGAACTTCAGCACCGGCAAGTACGAGACGCTGACACAAGCCCTGGAGCGTCCTTTGCTGGACAGGCACTCCGGCCACATGGTCGACCCCAAGACAGGAAAGAAAATTCCCTTCTTCGAGTGCATTAACCGGCAGTGGATAATCCGCGCCCAACCCGAGGAGCAGGGACCGCCGGGCATCGAACACGTGACCATTGACCAGGAGACGGGACAGGTGATCCTAGACGACGGTCGGGTTTGCTCCATTGTTGAGGCCATCAACAGTGGCAAGCTGGACATCCAGTCAATATCGGTGCGCGACCCAGTCAGCGGTGAAGTGATTCCTCTGCGTATGGCAATTGAGTTGGGGGTGGTGGACATGCAGGCGGGCACGGTGATCGATATCCAGACGCTCAAGGAGATCCCCATGGAGCTGGCCTTCCAGCTCGGATTCCTGGTGCCCGGTGCCCGCAAGCCCATCTCCCTAGAGGCGGCCGTTCGAAAGGGTCTCTACGACCCGGAGACGGGCAAACTTTTCGACTCGGAGAGTCAGAACCAGGTCGATGTGCAGAAGTCCATAGAGATCGGTCTGGTGGACCCGAAGATCTCGTTGATTGTGGACACCGTGACCAGAAAGGAGGTGAAGCTGGACTGTGCCATCGAAGACGACCTTGTGGTGCCCGCCACGGGCCAGATCAAGGACAACAAGAACAACACGCTGGTGCCCTTCGATGTGGGTGTGCAGCAGCGTCTGGTCAAGACGGACAGCGTCACCTGGAGCCTGCCGGAGTTGCTGCAGCGTGAATACTACACGCCAAGCACCGGCAAGGTTCTGAATCCCGTCACCGGCGAGGAAATCCTCCTTCAGCAGGCCATTGAAATGGGTTTCGTGGAGCTGGAGACGACTCTGGTGAAGGATGCCGATCATGGCAAGATCGTGCCGGCCAAGGAGGCGGCCAAAATCGGGCTGCTGGACACGGTGAGGGGTACGCTCAGTTCGCCCAACATCAGTCTGGACGAGGCCTTCGTCAAGGGCTACTTGATCAGTACCAAGTCCCCGCTCTCTCTGGTCGATTGTCTGCTGCGTGGTCTTTACGATCCTTTGACAGCTAAATTCACCATCGACGGGAAGCAGGTGGACTTGAAGTCCGCCATTGCCCAGAAGCTCATCAATCCCGAGGAGCTGGTGCTGTTGGACCCCAAGACGGAGTCTATTATTTCCCTAACCGAGGCCATAGCCAAGGGCTATCTGGATCCGATTGGTGGCTTTGTCATCAATCCCTATGCCTCCACCAAGTTGTCGCTCCACGAAGCCTTGGAGAATAGGATCCTCATTCCGCCCAAGCGCAAGCGCAGCCTGCCGGATGCGGTCTATCGGGGTTTGTATGACCCGAAGACGGGTCAGTTTAGCAACACGGTGACCCGCGAGAAGCTCACAACTGAACGTGCCATTCGCAGGGGCATCCTCGATCCCGATTCGACGGTCGTCAATGTGGGTTCGGGTCCGATTATACCCTTTGGTATAGCCACAGAGACGGGTATCGTGGACAGTAGGCAGGGTACGGTGAGGGATACCGATGACAATCCCATTGACTTTAAGGAGGCCTTCGACCGGGGTGTTCTTGTGGAGGCCAAAAAGCCTCTGCGCCTCATCGAGGCGGTGGTGAAGAATGTCTACGACGAGGTGGACGGTCACTTTGTGGACCCCAAGACGGGTGAGAAACTGAACTTTGCCGAGGCCCTCAACACGAATTTGCTGGACGAGCACAGTGTGCAGATCAGGGACTTCAAGACGGGGCTGTACAAGCAGCTGAATCTGACGCATGCCAAGGACGAGGGCATCATTGATGCCCAGAACTCCAAGCTGCTGTACAACAATCAGACCATGACCCTCAAGCATGCCTTTGACATCGGAATCCTGATGGATGTCAATGCCCCGATCAGTATTCAGCGGGCCATCCACCAGGGGCTGTTCGATGACAAGACGGGTAAGCTGAGCGATCCCAGAACTGGTCGCCAGATCACCCTGCTCGAGAGCATGCGCAGCTTCGTGATTAATCCCCACCTGCCCTGCTACTTCGATGAGCAAACTGAACAGATGTATAGCCTTAGTGAAACGTGCAGGAATGGCATCATCAACAGGAGGGAGGGTGTCTTCCGTGAGCCTGGAAGCAGTAGCTTTGTGCCTCTGGGCGAGGCCTTAAGTCTGGGTCTTATAGTGGACATTGAAAATGCCGGCTTTGGTCTCTACGAACTCCTTTCGATGGGCTTCTATGACGTGAACACTCGCAAGGTCCTGCATCCGGTTACGAATCGCAAACTAAACCTGAACGAGGCCTGCGTGGAGGATGTGGTTAGCCTGTCCTCCAGCCTGGTCAAACACCACGAGAGTGGCAAGTACTTGCGTTTGGCAAATGCCATCAAGGAGCAGCTAATCGATGACTCCAGGGGCTGCTATAATTTGGGCAGCGAGCAGTTGGATCTGCAGTCGGCTAGGGCCAGGGGTTTGATTGTCTCCAATCGTCGTCTCCTCAGCCTTGAACTCGTCCTGCGTCAGCAACTCTACCGTCCCGAGACGGGCAAGTTCTGCGATCCCACTACGGGAGAGTATCTGGACTTGATCGAGGCGATACATTCGGGCTTTATAGATCCCGCGACTACGGTGTTCAAGAACCAGCTCACCGGAAAGGAGCTTCCTCTAACCGAAGCCATCGAAAACGGTGATGTTGATGTGTCCAAGGGTAGGCTTTTCGATCCCAAGTCCAAGTCCTCTTATAACTACGACGTGGCTCTCGCGCGGGGTATTCTAGTTACCGTCGTCCGTCCTCTAACCGATCGCAGTGAGGTGGTTCGTCGCCAGGATAGCGTCGAGCTCCTGGGTCAAACGCCCGTGAGCGTCGTGATCAGCAAACCGCGCGAAATGTCTCTCGAGGAGGCAATCCGTTACAATATCATCGATCCCAAGACCGCGCTCGTTCGCGATTTCGACAGCTTCAAGTTTCTGCCCTACTCGGTAGCCCAGGAACGCGGTCTCGTTGACACCACCAAGCGCACCCTCGTGGATCCGAAGGCCTTGTACTTTGCCTTCGATCCCACTTTGATTGTTTACGTACGCGAACCGATCACCTTTGATCAGGCTGCCGAATCCAAGAGCCTGGACTTGCAGACCGGTATGCTGACCTACGTGCCGGCAAGTGTATCCGAATCCGCACCAGCCGGCGATGATAGTGCAAACGACTCGCTGACTGTCATCGAGACGCCCAAGGTATACACGCTGAAGGAGGCCGCCAGTGCGGGCGTTGTGGATCCCGACTCGGCGTTGGTCAAGGACTTGGCCAAGGGCAAGCTGGTCCGCCTGCCGGAGGCCTTCCGCAAGGGACTAATGGATGCCAACAAGGCGAATGTGCTGAACACGCAGACCTCGAAGCTGTGCACCCTGCAGGAGGCCTACGAGAGTGGTTTGATCTGCACGCCCAAGCGTTCGTTTGGCCTGCTAGAAGCCATTGCCTTCAACCTGTACAATCCCACCAACGGATGCCTGGTAGATCCCTTCCAAATGCACCCCGACATTATCCGGCGGCGCAAGTTCACGCTGGCCGAGGCCATTGGCTCGGGTCTGGTGGATCCCTCGTCGACGGTGGTGCGGGATCCCAGCAGTGGGGTCATCGTCCCACTAGCGGCTGCCATCAGCAGTGGGCTAATCGATCCCGTCGAGGGTCGCCTGACCGACGCCAGTGAGCCGAAGAACAACATCGACCTGGTGAAGGCCGCCGAGAAGGGTCTGCTCCTGCCGGCAGAACAGAGGGTGAGTCTCAGTCCTGGACCCAGGAGCAACCTTTTCCGTTTCCAAACCGTAAACCAATTCGAATCCGGCCTTGCAGAATTGCAGCGAAATTATTCTAATTCTAAATTGAAGTTTAAATTTAAAGCTTTGTTCGTGGCATGTTTGGTATTTTATTTACACTCGATTTTGTTGAGAAGTTTCGACCAGCGCGCTGTCTATCTTTCAGTCTTTCAATCTCTATCTCTATCTATGTCTATCTCTAAAATATTTCAATCTCATCAGACTAACCCGAAGTGAGCAGCTTTTCACATGCAATCCTACTTTGCGAATCATATTTATTTTTATATTTTTTGCAAATCTCTTATATTGCAGCGCATGGCATTCAGTTTTATTTTAATTTTCGCTGGGCCCCCGCTTTGGGGGCCCAAGCGGCAGCAGCCACAAAAAGCACTGCCACAAAAGGCAGCCAGTACATCCACAGATCACATCCACATGCAACAAAAACATGCAACTGCATCCCATAAATATCGTACTCATCGATCTCCATTGCGCTTTGTCAGGCCGAAGATTGTGTCTCATGCTCCTCCGCCCAAATAAATGACGTCGGCAATAGGACAACATATATACTCGCTCTCTCTATATATACTCTATATATACTCCTCAATCGATTTGTCTATAACACTAGCATACGAATCTATATCTTCCATTCGAACTCGCACACATTTCTATCCTTCTGTCCTCTAAATTCGAACCTATTGCATCCTAGGCAGTACATTATGTAGGTTTATTCTCAAGATAAACAGATCAAGTTGTAATCCACTATATATATATATATATATATGATATGGATTACAGACTGATCTGAGCAGATAGTTCCTTTTCCCTGTTCTTAGTTTTGGACTGAGGTAAAACTTTATCCCCTTCCAGCCCAGGCTTTAGTTATTATTTCTTACATCTTGTTTAAATACCGATTTTCTACCTATTTTCAGCATTTAAATATTTTTTGATATATACATATTATTTCGTTTGCAGTTTTGATTTGACAAACAAACCCAAACCCAAAATTAACACTAACCAAAAAAACAAAAACCAAAAAATAAAACCCAAACCAAACAAGAAAAACAAAACCATTAAACCGTAGTTAGTTCCTACTAAATATGAAAACCAACTCGTAGTTGCTAGTCCCCCGTAGAAGTGCTCGTTTCCGTAGTTATAAACAATAAAAACCCTGGTGTTTGTATGTCTCTATTATTGTTATTATTACCGCTATTACTTTGGTTTATGTTAACTGCTTTTAACCCATAACGCTTTAATATGCCTGCTTTATAAAAACCCGCCTTGCCTGCCCTAGGACAAATGTGTTCTTTCAGCTATGTTTGTGTTCTATATGCAAAAATATATATATTTTGTGTTCCATTTATCTATTGATTTTTCTATATTATATATAAAAAAAAACAAAAAAAATCTTAAAAACTCTATATAGGAAACCCTCTCTAGTTGCCCGTAAAGAGCTAAGAAGTAACAGCTTATTCTACGAGAATACTAATTACCTTATTTGTCTGCCCTTCCCGACCTGATTTATCCAATATAGCAAGCAGTATTCGAGAAGTTCAACATGTGCGAGGAGAATGTCAATGATCTGCTGAAATGGGTCACCACTGTGGAACAGAAAATCTCAAGTGTCGGCGGACCCCGCGAGAAGATCGATGAGCTGCGCAACCAGATCAATGCCCTCAAGGTGAGTTTGGAGTAATTCACAATATAATTCATCTTCTCTAACCTGGTAACCCATTAATCCAAACAGCAAATCAAGGATGAGATCGAGTCGCAACAACGGCCAGTGGCCACTTGTCTGGAGCAGATTCGTCAGATTGTCTTGACCGGAGGCGATGTTTTGTCCGCCCCCGAGGTGACCACTTTGGAGAACTCCGGACGAGAGCTGCGCTCCCGTGTGGATCGTGTCAACGATCGCACTGTGCGTTTGCTCCGCCGCCTGGAGGCTGGCCGGGATGAGCTGACCAAGCTCCGTAGCGAGTTGGATGTCTTCTCTGACTGGTTGCAAGTGGCTCGTCGTACCCTGGAGGACAAGGAGCGTTCGCTTTCGGACCTAACCCGCCTGCCCTCGCAGGCTGACTCGGTGCGGGAGTTTGTGAGCGACGTGATTGGCCATCAGGCCGATCTGCGCTTCATCACGATGGCTGCCCAGAAGTTTGTGGACGAGAGCAAGGAGTTCCTGGCCATACTCAACGATTTCAGGACCTCGCTGCCGGAGAGGCTGCCCCATGTGGAGCCCTTGTCAACAGCCGAGAGTCCCATCCGTCAGGAGGTGTCGTTGGTCTCGGCGCAGTACAAGGATCTGTTGAATCGCGTGAATGCTCTGCAGGATCGCGTTTCTGGCTTGGGTGGACGCCAAAGGGAGTACCAGGATGCCCTGGACAAGGCCAACGAGTGGCTGAGGAGTGTGCATCCGAGGGTATCCCGCATTGTGTCGGAGCCCATTGCCGGGGATCCGAAGGGAGTGCAGGATCAGATGAACGAGGCCAAGGCCCTGCATAACGAACTCCTATCCAGCGGCCGTTTGGTTGACAATGCCCAGCAGGCTTTGGACAACCTTCTGCGCAGTCTGGGCGGTCAACTCAGCCCCATGGAGATCAATCAGCTGGAGCTGCCCATTGCCGATCTGAAGAACAACTACCAGCAGTTGCTGGACACTCTTGGAGAGCACTGTAAGACTCTCGACAAGACACTGGTGCAGTCGCAGGGCGTGCAGGATGCCTTGGATAGCCTTGTGGGCTGGGTCAACCAGGCCGAGGACAAGTACAAGCTAAACTTGCGTCCCGCCTCGCTGATCAAGGAGCGTCTGCAGGAGCAGATCCGGGAGCACAAGGTGCTCCTGGCCGATCTGCAGTCCCACCAGGCCAGCATTGACAGTGTCCAAATCTCGGCCAAGCATTTGCTGGCCAGCGCCTCCAATGCCCGCATCGCCAAGAAGGTGGAATCCAACTTGAATGATGTTACCGTTAAGTTCGAGAAGCTCTACGAGAAGGCCAATAAGAGGGGTGAGTTCCTGGACGATGTCTACAACCGGCTGGGCAGGTATCTGGATGAGATCAGCACCGTGGAGCAGCGCATGGGTACGCTTCAGGAGGCCCTCGACAGTCGCGAGACTAGTCTGCTCTCCACTGAGGAGTTGGCCCGTCGCATGAACGACCTCTCGCGGGAGAAGGATCACCTGGCGCCGCAGTTCGAGGATTGTGTAAGGAATGGCAAGGATTTGATCAGCCTACGGGATGTGACCGATACCGGAGTGCTGCGCGATCGGATCAAGGCACTGGAGTCGCAATGGCGCAACATCAACATCAGTATTGATGAGCGGGCCAAGCTCTCCAAGGCCAAGGCCGAGCAGCAGCAGGCGTACGAGGGCCTCAAGGACCAGGTATTGTCCTGGCTGGCCAGCACGGAGGCGCGTGTGAACGGTCTTCCCCCAGTGGCTATCGATCTGGACAGGATTAAGCAGCAGCACGATGAGCTGAAGCCCATCTGCAAGGATTACCGCGATTATGCACCCACGATTGACAAGATCAACGACATTGGAGCCCAGTATGATGCTTTGATTCGTCCGGAGAGTCCTGCCAGGAAGCGCTCCACTTACAGCCCCATCAAGCGGGCCAGTCCGCTGCGTCGCATGTCCGGAGACGCCAGAAGCCCCAGCCCCACCAAGGGAGGCATCCTGTCGCCACTATCGACTGGTTCCAGTGGATTCGGTAGCCGCAGGTCCTCCCAGGACGGTTTCCAGCTCTCTGAGTTGTCTCCGGTGCAGCAGCAGCTGAGCGAGATCAACAATCGCTACGGGCTGATCGGCGTCCGTCTGAACGATCGCCAGCACGAGCTGGACAACCTGAGCGAGGAGCTGCGCAAGCAGTACGAGAACCTCAAGGGACTCGCCCAGTTCCTCGAGCGCATCCAGCGCCAGTTGCCCAAGGAGTCCGTGTCCAACAAGGACGAGGCCGATCGCTGCATCAAGCAGGCACGCAAGATCCTCGAGGACATGTACGAGAAGCAGAGCCTGCTGGACACCACCAAGGCCCAGGTCAAGGACATCCTGAGGCGCAAGTCGGACGTGCCCGGGGCGGAGCAACTGCGCCAGGAGAACGACAGCATCCAGGAGAAGTGGAAGAATCTCAACGACATCTGCAAGAACCGCATTGCCTTCTCCGAGAAGCTGCGCGACTTCCTCGACACCCATGGCAACCTCAAGAGCTGGCTGGATAGCAAGGAGCGCATGCTGACGGTGCTGGGACCCATTTCCTCTGATCCCCGCATGGTTCAGAGCCAGGTGCAGCAGGTGCAGGTCCTCCGCGAGGAGTTCCGCACCCAGCAGCCCCAGCTGAAGCACTTCCAGGAGCTGGGACACGATGTGGTCGACCATCTGGCCGGCACACCCGATGCCCAGGCCGTGGAAGTGAAGCTCAAGGACATCCTGGGCAAGTGGGAGGATCTGGTGGGAAAGCTGGACGACCGAGCCAACAGCTTGGGCGGAGCCGCCGATAGCTCTAAGGAGTTTGATGCCGCCGTCAACCGCCTACGCGAGGCCTTGCAGAACATCAGCGACAACCTGGATGCCTTGCCCCTGGATGGAGATCACCAGGAGAACCTGCGCAAGATCGAGAACCTGGAGCGCCAGCTGGAGGGACAACGTCCGCTCCTGGCCGATGTGGAGCAGTCCGCTGCTACACTCTGCAACATTCTGGGCGATCCCGCCTCTCGAGCTGATGTCAACTCCCGGGTGGCCGCTTTGGAGAAGCAATACCTGGCCCTGCAGAAGAAACTGGACACCAAGAAGGCCGAGACGGAGGCATCCCTACGCGATGGGCGCCACTTTGCCGAGAACTGCTCCAAGACTTTGGGCTGGCTGGGCGGAGAGCTCTCCAATCTCACCGATCGCCTGCTGGTCTCTGCTCATAAGCCAACGCTGCAGCACCAGATCGATACCCATGAGCCCATCTACCGCGAGGTGATGGCCCGCGAGCATGAAGTGATCATGCTGATCAACAAGGGCAAGGATCTGACCGACCGCCAGCAGGATCGTGGGGTGAAGAGGGATCTGGACCGCATCCAGCAGCAGTGGGAGAAGCTGCGCAGGGAGGCTGTGGATCGTCATACCCGACTGCAGACCTGCATGGAGCACTGCAAGAAGTACTCGCAGACCTCGGAGACCTTCCTCGCCTGGCTGCGCACCGCGGAGGACAAGCTGGCCGATCTTACGCCCGGCGTGCTGTCCAAGGCCAAGCTGGAGACGCGTCTGCGGGATCTGCAGACCTTCCGCAGCGAGGTGTGGAAGCATTCTGGGGAGTTCGAGAACACCAAGGGTCTGGGTGAGACCTTCTTGACCAGCTGCGACATCGACAAGGAGCCCATTAAGGGTGAGCTGCAGGATATCAGGGATCGCTGGGAGCGTCTTAACAACGACTTGATTGCCCGCGCCCATGAGATCGAGAACTGCTCGCGCCGCTTGGGTGACTTCAACGATGAACTGCGCAATCTGGATCATTCCCTGGGCCGCTGCGAGGATCGTCTTGCAGCCCATGATGCCCTGGGTGGAGCCGCCAAGGATCCGAAGCTGCTGGAGCGCGTTAAGGCTATCCGCGAGGAGCTCACCAACCTAAGCAAGCCGCTGCAATCGCTCAAGGCTCTGGCTAAGGACATTAGTGCCGAGGCAAGGGCAGCTGGTGGGGATGCTGACCATTTGACCAGTGAGGTCGATGGCCTGGCAGATCGCCTCTCGGAGCTGCAGGGTCGCCTGGACGATCGCTGTGGTGAGCTGCAGTCGGCAGCTACTGCCGTCTCCCAGTTCAACGAGCAAATGAAGAGCCTGGGCATCGATCTGAACGATCTGGAGACGGAGATCGAGAAGCTATCGCCTCCCGGTCGCGAGATCAAGATCGTGCAGCAGCAGCTGGACGACGTGGGCAAGATCCAGAACAAATTGGATCGCCTGGTGGGTCGTCTGGAGGACGCTGAGCGTGCCGCCGATGTCCTGGTGGATTCAGGATTCGCTGCCGACACAACCCAAACCCGCGAGCAGATCTCCTCGCTGCGCAAGACTCTGGGCCGTCTGGATAACCGAGTGCGCGATCACGAGGACAATCTGCAGGCCACACTGAAGGCTCTGCACGAGTTCTACGACAACCAATCCCAAACCCTGGATGACATTCAGGATGTGAGCGAGGAGTTCAGGAGGATGAAGCCTGTTGGATCCGAACTGGATCAGATCCGTCGCCAGCAGGAGGACTTCCGCAACTTCCGGGAGCGGAAGGTGGAACCCCTGGCCATCAATGTGGACAAGGTGAATGTGGCCGGACGGGATCTGGTGCGATCGGCCGGAAGTGGTGTTTCCACCACGGCCATCGAGAAGGATCTGGAGAAGCTGAACGACCGCTGGAACGATCTGAAGGAGCGCATGAACGAGCGCGATCGTCGCCTGGACGTGGCTCTGCTGCAGTCTGGCAAGTTCCAGGAAGCCCTGGCCGGTCTCTCCAAGTGGCTGAGCGATACCGAGGAGATGGTGGCCAACCAGAAGCCACCCAGCTCCGACTACAAGGTGGTGAAGGCCCAACTCCAAGAGCAGAAGTTCCTCAAGAAGATGCTGCTGGATCGCCAGAACTCGATGGGCTCCCTGGCCAATCTCGGCAAGGAGGTGGCCAATCATTGCGAGCCCGCCGAACGGGCCTCCATCGAGAAGCAGCTGAACGATCTGATGAAGCGCTTCGACGCCCTCACCGACGGCGCCGAGCAGCGTGAGCTGGACTTGGAGGAGGCTATGGAGGTGGCGAAGCGATTCCACGACAAGATCAGTCCCCTGGAACTCTGGCTGGACAACACCGAAAGGGCTGTGAAGTCCATGGAGCTGATACCCACCGACGAGGAGAAGATCCAGCAGCGTATTCGCGAGCACGATCGCCTTCACGACGAGATCCTGGGCAAGAAGCCCGACTTCACGGATCTCGCCGATGTGGCCGCCCAGCTGATGCACTTGGTCAGCGACGAGGAGGCCGTGAATCTCGGCGAGAAGGTGCGTGGAGTGACCGAACGCTACACGGGATTGGTGGATGCCAGCGATAATATTGGAGCTTTGCTCGCCGAATCCCGCCAGGGACTGCGTCACCTGGTGCTGAGCTACCAGGATCTGGTGGCTTGGATGGAGAGCATGGAGGCGGAGCTGAAGCGCTTCAAGTCCGTGCCCGTCTACGCCGAGAAGCTGCTGGAGCAGATGGATCATATCCTGGAGCTGAACGAGAACATCGCCGGTCATGCCTCGAATGTGGAATCTACCGTGGAATCGGGTGCTGAGCTAATGAAGCACATTTCCAACGACGAGGCCATCCAGCTAAAGGACAAGCTGGACTCTCTGCAGCGCCGCTACGGAGATCTGACCAACCGAGGTGGAGATCTCCTCAAGAGCGCCCAGAATGCCCTGCCCCTGGTGCAGCAGTTCCATGAGGCCCACAACAGGTTGGTGGAGTGGATGCAGAGTGCTGAGGCTGCTTTGGCCCCAAGTGAACCCCGCCAGGCGGATGTGCTCCGCCTGGAGGGTGAGCTGGCCGACATGCGACCCACTTTGGACGCCATCAACCTGGTTGGACCCCAGCTGTGCCAGCTGTCACCCGGCGAAGGAGCCGCTACCATTGAGACCATCGTTACCCGTGACAACCGCCGATTTGACTCCATTGTGGAGCAGATTCAACGCAAGGCGGAGCGCCTGCACCTGAGCAATCAGCGGGCCAAGGAGGTCACCGGGGACATCGATGAGCTGCTGGAATGGTTCCGCGAAATGGACACCACCCTGCGCGAGGCCGATCCCCCAGCCATGGAGGTGAAACTGGTGCGGGCCCAACTGCAGGAGCATCGCTCTATCAACGACGACATCTCCAGTCAGAAGGGACGCGTTCGCGATGTCACAGCCGCCTCGAAGAAGGTGCTAAGGGAATCCCCTCAGAGCGAGAACACTGCCACTCTTCGCGAGAAACTGGATGATCTCAAGGAGATCGTCGATACGGTGGCCCAGCTCTGCAGCGAGCGACTGGGCATCCTAGAGCAGGCTCTGCCCCTGTCCGAGCACTTTGCGGACTCCCACCAGGGACTCACTGCCTGGCTGGATGACATGGAGCAGCAGATCTCGCGCCTTAGCATGCCGGCTCTCCGTCCGGATCAGATCACCCTGCAGCAGGACAAGAACGAGCGACTGCTGCAATCGATTGCGGAGCATAAGCCCCTCCTGGACAAGCTAAATAAGACAGGAGAGGCTTTGGGAGCACTGGTTGCCGACGAGGACAGCGCCAAGATCAACGAGATTCTGGACACCGACAATGCGCGGTACGCCGCACTGCGTCTGGAGCTGCGCGAGCGTCAGCAGGCACTGGAGAGTGCTCTGCAGGAGTCCAGCCAGTTCTCCGACAAGCTCGAGGGCATGCTCCGAGCTCTGGCCAACACGGTGGATCAGGTCAACCAACTGGATCCATTGTCCGCCCTGCCCCAGAAGATTCGCGAGCAGATCGAGGACAATGATGCTTTGATGGACGACCTGGACAAGCGACAGGATGCCTTTAGTGCTGTCCAAAGGGCTGCCAACGATGTCATTGCCAAGGCCGGCAACAAAGCTGATCCGGCTGTGCGCGACATCAAGGCCAAGCTGGAGAAGCTCAACACCCTGTGGAACGATGTCCAGAATGCCACCAAGAAGCGGGGCAGCTCGTTGGATGATATCCTTAGCGTAGCCGAACCCTTCTGGAAGCAGCTGAACAGCGTGATGAAGACCCTGAAGGACCTGGAGGAGACACTCTCCTGCCAGGAGCCTCCGGCGGCCCAGCCCCAGGACATCAAGAAGCAACAGGTGGCCCTGCAGGAGATCCGTCACGAGATCGACCAGACCAAGCCCGAGGTGGAGCAGGTGCGTCGTCATGGCAGCAACCTGATGAACATGTGCGGCGAACCCGACAAACCCGAGGTGAAGAAGCACATCGAGGACCTGGACAATGCCTGGGACAACATCACGGCCCTGTACGCCAAGCGCGAGGAGAACCTCATCGATGCGATGGAGAAGGCCATGGAGTTCCATGAGACGCTGCAGAACCTCCTCAAGTTCCTCACCAAGGCCGAGGACAAGTTCGCCCATCTGGGTGCAGTGGGCTCCGATATTGATGCCGTCAAGCGACAGATTGAGCAACTCAAGTCGTTCAAGGATGAAGTGGATCCGCATATGGTTGAAGTAGAAGCATTAAACAGGTAAGGTTTCATTAATCCCTCCGAGATGCAATCGATTCAAAACGAATTTCTAAATCTAATATTCCAATCCCGTGGTGTGTCCATCTATCGATGAATTGTCAATTGGCAGAGGTCTCCAAAGGCAAGAAACAAAGTTACCAAAAAATTTCGTTCCTACGTTCGTTGTTGTAATATTGATTGTGATTGCTGCCGCACCGATTTCTCTCGAAGATCTCTGGTCTAAGCCAGGCTGAGCATGTTTTTCGATTGCCACAGTTGTACCTGTTGCATGCAATGCCCAAACAGAACACTTGCCTTGATTCCTTATTGTTTTTAGCTTGCTTTTGTCGAAGATTTCTTTGCTTCAATCTTGAACTCCTCACTAATATGGTTTTCCACATTGTAGACAAGCTGTGGAACTGACGGAACGCACTTCACCCGAGCAGGCGGCATCTATTCGAGAGCCCCTCTCCGTGGTCAACCGCCGATGGGAGGCACTGCTCCGTGGCATGGTCGAGCGGCAGAAGCAACTGGAGCATGCCCTGCTCCACTTGGGCCAGTTCCAGCATGCCCTCAACGAGCTGCTGGTCTGGATCGACAAGACCGATGGTACTTTGGATCAGCTGAAGCCGGTAAGTAGAGGATAACCCAGGTCTGCCATCATTAGGAAATGGTACTCATTAAGAATTCTGGAACTCCACAGATTCCCGGAGACCCACAACTGTTGGAGGTTGAGCTGGCCAAGCTGAAGGTGTTGGCAAACGATATCCAGGCCCACCAGAACTCCGTTGATACCCTCAACGATGCCGGCAGGCAGTTGATTGAAACCGAAAAGGGTTCCCTGGAGGCTTCCACCACCCAGGAGAAGCTACGCAAGCTGAACAATGAATGGAAGCAGTTGCTCCAGAAGGCCAGCGATCGCCAGCACGAGCTGGAGGAGGCACTCCGCGAGGCCCATGGCTACATAGCCGAGGTCCAGGACATTCTGGGCTGGCTGGGCGATGTGGATGCCGTGATTGGAGCCAGCAAGCCGGTGGGAGGTCTCCCAGAGACGGCCACCGAGCAGTTGGAGCGCTTCATGGAGGTATACAACGAGCTGGATGAGAACAGGCCCAAGGTGGAGACTATACAGTCCCAGGGCCAGGAGTACATCAAGCGCCAGAACCAGATGAAGGTCTCCTCGAGCAACCTGCAGCACACCCTGCGCACCCTCAAGCAGCGCTGGGATGCAGTTGTGTCCCGGGCATCCGACAAGAAGATCAAGCTGGAGATTGCCCTCAAGGAGGCAACCGAGTTCCACGACACCCTGCAGGCCTTCGTCGAATGGCTGACCCAGGCAGAGAAGCTGCTGTCCAACGCAGAGCCCGTGTCGCGTGTTCTGGAGACCATTCAGGCCCAGATGGAGGAGCACAAGGTGCTGCAGAAGGATGTGAGCACGCATCGCGAGGCCATGCTCCTGCTGGACAAGAAGGGCACTCACCTGAAGTACTTCAGCCAGAAGCAGGATGTGATTCTCATCAAGAATCTGCTCGTCTCCGTGCAGCATCGCTGGGAGCGGGTGGTGAGCAAGGCTGCGGAACGCACCCGAGCTCTGGACCATGGTTACAAGGAGGCACGCGAGTTCAACGACGCCTGGAGCGGCATGATGCAGTACCTGCAGGAGACCGAGCAGGTGCTAGACCAGATCATCGAGGAGGCCACCGCCTCCAAGGAGCCGCAGAAGATCAAGAAGTACATCGTTAAGCTTAAGGAGACGCATCGCCAGCTTGGCGCCAAGCAGACCGTCTACGACGGCACCATGCGCACTGGCAAAAATCTGTTGGAGCGAGCTCCCAAGGGCGATCGCCCGGTGCTGGACAAGATGCTACTGGAGCTCAAGGAGCAATGGACCCGTGTCTGGTCCAAGAGCATCGAGCGCCAACGCAAGTTGGAGGAGGCTCTCCTCCTCTCTGGCCAGTTCAGCGATGCTCTGGGTGAGCTGCTCGAGTGGCTGAAGAAGGCCAAGAGTCGCCTCAACGAGAACGGACCCGTGCACGGAGATCTGGAGACGGTGCAGGGTCTGTGCGAGCACCACAAGCACATCGAACAGGATCTACAGAAGCGCGCCGCCCAAATGCAGGGCGTCCTCAAAACAGGACGCGACTTGGAGAGATCTGGTAACAATCCGGAAGTAGGCCGCCAGCTGGACGAGATGCAGTCCATTTGGGAGGAGGTGAAGACCGCCGTTGCCAAGCGCGGCGAACGCCTTCAGGTGGCTCTCACCGATGCCGAGAAGCTGAACGCCCGTGTCCAGGCCTTGTTCGACTGGCTGGATCATGCGGAGCACAAGTTGCGCTATGCCAAGAACGCCCCCGACGATGAGAAGGTCTCGCGTGAGATGAAGGACATCCATGCGGAGTTCATGAAGGATCTGCGATTGCGCGAGCGCGAGAAGACGGAGACCTTCGAGTACGCCGAGGACATCATCGGCAAGGCCTATCCGGACGCCATTCCCATCATCAAGAACTGGCTGTCCATTATCCAGCAGCGCTGGGAGGAGGTGCGCCAATGGGCCATCAACCGCGAGTCCAAGCTGGATCAGCACCTGCAGTCGCTCAAGGATCTGGACGACACAATTGAGGAGCTGCTGGCCTGGCTCAGCGGTCTGGAGGGCACACTGTTACGTAAGTTGGAATGGATTGTTTTACAACGAATATAGGAAATTAATTCCACCTTCTATTGCAGATCTGAAGCACGAGCAGCTGCCGAATGAGATTCCACCCGTGGAGAAGCTCATCGAAGACCACAAGGAGTTCATGGAGAACACGGCCCGCCGTCAGAACGAGGTGGATCGTGCCTGCAAGCCAAGACAACTGCCCCCAGGAGCCCGCAAGCCCTCGCGCAGCGGCAAGACACCAGTGTGAGTAGGATATATCGTTTGATATATGGTCGTGCTGTATATATCCACTGTGTATTATTCTTTTGTATATTTATTTTTGCCGTTTTCTTTTTTTATACTTTCCTTCGTATCCACACCTTAATTGCTACAATATTCAAAAAAATCAAAAAAAAAAAAACAAAACAAATACAATTCCCCGCAACGTCTTGCACACCTACTCTATCTGCCTATCCAAAACCAAAACCACACCAATGAACCAACCACCGACAGTCGTGGCTCGAGTCACGATCTGCGCGAGACGTCACCCGACGGCACTCTGAGGCGTCAAAGGTTTGGCCGCAAGTTTATACTCTAATGCCCGCTACTCGACTACTCATCATCCACTTGCCCCCCGAGGCAGAATGTGCTTACTCACTCACTCGAATGGTCCTAACATCCGAAACCTCAACCCAAAAACAAAACAAGAAACCCCCAAGTAGCGCTAAAAACCGCACTAGTCATACCAAAAACTGCACCCAACTTCACTCCAAGAACAAACCAACCACCCTGCTTAATCACTGCTGCTAAACCTGTTTGCTTTTCCATTTCAATATATATATGACACTATCTGACAATATGTTTACCCCTCTCCATCCACAGCTTCAAGGGATCCCGCGACCAAGGACTCAATGCCCGCAAGGGAAGGTGAGTTTGGTTTGGACAACCATCTGTCCCACCACATGAATAGCTAGATTCCGCATGTACTTCGAAATTCTCAAATCGAAATTCTTTTGTTTTCAACCTTTCAACTACTTTCGGAAATGCTGCTGCGTCTACAACTATTCGAAATATTTGTAAACTGTTTTGTTTCCGTGTATATATATATATATATATATATTATGTATTTGTTATATTGTGTATTGCGTATTTTGTTCGTTTCCTTACCATTTTGTTTTGTCTTTTTTCGATTCTACTTTCATCTACGCTACTCCGTAAACGTTGCTCATACCGCTCGAAAATTTCGAATATCGAATATCAAACAAACAAACAAAAACTATGCATCTTGCCGCTTTATTTGCCTTTGCCTGTATGCCAAACAAAAACCAATCTCTGGGCAGTCGGGTCACGCCCACTCGCGACACGCCCGACAGAGATCGCCTGCCGCACTACGGGCCCAGGTTCTCGCCAAGGTAAGTGATTGGAATCATCACAAAGAAACACACACACACACACACACACCTCTCATCTCAAGCTGTGCATGTCCAGTGCTCTTGTGCTAAAGTTTGTCAGTAGTTTTGTGGTAAAACATGGGTCGGAACAACTCTTTTTAATACATAATACCCTTGTCCATTTAGCACCTCTGGACCCGAACTGGAGTTCCGCTCGGTTCGCGCCAAGCTTCTGTGGACCAAGTGGCGCGATGTCTGGATGCTCTCATGGGAGCGCCAGCGTCTGCTCAACGATCATCTCTTGTATCTGAAGGATGTGGAGCGTGCCCGCAACTTCAGCTGGGACGATTGGCGCAAGCGCGTGAGTGTCTATAAACCTCAAACCCCTAAAAACCATATGACTATATATTAATTATTTGTCGTCCTGTAGTTCCTCAAGTACATGAACCACAAGAAGTCCCGCCTGACGGATCTGTTCCGCAAAATGGACAAGGACAACAATGGCATGATTCCACGCGATGTCTTCATCGATGGCATCATCAATACGAGTACGTAGTTCGAGGGGGGTCTTCATTTCTATAGGAGAAACAGTAGCTAATGAATTTCCTCAACCTTCAGAATTCGACACCTCCGGATTGGAAATGAAGGCTGTTGCCGATCTGTTCGATCGCAATGGCGAAGGCCTCATCGATTGGCAGGAGTTCATTGCTGCCCTGCGACCCGATTGGCAGGAGCGCAAGCCGGCTAACGATTCGGACAAGATTCACGACGAGGTCAAGCGTCTGGTGATGCTGTGTACCTGTCGGCAGAAGTTCCGTGTCTTCCAAGTGGGCGAGGGCAAGTACAGAGTAAGTTCGATGACCCATTTTCCTATCCTCAACGAAACTAAAATTATAATTTCCCCATCCAGTTCGGAGACTCACAGAAACTGCGCCTGGTCCGCATCCTGCGCAGCACGGTTATGGTGCGTGTGGGAGGCGGATGGGTGGCCCTGGATGAGTTCCTGCAGAAGAACGATCCTTGCCGCGGTAAGTTCACTAATCTGACTATCCGATGCTATCCAAGACACCCTACTTAGTTGTGTTGCGTACACACACATTTTCGAAATTTGTTGGACTTCTTCCATTACATACCAAAAGTACCAGTACCAGTCACCGACATTCCATGCATCGTATCATATCAACCATAATATTATCTAGTGTAATCTCGTAGTCCACATTGAAAGCATTCCACCCAGCTCTCTCATGCATTTTGTCTATATCATGCCCAGATGCAATGCATCGTTCGATCATCTCATTTAAACGCATTCATACCACATCTAGGTACAGTTGTGCTTAACAACTAATTACTCTATAATGCTAAATATTAATATTACCAAACGGATATGGTCATTTAACCAACCAACAAACAACCAACCAACCAACCAACAATAAACTACTGTGCCTAAAATATTACTAGCAAAAGAACCCGGAACATGAAACGAGAAACCTCCAAACCTTCTACGATTAAACCTCATCTCTAATTCTAGTCCAAAAGTTGCTTAAACCTAATTAACAGTGCGCTGCACAGATGATTTTTTTGTATCATTCAACCAGCGCCAAAAGCCGCCTCATACACAATAACCAAGAACAAACTAAATGAGACCCCGAAATCAACAACAGAATCCAATGAAACCCCGGGGCCCAACTTAACCCAGGGTTTGACATTTTGCTCTCCTCATGCTCATTCTTGTCGCTTCGTTTGTCTAACAGCGTAACAATTAGCTGATATTTGTCCATAAAAAACACACACAACCAAAAGAACCTGCCTACCTCTCTCTACCCACCCACCAGTACCTTCTTCCTATTAGTTTGCGATATTTACCAGGTTTCTCCAGCAAAATTCTAGTGGTAGTGAAAATAACCCATTATACTCGTATTTAGCATGCTTTTTTGTTAACCCCATCTTTTGCTTTCCAACTAACATTTTGCTTTATTATTTGTGTAGCGGTGGCAACCACTGTTAACTAACAGAGGCTGCAGACTGTACCTCTCATTTCATGCATTTTATGTTCGAAACGTCGTCCTCTATGTGCAAATTTAGAAAATTGAAAATGATAATGATTTGTGTTTAATAATTTGTGTTATTGTTTTTTCGTTATTTACTAATCACATTTTATGTTTACCCCTTTTTCTTTTTTTTCCAAAATGGTTTCCCCTTATTACCCCAACAAAACGATTGAATCTCGAAACGATCCCGATTAATATACTTAAATGTATAATCTTCGCTTGCGCTGCCCGCTCGCCACGCCCACGACCACGCCCACGCCCGAAATGCACCCGCCTGTGCCCACAAAAAACAAAAAAACAAAACAAAAAATTGCCACACCAAATACTAAACGAAAACCAACACAAACTGAAACCAAAACTGTGACAAATACTTTGCGGTAACAAACTCTCGTTGTTATTGTTGTTGTTTATATGTTCGCCCTACATTGCAAACATACCCGTGCGGCTGTCGCTTGTCTGTATCATGCATATATAAATATATATATACACAATATATATACATATATGCATAATTGCAACTGCAATCGCTACAAATGCCACAAATATGTTACTCGGGAGCAGCCAAGGGACGCACTAACATTGAGCTACGCGAGCAATTCATATTGGCCGATGGCGTCTCGCAGAGCATGGCCGCATTCACGCCCAGACGTTCCACGCCCAATGCGGCCGCCACTGCCTCCTCCTCACCCAATGCCCAGAATGGAGCAAGCTCCAACTTGCCGCCATACATGAGTGGACAGGGTCCCATCATCAAGGTAAATCAAACAGAAACAGAAATCGTTAGAGATACCAAAAAGGAATCGTTTCCCGAATTCATTCCCATCAATTTTTTCCGATTATTGATAATATTTCACTTTTCCAAAAAGGTATTTTTCCAGTTTATGCTATTTCAAATCGGATGTGATTTTAATTATCAAGCTACTTTTTAAACCACAAATAATGTTTCGAAAATTTTATTTTTTCCGAATTTTAAATTAAATTCACTGAATAATATCGACAATAATAGATTTCTGGCAAATATCGTCTCTCCGGTAAAATCCTCCAATTATATAAAAAAATTTTAGAATTGAATTCTACAATCAAATATTCAACTAAAATTTAAAAAGAAAGATATGTTTAATTTGATGTGATACTTCATTTTTGGAAAAGCTGAAAGTAATCGTTTTAAAATCGTCAAAAATTAATGGGAATCGATAAGGGAAATGGGGGTTAAAATTATTACCGGGTAAAACGAAATGGGTATAATGAATACTCGTGCCCCATACCATCTATATCCCATCCAACCATCCCTACATCCTCCAAGAGCACGAGGTAAGCTCTCCTTGAAAGACCATTTTATTTGGGTTTGTTGTGTGTGTTGTTGACAAAGATCAGCTCTCGCTGCTGCGCCGCCGACTCTTTATTTTATTGTATCTGCATGAGAACCGAATATTATTGTATTTATCGTATTCGTATTGTTTTAAGTACTCGAATTTATATGTTTTTGCGACATCTCGTATGTTCATGCTAGAGTTAGAGTGCAGTACACCCCACATTATTGCGAGGCTAGGCCCAGGTTAGGTTGTTTGCCCGCGGCTTAAATGATCATATACCGTTTGCCAATACAATCCATATGTCCATTGTTGGTTAAACGTTTTGAAATTGCCCATTCCTAGCCGACGAGCACTTGGCCGAGCTAATGCCAATCTTTGAGAAAATCCGTGCTCAAGACCAGGTGCCATGCGCCTTTCCCATTCACATGGGCGCCGGCGGTACGGTATTCGTGCGTTGCAATACCAGTCGCTCGGTGCCGCTGAGTCCACATGTGCTGCATTGTCATCCAACAACACACTGGGTAAGTTCACTCGATTGTGCTTCAGCAGGATGAGTAAATGAAGCCACAGCAAAAGGAGAAGGAGAGAAGGATCATCATCCAAATCGGTTCCATTTTCAGGGGTTTCAAAAGGGGGAAAGGTGTGAAAAATTACCCAGCTAATGATAATCCATTTGTTTATGCCAATTAGGTGCGCGAGCGTTCGGTTCGCTCCATTCCCATGTCGCGGCCATCGCGCTCCTCGCTTTCGGCCAGCACTCCCGACTCTCTGAGCGACAACGAGGGCAGCCATGGAGGACCCTCCGGTCGCTACACGCCCCGCAAGGTCACCTACACGAGCACGCGCACGGGCCTTACGCCAGGAGGTTCTCGTGCCGGCTCCAAGCCCAACTCGCGCCCGCTCAGCAGACAAGGATCCAAGCCGCCGTCGCGACAAGGCTCCACCCTGTCGCTGGATAGCACGGGTAAGTGAATCAGTTAAGAGGAGGATCTTGTTCAATCATTATATCTGGTAGAGATCATCTGATACTAATTTTTACTATATTTCCAGACGACCACACACCCTCACGCATTCCGCAACGCAAGCCGTCAACGGGCAGCACCGCCAGCGGGACCACACCACGTCCGGCTCGTCTTTCGGTGACCAGCACCACGCCGGGCAGCCGTCTCAATGGCACCAGCACCATCACCCGCAAGACCGCCTCCGGATCGGCCAGTCCAGCGCCCACAAGGTAGGATTAAGGTTTCGGATAGCAAATGAGATCAGAAGACGGCTGAAGAGAGGGGGAATACAGGGCGGGATACAACACTGAACTCGTATTAATTTAATATTTTTATTTTCCTCACCACGTTTTCGGTTAACCGCATTAACTCTTGACCAACAACACCACCACTCACCACTCAAACAAAATCAACATCATGAAACGCTAACTTACCACTCCGATTGGCATTTGAATCATTTGAAATTGGCTTGAATGCGACTAACTGCAAACTCGTTCCCGAACCCCTCCCAAAAAAACAAAACAAAAAAAATATAACCATATGTGATACTGAAACAGCAACGGAGGCATGAGTAGATCATCCAGTATACCAGCACTAACAGGCTTCGGCTTCAAACCAATTAGGTAATACAGCCCCCCGACGGAGGAAGTACTCTAAACATAAACATAAACATACTCATAAGCTTTAGGCTAGACTTAAGTTCATATATATATATATCGTAGGCAGTGGTTATGGTTACTTAATTATGCTAACTATTGTTGTACTTACTACCTCGCCCCCAACTACCAAAAGCCGGCCATCACGGATACCGATTAAGATACCCTCATTCGATTCCAAGTCAACATCGCCCACCAGCTCGACCACGAATCCAACCAGCTTGGGGTAAAGTTGATAAACCATACAGCCAAGACATTAACTAGTCAATTTCCAACTCAGTCTATAGCCAAGTAATTATGATTTATACACTCTAATGTCTAATGTTATTGTTAAGTTACCTCGTTTCTTGCATCGATCCCTTCCAAGCATGTAAATGTTGATCTGCATGTTTGGGAAGTGCCATTGAAAACCACCCAAAAAAAGAAGAATTCGAAAATGCTTTCGACTAATGCTTAAGTTCGATTATCAGATTAAACAAAATTTGGTTATTTTTACGTGTTACATATGATTGTTCTTTGAGTCACTACGGGAACTTGAACTAATGTATTTTTGTTTGGAAACACAGGCGGAACATCAGCGGTAGCTCAACGCCCTCGGGAATGCAGACGCCGAGGAAGAGTTCTGCGGAGCCGACCTTCAGCTCCACCATGCGACGCACATCGCGCGGAACTACGCCCACGGAGAAACGCGAACCGTTCCGGCTGTAAACCAGCTGGGGATGATATTGGTGGAGCAACAGAATGCCACTCACTCAACCACTCACTCAACTTTACGTACTAACTACGCACTGAAGTTCTAAACTAAACCCCAATCCAAACCCTACCCCAAAATTAATCGAGTCTACATTAGCAATGAATGTAGCAGCACACAGTTCTAAAGAGACTAACTTTGAAGTGCCCCTTAAGAAGTGGAGAAGACAATTTATAGATGTTTATACTATATACATAAATTTTGTAAAAGACACACACACAGATGAGGTAGAGATGCAGACATATAGCTAGCACACAAAGTTGATCAGACAAGCAACCTACTTACGAGTACTACTACTAATACTAATACTACCTTTTGCTACTACTAATTTGTAATGCCCACTACCTTTATTTACTAGTTATACACGTTTCCAAAATTATGATTTGTATATACTTATAAAGAGAAAAGCAAGCGTAAATTAATGAAAAATACACTCCAAGTGCTCTAAGGCAATTAAAAACAACAACAAAAACACAAAGAAAAGAAAATATCGAAAAAAAATACTTAGAAAAAAATAAAAAACACATTCGAATGAAATGTCGGGGCCTCGGCTGCAAACCGTCTGGAGTCCAAGGGATCCATTGAAATCGCCAGTTCGGTGGACACCCAAGGACTTCAACATCGGGGCGTGGGAGAGGCGGCACGGCCAAAAAAATAACTAAACCCATTAAAGAGAAAAAATTTGATTTTGTTCTGTTATTAAACTAATAGGAAAGTGAAAATTGTAAGCCGCATAAAGAAAATATTTAATTATATACTAAAAGTCATTACTATAAGTTTAATTAATATTTAACTGTTAAGCTACAAACACACAGATTTTGTATTGCATAATTATTTTGTTTTTTTTTCATATGCAATGGCTGCAACTGAATTACGATGCAGAAATGGGAGTAATGAAAACGAGTCCCCGTTTATATAAATATTGTAAAATACTAATACTAAATTATTTTGTTGTACGAAACGAAGGAAATGCATTAAAACACGTTTTTTGTAATTCTATTAAATTAAAACAATTTAAATGCGAAATAAACATTTACATAAAAATAATAACATAAACTGAAGCGAGTTGTTAATGGTCCAGAGTCCCGGAATAGAAAGAGCTTTCTTTATTTCCGAATTCGATTTATTTAGTAAAGTTCTCAATCGTAGTATTTATTTGACACATTGAAATTGAATTGTTTATATAATACCATGGTCGATTCGTAGGGAATCATTATTCGGTTTTCTACACAGAACACTCAATTAGTTGTGATATATAAATATGTGTGTGCATGCATGCTAATGCTAATCCCCTGTAATCGGGTCCCTCCTGCTCCTCCTACTCCACCCCATCCTCCTCTCCAGCAATCGCCGTCCATTCTGACTGACTAGTAGTGGCGCCCTAAATTCAATCTTTCAAGCTAGCTTTACTCTTACGCTTCCATTTGTGCTACAGGCTGGGAGGGAGAGTGTGAAATATTTATGCTAGAGTTCGTAGTGCTGTTGCAGATTATGCGTAAGTGAATATCAATACCGTCGCCTCCCTGGTTCCTCGAAATCTTAGGGTGTGCTCTCGTCAACGCCAGCGCTGCCAGTTTTGGTGCTGCTAAATACATGCCCTTCCTGCCTTCCCGCCTGCATGCCACCCATTATCTTTACCGTAATAACGTCTCGGCATGGTGCCGCAAGTCTTTTGTAAAACCATTACAAATATCATTATAGTTAATGTACAACTAAATATCATCCATCGATCGTCTTTCATCGTTCATCGAAAATTAGCTAACCCGGCTTGCTAATGCTACATAAAATAAATACATACATAAGAACATAGGAATTCACAGAAACGAGTGCGCCTCACGAAACAAAACCTGGGCCGTTTGGGATGGTGCTTCATTGTGTATTAGCAGCATGGCAACGCAATGGGTATCCGGATCCCCATCTCTTCCGGAAGCCATCGTCACCTGGCAAGCCCGGAGCTGGCAGACTGGGCCTTTGCCTGTTTGCCGGTCCCTGTATTCGCTGGAGGGCCGCCTCCCCCGCCCCCAGTTCCAGCACTCCCGGCACCCACTCCCGAGTTCTGATCGCGATCGCGCTCCCCACGATGATGGTGTCCATGGTGATGCTGATGGTGGTGTCGCCTTCCACCCCGGTAATGCCTTCGATTGTGGTGCTGGTAGTTGTTGTTTGTGGGCTCCGGAATGATGCGCTGCGTCTCCTGCACCACGGGCGCAAAGGTGGAGCTGGTCGTGGGCTTGGGTGCCTCCTCCTTGGCCGGGCCCTCGAGCTTTTTCGCCGCCTCCGCCTCCTCTCGTCGCTGTCGTCTGCGGATGTCCTCCTCGGTTTCGATGGAAATGACTGCCGTTCCCTCCGCCTTTACATCGATTATTGCACCTCGGCTCTTCTGCTGCAGATAGAGCTCGGACATGCGCTGCTGCATCTGCCGCAGCTCCTGGGTGACCATAAAGTCCGGTGCGTTGATCAACTCCGAGGGCGGCATGGCGCACTTTAGGCTATCAGTTTCATCGCCAATATGCTCGCGACAGACGGGGCAAAGGGCCTGGAAAGCATCGGCCGTTTTTTGCAGCCAAGCGGGGAGCTTGTCGAACTCCTCCTGGTAGTTGCGACGCATAGCGTTTAAATGCCGGGCCAGGCAGTAGCTGTGCAGGTAGTGGAAGCACTCGGTGCGGGTGAACTCGTCGCCATCGGCGAAGCCGTACAGACAAACCACACACTGTCCACTGGGCAGGTTGCTGCCGGTCAGGTGGTCCCGCACCACCTCGATCAGATCGAAGACGACCGGGAAGCCCAGCGACTCCTTGATCTTAGCATTGCACGCGCTTCGGATGGCCTCCAACCGGGCGTCGTCCAGTCCGCGTGGTCGTAGCAGCTTGAATGTGGGACTCACATCGGGATATCCAGCAGGCGGCTGCACCTGCAATGTCACGCAGACGTACTGCTGCTCCTCCTCCTCGCCGGTCAGCGGTAGCACCGTGGTCTGAATGATGTCCACCTCGCCACTTGGTTGGGAAAACAAGAACATATGAAAGGGGAGACCTTTAGCGGCGTAAACATTCGGCAATTGGACTACCTACCTGGGCGTGCGCGTGATGCTAACATCTTCCATGAGAATCGCTTCTAGCGACTCCACCTCGTCTTGTAAACTACGGGAAATCCATATTAATTGTACCGTTCAATGGGGAATCAATATCGGTTATCTCATTAACTTACGCATCCATTTTTCTAATCGTTTGGTTCAAATCTTGAGTATTTTGTGAGTTTTTTGGTTTAAAAAATCGATTTTGAGACACCTGAAATTTCGCGACAAACACGGCGGCTGTTTACTGTTTGGCTTAAAATACCAAAACTCCGCGGGTAAACACAGGGCGAACGGTCTCATTTAAAGTAGCACCGAAAAGAAGGCAATGGTTTTTGTCTTTGAATGCGGATTCTTGAATATAATAGTAATTGCGATTCTTTGCTTATTTTTGTTTTAATTTATTAAGTGTTTACAACTTGGATGATTAGTAAACATATTATTTCTACCATTGAACACAAACGGTTTCCCGGTTAGTGGGGTTTGGTTATAGAATAGGACGGTCACTCTACCATTTCTTTCAGAATTCCGACAGCTGTATTTTTTCGAACGGCTGGAAATCTTAGGTAAACAATGTTGCGCAGAACGCTAATCCCGGGATGTAATCCCGCCCTATGGAGCCGGCACATGTCTGTGGTAGCCAAGTCTCTGAAATACACACAGCACGGTGAGCCCCAGGATGTTCTACAGCTGGTCGAGGACAAACTGTCGGATCCAAAGGGCAAGCAGGTGCTGGTCAAGATTCTGGCTGCTCCCATCAACCCGGCGGACATCAACACAATCCAGGGTAAGCTGGGTTATTGCTATATTCCCAGCCAGCGAATCTCATTCTCTATCCTTTGCAGGAAAATATCCCGTAAAGCCAAAGTTTCCGGCCGTTGCCGGCAATGAGTTTGTTGGGGAAGTGATCTGTGTGGGCGACAATGTCAAAGACTTGAAGGCGGGTCAGCATGTCATTCCACTGGCCACGGGAATGGGCACTTGGACCACGCATGCCGTCTACAACGACGACCAGCTGCTGGCGGTGTCCAAGAAAGTAGGACTCGCCGAGGCTGCCACTGTGACAGTGAATCCCTGCACTGCCTATCGCATGCTGAAGGACTTTGTGCAGCTCTGTCCAGGCGACACGGTCATCCAGAACGGAGCCAACAGCGCTGTGGGCCAGGCGGTGCATCAGTTGTGTCGCGCGTGGGGCATCAACAGCATTGGCATCGTGAGGGATCGTCCGGAGATCGGCGAACTCAAACAGTTGCTGCAGTGCCTGGGGGCCACAGAGGTGCTAACTGAGGCCGAGATCCGCACTAGCGACATCTTCAAGTCGGGCAAGCTGAAGAAGCCCCGCCTGGCCTTCAATTGTGTGGGGGGCAAGAGCGCTACAGAGGTGTCGCGCCACCTGGACAATAAGGGTATATTGGTCACCTACGGCGGGATGTCGCGGGAACCGGTTACCGTGGCCACCGGACCCTTGATCTTCAAGGACATCGCATTTAGGGGCTTCTGGATGACGCGCTGGTCCAAGGAAAACTACAACGCCCCTGAGCGCTCAGAGATGTTCAAGGAGATCTTCGGGCTGATGGAGGAAGGCAAGTTTGTCGCCCCCACCCATGAGATGGTGCCGCTAGAGAAGTTCAAAGACGCTGCGGCTGCAGCCCTGAACTTCAAGGGATTCACCGGCAAGAAGTACATCCTGGACATGAGCCAGTAGCTGCTAAACTTGAGGCTGAGCCTGCTGCTTTATTTTGTTTATATACATGTTATGGGAACCCAAATGGTTACCCACTGTGATTGAATACAACTCAGACCATCTCCACCTCGTTCGATTGGTACTTCAGCAGCAGGGTCATGGCGGTGGGTGAGGTGGCATCGGTAACTGTGAGTTGCTGTCCATCCTGTAGCCCCAACTCGCCCAGCGACTGGGTTAGGTTCTTTCGAGTGGCCGCCTCAATGCTCGCCACAGTGGGCATATACAGGGTTCTCTGTGAGCCATCCTTCTTCACAGTGGTGAGGGCGGGGTTCTTTAGCTGGAACCGGGGCGAGTCGCAAAGCAGTTGAATCACATCCTCCAGCGTGGTGGTGTTGGGATCCTCGACGGGCAGCGATTGCGGAGTGTTGCTGCAGGCCAAGCATCCCTCCGACTTCTCGGCCTCGTAGGTGTACGTGTAGATCCCATCCAAATCATTGAAGTTTAGATAGTTGGCCATGCTATCATAGCAACTGGTGGCCAGTTTGAACACCTCCAAGGCGCAGGCAGCCGCTATGGCTGCATTCGTGCTTGCCACAGCAGGAATAATGTGCTTCACAACTCCTTGAACCAGGCGATAGGTGATCCCGGTTATGTTGAACTCGTTGGCTCGCTCCAGAGCCCGTTCATAGACCCAGCCTATGTGCTGGGGATCGTCTCCATCGAGGGGCCCTCCAAAGGGGCTCTCCTTGTCCCACTGGATGATCTTCACATACTCGATGCAGTGCTCCGGTAATCGCGGAGTATTGGCTATGGTGCAAAGGGGATAGTTGACCTGGGGAGGGAACAGGTCCAAGGTGCACTCGATGCAGGCCGTAAAGCCGGGCAGGATTACACGGGCATTGCCCTTGAAGCCTTCAGTGCCTCCATCAATCATGGGAATAATGGAACTAACATCTATGGTACCATCGTCCTCGTAGCGCAACATGGAAAGCAGCATGCCATTGATCCAACGGCGGGCCACAATCGAGTCCAGGCCGCACACGATCATGTGGAACTGCTGGTAGAAGGTCTCGTCAAAGTCCTGGATCTTCTTGAAGTGCGGCGTCACCCGGCAAGTGGGCACCCGCCCGTTAATGAAGCGGGCCGCACACTCCGCCTTCGAGGAGCCAATGTCCGTGCGGCGGAACAGGAACTGTCGGTTTAGGTTGGACAGCTCGATGGTGTCCATGTCAATCACGTGCAGGTTGCCGAATCCCATCAGAGCGAGATCCTTGAGTAGTTCACAGCCGAGACCGCCGGCTCCGATGATAAGCACTTGGCACTTGGTTTGCAGAAACTCCAGATTGTCGGGCGAGGCGGAGAAGTCATCCTTGCAGAAGGGGCCCTCGCGCTCCAGGATGTTCCGCAGCGCATTCCAGCGCTTGCTCTGCAGAATGACAGCGGGATTGGGCGAGTGAACAGACATTTTGAAGCAACAAACAAATGCAAAATCGAAGACAAATTGTTTTCCCGCAAGCAGAAGTGCTGTCAAGTGCAGAAATGCTAAGGCGTTATGCAACACTATTGTTTGGATACCGGTTCGGAAGAAGCGCGAAAACTTAATAATTGTTTGCTAGCGTTTCTGAAATAAAACAATTGTCTAACAATAGCTTTTAACAAAGTGTCGATCAAGTGTTTAGGAAGCTTAAGACAAATAACTTTAATAAATGTAGGTATAGATATGTATGTGAAAAGTTTTGTATTTGCAAAGAGAAGAAAGGAGTAAAAATTAACAATGAGAAACATTATAAAAACAATAGGAAAATCTGTAATTTCACCGGCTATTTATTTAATGTTAACTTTGAAACATTCGTTTTATTAACAATTGTCAATATTCCAGATCCAACAAGATATATCGATATTTGAAGGGGAACCACTCGATAGCCCTACGACCGCTATCGGTGAGCCGCGCTCTGTTATCGATAGATGCATCGAATTGAAAACAACGGCACTTGGAGGAAAAATTATCGCGTCCTTTGCAGCGTGGTTACTTTGGTCAGCGTTTATTGCAGTATAATCCCAGGAAATAGTGATTTGAAATAACGTTTCTACAAGATCAAGGAGTCGGGTGTCCAGGCAGCTCATGCTTATAAATACCTTACTAAAAGTATAACGTACAAACAGAAAATGGCGCTCTCCGCCTTGGCGTCGTTTGATGATCTGCGGCGATGCATGCAAGTACTGACCGACGGAACTGCCGAGGAGGGTGAGTAAATGGAATATACGAGCCAAATGAATCCCTACAACTGTGTGCGACATTTTAGAGCTCCTGCGGTTCCTGCGGATGTTCGAGCAGTATCACGAAAAGTGCGCTGGCTATGCGGCAGAAACGGCGAGGATACAAAACGAGCTGGACAAGTCGCTGACCAAGATGGGCGACTTAGAGGGCAAGCTGTTTCATGCCCGCCGCATCATCGACATGGAAATCAAAGCCCGTCGCCAGGCAGAGCACGAGCGCGATGCCATGGAGGGGAAGATCATGGCTGTGGCGGATTTACTGCGTCACGAGCGGAATCTTAACAACGAGACCCGCGACAAGCTGGCCTTCCTACATACGCTGCCCTCTTCCAGGAAGCGAAAGTCTCTGAACGCAGTGAAGGAGGACAAATCCTATGGGGACATCAACTCTACGGGATCGCTGCTGTCCGACCTGTCCATCACACACTCCGAAGACGACTTCCTCGATGTGCGCAGATCGAAGTCCTGGCGAGAGCATCGTCCATCGCTGCCCAAGAACCAAATACCATGTGTGGGCAACAAGAGATCGCGCCTCAGCACCGGACTCAATGGCAGCATGTCGGGAAACACTCCCACCACGAACAAGGCTCGGCGATCGGGCCTTGGCATCGGAGTGGATCAACACACTGTGGACTTGTGTCAGGGCGCTGAGCGCTTCTGTGCTACTACCAAGGTCACCATACCCCAGGATGGGCAGGGCGTTATTCGGGCGGAGTCCACAATCGAGTCGCTGCCGGTGGTTGGTGGTCAGGAGGGCATGTCCTCAACGCCTCGTCGATCGGCCCGCAAGGAGGCTCTGCCCATGACGCCGGTGAATGCTATGGCGCCTCATGTGGCCGCCGAATCGGGCACCCCGTCCCAGCACCGTCCTCTAATGCGGAGTCACACATTCAGCCAGAAGACGTTCTTGCGCGGCGACACTTGCGTGCAGTGCCAAAAACGGTAAGATTTCCAAGTTCCCGTCTTCGAAGCTAGTCTTCTGTTCTCGTGCGGTTTAATACAGACTCTAATTAAATAGTCTATATATTCCAGTATTCGGTTTGGGGCTGTTGGCCTGCGATGCCGGGATTGCCCGGTGCGCTGTCATCTCGACTGCCGTTATTTGCTATCTGTGAGCTGTGTGCCCACTACGGGAACGCCCACAGCCAAGATCTTGACTGGCTACGTTAGTGACTTTGCCCCGTCTGTAGCGCCCATGATTCCGGCCCTCGTCGTGCACTGTGTGAACGAGATTGAGTCGCGAGGGCTAACCGAGGTTGGCCTCTATCGACTGTCTTCGTCGGAGCGGGAGTATAAGGCCCTCAAGGAGCAGTTCCTGCGGGGCAAGACCACTCCCCATCTGGGCAATATAGACATTTACGTCCTGTGCTGTTGCGTGAAGGATTTCCTGAGGTCCCTCACCGAGCCCCTCATTCCGACCAGCCAATGGAAGGACTTTGCCAACGCCGTGCAGAATCCGGACACCAAAGTGGCCCAGGAATCGCTTTACAAGTCGGTCAAACAGCTGCCGCAAGCCAATCGGGACACGCTGGCTTTTCTCATTTTGCACTTCCAGCGCGTCGCAGTGTGCCCTGTTGTGCTGATGCCGATCGATAATATCTCGCTCATCTTTGGCCCCACCATTGTGGGCTACTCCTCCCCGGATCCCGACCACCATGCGATCTACACGGAGGTGTTCACTCAAAAGCAGGTGATGAAGTCCCTGATCGAGCTGCCGGCTTCGTACTGGGAGCAATACATTGTCATAGACCAGACCCGAACGCCGGCCACAGTGGTCAAGCGAGTGCCCAGTAGTAACAAGGATTTGCTGTCGCTATATGGTAGGTTATAATACTATAATTGGAGTTCTTTTGGTAAAGATTCTTTTTTTCCTGCAGCTACTCCCTTCAAGGGTACCATAAAGAAGCGAAAGTTTTATGGCACGCCTCCGGCGTCTGCCCACAAGAAACAATGAGTCCCTCCAGGTGGATAGATTTTGACATGTTACTTAAGTTTACTTTGAGTATTTACAGTTTTTTGTTTCCGGCCAGCCACCCTCCGAGCTGTATTTATATTTGTACCCAACTAACCTTATATAGGAGTTTTTCTTATAATTAATATATTCGATTATAAACGAAAGCACTTTATCCGTACTAACCTAAGTATACTCACTCTAAATGGGAAATAAAGCAAAAAAATGCACTTGGAAAGCAATCAAATTACAATGAATAAATAGAGCAATAAACCACATTTACTGCAGAAGCCACTGAAAATCATTCATATTTGTAAAAATGGAACTGATAAATCTGGGGAAGTCCAGCTGATAAGTCGAAACAAGCTCCGCTTACAACAGCGTCAGTCAATTCACGCAAAATAACAATCAAAGCCGCTGAGGAAAGCCCATGAAATGAGCATGTTCTCGGCTATCGTCACATCAAACTGGTTTTTGGCGAACGCTAAGCCTCAATATTAATAATACCCTAAACCGCGGCATGGAATCGCCAGTCTCTAGATCAGAACCCAATAGGAATGAACAACGCGCATCGAAATCAATCTCTCCAGCTGCTCCTCTTGCTCTCTTTGGGCATCTCCTGTTGCTGTGGATTGCTAAACGCTACGAGCTGCGGGCATCGGTGCGGGAGTGGCGAGTGCATCCACCTGGATGAGCTCTGCGATGGAAAAGCCCATTGCTTGGATGCCTCCGACGAGACGAGTGCCATGTGCGCGAAGGTGTGGTGTCCGGGCTATAGCTTCCGTTGCAGCTACGGAGCCTGCGTAGCCAGTACGGCGGTTTGTGATGGCATGCGGGATTGTGTGGATGGTTCCGACGAGTTGCGTTGGCTGTGTCGGGCCCAAATGCAGCAGGCTAATTGCGACAATTGGGAGATGTACTGCTCCTCCGGTCAGTGTGTGCCATACTCCAAGTTGTGCGATGGGGTAAAGGATTGCTTGGACGGAGATGATGAACTGGAATCGTTGTGCGAAGGTGCAGTCTTGCCAACAACTAAAAGATCTCCAACTATGACTTCCCAAAGCAGTTTAATTGAGATGACTTCTACCAGTGCTCCGAGCAGACGAGATTCTATCCAGGAGGATGACGGGTGCGTGGTGCCACAACTCCCAAATGTGATAGTCAAGCACTTTAGTCATTCGGTCATTCAACCGGGCACGAGGGTACCGAATGGAACCTTTATCTTCTACGACTGTCCGGCGGATCATTCCTTGAAAGGGGAGCACGAAAACCTTTGCAACGGCTCCATGTGGACCCAGACGTTTCCCTATTGTGAAAGTGAGTTGGATGCGTAAAGCTCGAATTAGCAATATCTAATACTATTATTCCTGTTTATTACCTGCAGCTCCCACAGCCTTCGTCTTCAGCCTGGTGATATCATTGTTCGCCTTCCTGATGGTCATTCTGGTCTTCCTAATATGGCGGGTTCGTCGGGAGAGCGGCTTAAGGCGGCAGCGTGAAGAGCACATTTGGCTGGTGGAGACCAGGAGTAATCCCCCACAACAATCTGATGTACCAAAGGTCTAAGCTTATAAGGATATTACTAAGATAAAAGTATTAAATGTTTGCCAAATTTAAATCATAACGGTTTTAGTTGCGGGCAAGCATAAGAAATCAGTGTTGGAAAAGGAAGAACTTTACAGTTTTAGCAGGGGGTTATTTTTGCTTTAATATAAAAATTTAATAAAAATATTTATTAAAGAAATGTTTGCATGTATTCCAATGTATAAAATCAATATGGGTTTTCAAACCATTAAAAAAAACATCCGAGACCCCAAATGAATTTCCAGACTAAGCCCCTGCTTGCCAGTGTGGCATTTCCGCGGTAGCATCGCCTGGTCGAACTAACCGCTCGAGTGCGCCAATACTGCTCCAGTGCTCCCAGCGTAAGTACCTCCGGTTAAAAAGGCTTCACATAAGTATCCCCAGATTAGATAACCAATTGCAATTGCAGCCGGCTTCCAGTAACCTTGAAAATGGCCAACATTGCTAAGATCTTCGCCACCCGTGCCCAGGGCGTCCTGCAGGCAGCCGCTCGCCAGCCACAGGTGGCCGTTCGCTTCGCCAGCACCTGTAAGTAGAGAACATGTATTTGGTGCAAAGTCCACTTGGTTGGGGGCTTCAAGAGACACTCTCTCTTGAGGGTTTTAATTTCCACTTAATAAATAGCCGGCATCTGGTTCTGAGATCGGTGTTGTTTTTCCATCGCCGGTCCAAAACATTGATTGCATAACCGACGATCGCCTCATGATGCCATCTCTTTCTCTCCCCCATACAAAGCCCCCAACTGGGAGTATATCAAGACCGAAGTCGCTGGCGAGGGCAAGAATGTGGCCGTAATCACGCTGAACCGACCCAAGGCCCTGAATGCCCTGTGCAATGGCCTGATGAAGGAACTGTCCACCGCCCTGCAACAATATAGTAGGGATAGCAGGATCGCCGCCATCGTGCTGACCGGAAGCGAGAAGGCTTTCGCTGCCGGAGCTGATATCAAGGAGATGGTGGGCAACACCTACTCGCAGTGCATCCAGGGCAACTTCCTCAACGACTGGACCGAGGTGGCCCGCACCCAGAAGCCCATCATTGCGGCCGTCAATGGGTACGCACTCGGCGGTGGCTGCGAACTGGCCATGATGTGCGACATCATCTATGCCGGTGATAAGGCCAAGTTCGGCCAGCCCGAGATCGCACTGGGCACCATTCCCGGAGCCGGCGGCACCCAGCGCCTGACTCGTGTCGTGGGCAAGTCCAAGGCTATGGAGATGTGCCTCACCGGCAACATGATCAACGCCCAGGAGGCCGAGAAGCTGGGTCTGGCCAGCAAGGTTGTGCCCGCCGATCAGCTCCTCGGCGAGGCCGTCAAGCTGGGCGAAAAGATCGGAACCCACTCCAATCTGATCGTGCAGCTGTGCAAGGAGTCGGTGAACACCGCTTACGAGACCACGCTCCAGGAAGGCCTCAAGTTCGAGCGTCGCACCTTCCACGCCACCTTCTCCACCGTAAGTTGCCTGATCCATTTTATATTGGGTAATCTTATCTAATTTGTTGTTTATCTTTTTACAGTCCGATCGCAAGGAGGGCATGACCGCCTTTGCCGAGAAGCGCCCTGCCAAGTTCACCAACGAATAAGATGGTCCAGGGATTACCGCGATCCCTCCCAGCCAGCACTGCATTTATATTATCGTAAAGAAAAATGTGTTATTTGTACGCAATTAAAAATTTAGTCGTGATAATTTGAAAAGCTTCAAAATTATTTTGCTAGCACAATTAGTAGCTCATTAGCCAGACTGTCAGGTGGTCATCCATATTACTACCATGGGGCGGGAATGTTGTATAATCTTAAACGGTCGCTTTTGTCCGCAGTCGATGCTGCTCCCGCGGGACTCCCGCTTCTTGGCGGTCAAGTAAAAACTGATTCTGCGGATATATGACAAGGAAACTCCATTCGAGCAGATAAAAAAGGTGTGTTTCCCTTTTTATACCCTTGCAGAGGGTATTATAATTTTTTTACTTTACTTTTCACTTTAAGTTTCTCATATTAATTTCATTAATTTTTTTGTGAATTTAATTGCTTGCATCCCACAAAACCGAACTTAAGCATCAGGCACATTTCGCAGGAAAATTTCGTCTACACTATAAATTTTCCTAGCTTCACAAACGAGAAATTTAAAGTTAAATATTTGAATTGAAAATATATGCTTATCTGGTAGCATTAATGGCGCCTAACAGCACTCACTGTTAGCCCACTGTTAACGGAAGCGTAACAGAATACGGCGAATTGTGTAATCGCCGCTACCGTCGAATTCGCTGCACCTTTGCGCACTTTTTTCACGTTTTTGCCAAGAGTCCTGCGCGTTGACAGTCGTTGAGAGCGAAGCTGGCAAAAAGTAAAAGTGAAAATCTGGGGCCCTTGAAATTTGTTCATCAATTATGCATTGATTAACACAGGCGCTAAACAAAAACAACAAAAAATAAATAACAACAAAACACACGAAAAGGGTGATTTTTTGGCAGAGCGCGCTTAACGGAAAGTGGATTTGAAAAGACGTTAAACGCTGGCTGGGGAGTGCGAGATATATATATTTTTTTGCGTCGCCAGTGCCTCTCGTCGCTGATGTTTTCGTAATCCATAATTGCAAAGACGCACACGTACATACACACACACCCCCGCTTTTTGCCCTTGGCACACCGAGAGGCGTTCGATTTTTCACAACACCAGGCGTGAAAATCGGGAAAAGCTGAAATAACAGCGAAATCGAGTTGGAACTGAGTGAAAAGCGGAATCCCAAAGAGCCCTCAGGATGGACATGCTCAACCAGATACTCAGCATCAACAATGGTGGCGCCTACGGCGGCGGCAAGGCGGGCGGTGCCTTTGATCCCCTCACCTTCGCCATGAAGCCCCAAGTGGTCATCCGGGCCCTGTGCTGGGTAAGTTCTCTCCTGGGAAAGGGGGAGTCGTTAAGTGGCATTCCTCGGGGTGGTGCCCGGGGAATAGCTGCGATTTTGCGGGAATACACAAACCGTGATTATCACTCTGTTTACACTAAGCCCATTTGCACGGAGCACTGCTCAAAATTTAGTCTTTTTTCTAATTTAGTTTAATAATTTTTTCGAGTACATAAATATGTATTTTAAATTGCATAGCAATTTACTTGAATTGAATATTGCTCTATGTTTGAATTCAGTTTTATATTTTTTTAATTAAATCTAAATACAGTTGCCATTCAAACATAATCATTTGATTTTATATTTTGTATTTGATATAAATTCCCTTAAAGTTTAAATTATGTAATCTCCAGGTTCATTAAAACTTTCTTCGTTAATAATTGTTAAAAGAAATTGTTGGTAGTAATTATAATCATATAATAAAGCAATATCAAATAACAAATTACACAAGTATTAAATACATTTTTTGATGATACATTGTATGTACATTAAGTTTTTAACGATTTGTTTTATTCATTTTAATTAGGGGAAACTATAATTTACATCTAATACTACATATATAACAGAAAATTCAAATATTTATTCTTTTTTATTAACGCCTAATTACTTGTATACCTTTTCCCATATGTGAGTTCATGAATTTGTTTCTGCTCCATAAAAAATGTGATTAATCGGCTTGGGAAAATAGTTGTTGTCCGATTTGTTTACCCCGATGACAGGGGCTCCCCTGAAAGGGGGCCTTGAATCAGCTGCATCGGGACCATGAAATCTCTCACGCCCGCAAAAAGCTTTATAATTAAATGCCACAAGGCTTGCGTCTTTATTGTACCAGGGAATGAAGACGGTGTGCGTCACCAGTGAAGTGGGAAAAATTTCTATGGCTCAGCAGCTCGACGACAGTGTGGGCTGGCGTTAGTTTGCTTTCCATTTGTGTATACGTAATGTTTACCCACTCAGTTGACCAAGGACTCTTCTTTGCAGTCCCATTACCATTTCCATTTCCATTCCCACCCACTCCCTCGCGCTCGCGCCCCCTTAGTGTCCCATATCCCAATCCCCTGGCCAAACAAAAACTAAACTTGGCCTTCATTCCGCAAAATTGGGTCACAGGCATAAGTACGTGTCTGCCCCGATGTCTGTGTACTTGAACTTCTGGTTTGTTGCACCTGCTTGAGAAAATCAATAGCCGAGTGGGAGTGCCGAAAAACATAAACTATTATGACAACTTCAGAGGTTCAACAACAACAAAAATCATTATATTATAAATCATTATTATTGTGTAGTGGTAGATACTGAAATTATAAGCCATTTATTTTCTGTTGTTAAAAAAGCATTGCGCCACAATCTGATCCATTTATCCTTTAATTGAATATCCAGATAGCTACGCGTAACTGCCATTATATGAATAATAAAACACTTTATAGTAAAGTGCCCTCGCTCATGTGGAATGTCATCCACTTTCAGCTCTTTTCAGTGGTTGTCTTCGGCTGCATATCCTCCGAGGGATGGGCGGAGAAGGAGGGCAAGGAGTACTGCCTGTACAACGGGGACGGGATGGCCTGCAAGTACGGCAACATGGTCGGAGTCTTCGGATTCCTGGCCTCGATGGGCTTCATGGGCGGCGAGTTCCTGTTCGAGCGGATGTCTTCGGTGAAAAGCAGAAAGCGTTACGTCATGGCCGACATGGCCTTCTCGGGTAAGCTTTTATCACTCAATCTGTCATTGCGCGCTGCTCTGATGGCAATCTCTCGTTGCAGCCTTGTGGGCCTTCATGTACTTCGTGGCCTTCTTCTACTTGTGGTCCCAATGGAGCTCCGCGCCCGCCCCGCCCCTGGGCATCGGTGCTGGCAGCATGAAGACGGCCATTTGGTTCTGCCTCTTTTCGATAGTCGTCTGGGTGGGTAAAAATTCCAATCGATTCATTAAACACTGCTTAAATCTATAAACCATATAATCAAGGTGAAATTTCTTATTACAAATTAAAGATCTTAATCGTTTTATTAGTTCTGTATACCTTAATTATTTCGACCATACATTGGATGTGCATTTCCATATTCAAAACTAAAGAATTTAATCGATTTATCAATTCTAATTTAATCACCTAATATTGGAAATACATTTGAACCTTTTAAATAATTCGTATATGGAAATTTAAGGAAGTTATCCATACTAAAAGATATATATAAAATATATCCGAAAAACGGATAATCAGATCTGAACTACAATTTCTTGATTGGTGCCAAACATTTTCTTTAAGTATTTCTTATTTTAAAATTAGTTTAGAGAAAAACTATAGCAATATAATACAAAAATTTCATTTGTTTAAACTACTAAAGAATTATTTATATAAATTTAAATAAGAATGTTTTCTGCCTTCTTTTAGGGTCTTTGCGCTCTGATGGCCTACAAGCGTTTCCTGATCGGTGCCGGTGACGAGTTCACCTCGGCCTTTGAGACAGATCCGGCCAATGTGCATGTGCAGCAGGCCTACGGCTACTCCATGGACAACGACAACGACCAGTATAGCGCCTCGCCCTTCGGCCAACCCCAGCAGCAGGGTAAGTTCAGGGACTCAGAGTTCAGACTTCATTCATTGTAATTATTGCATTTGAAATGTTTTATGCAGGCATGGAACAGCAGCAACAGTCTGGCATGGAGTACCAGCAGCCCACCTACTAAGGACTCTCCACACCTGCTCCTCCGTTGCCCACACAAAACCACACAGACACTCACCTCGATTTTGTAGTGCAAATGGCAAATTAATTGAAAATGAAATGAAGATAAGAGAAAAAATCGTTTTACACGACTAAACAGCAAACCCAACAAGTTGGCTTTACCATATACACCGATGTCGAACATATAACAAGAGTAACAGAAACAATAACAATAACAAATTGATACAAAAGCAATGAAGTGCGAATCCAGCAGCAAAAGCAGAAGCAGAAGCACGCATTCGCTTTAGCTACCCGAATGATTCAGATATATATAAAGAGAGAGAGATAGGGAGAGGTATAAGGATATTGCGGATTAGTATGATTAATAACTCGTAAGCTAGCCCCCTAAGTTGAGTGTGCAGTTTTTTGTAGTGGAAACATTTGTTGCAATATATATATTATACAGATATACAACTAGTTATATATCCTATATTATATGTATACATGCATGGCTACCCATTCGAGGCACAGTTGGCGCACTCGATACGCTTTCAACGTTGTTAGTTATTTAGTGTTTACGTGTACGTATGTATTTATTTATGGTTTATGATCCTTTGCGCCAGGCCCTGGTCCTCCGATCAGCTTGATATACGATAATACGATGGCAATAGCTTGAAACCGAGGGAAACATGAAGTTTTTTAGATAAATTTACACACACCACAAAGCAGCAGCAAGAGAGCCCAGCCAACAGGATGACACTGCTCAAAACCACATATCCAATATCCGCATCTGGAAAACTACCCACAAACAGTCTGGGGGCCAGGGCCAGAGCTTGGTTCTGAGCAGCAGCAATCGCAGCAATAACCGCCAAAAAAACAATATATGTAAATTCAAAGCCAATGCCGCTGAATTCCTCTCAATGCAAGTAGATGGCATTCCCAATTAGATGCTGCAGGAATATTATCGGTTTACTGCTGAAGGCTTGTTGTTGTTGCAACCCCAACCAAAGATTTGTATAGTATATATATATATATATTAATGAATGCAAAACTTATGTGTACAATACCCATATGCCATATGCCATATGCATTGTGTGAAGGGCCGCTGCACCTGGAAAATAATAATTTCAATCCAGATGCGAAAGCTCCTCGGATATACTCAAATATCAATGAATGTAAACATATTGATTACATAAATGTTCACTTAGTGCAGCGACTTGCGATAACCTACAAATGTATTTGTTAAATTAAATACTATATATACACATATATATATTATATATATTTACGGATTGTATATGAAATACGAAGTACCCCGTTAAATGAACACACAAAATAAATAGGGATCTCAGCAAATATACAAATATAACTTAATCGTGTAGAATTCGTGTGCGTTAAAATTATAACAAAAAAAAAACAAAACCAAAATTTAATCATTCTAAACAATTTAATGAATACAAACCGCCAGTGAAGAGTAGCGAACCCAGCCGGAAATCGGTTTAAGCATTTGCAAAACACTATTGTAACAGAGAAACTCCTTCAACAAAATCCTCAACTGGAAACCCAAAAATTAAATATAAATACATATTTTTAAAAACCAAACCAATGTCGGAGCTTATTTATTTATTATTAATTCGGGACTCCATATTTATATTTATTGCCTTACTGCAGGTCTTTGCGATTTCTTCCACTCCTCAAAGGTCAGATCACTCCACTGATTTATCCGCTTCTTGTAAGATACTTTTCCCAGTTCGTATTCAGTGTTGTGTTCCTCGATTTTTCGCAAGTTTTCGCAAAAAATATTCTGACGTCTGTCTGCCTCAAACTTAGTGGCATATGTGTTGCCATAATCGGTCTAAAAAATATGTAATAACATAAAAAAATATATTTTAATTTAAATTTTTTTAATAAATTACCAGAAACTTCTCCCAGGCTGCCTTGCATTTAGACGTATTCCGATCTTCCTTGGTCCGTTCTGTTGTTGTACGTTTTGATGGTTCCGGTGCTGGGATGGGACGTTGACTCTTTTTCCACTCCTCAAAGGTCAGATCACTCCACTGATTTACTCTTTCCCTATGCGACACCTTGCCCAATTCATGTTGCAAGTTGTGTTGTTGAATTTTCTTCAAATTCTCGCAGAAGATTCCGCGGCGTTTTATCTTTTCGCAATCGCAATGGTAGCGAACATTAAAGTCGATCTAAAAACAAAACATTTTAATTGGTACGAAATTCTTGGAAATGGTTATCACAACCCACCAAGAATTTTTGCCAAGCAGCCTGGCATTTAACCTCCTCTGATAATTCAGTTGTTGTTGGAATAATGGCAGTTGTTGATTCAATTCGATTAGTTGGCGTCGCCTCCGCAGCCTTTCCCCAGTTCACACCTAGTAATTCTGTTGTTGTTGTTTCCACTTGATTGGTTTCCGTCGTGGGTAAGCTATATATTGAATCCTTATTGGTCTTGCGAACAGGATTTCCCCAAGTCACGCCCACCAAGCCCACGATCAGCAGTACAACACCGACAAATCTGGATGAACACATCTTGAAACGTTGAGAAAGACTGAGCTGCACATGCTCCTCGATGGAAAATAAATATCAGCAGCGAGTTCTCAGAAATCAACTGTTGCAATTGAGAGCAGAAAAAGGTGCCCACGAGAATTCATGACTCACAATTACACACTCTCAGAGGAGAAATCCGTGAGATTCACTTTGAGCAACTCAACATGACCAACTCAATTAAAGTAAACACTCGTATATAGGTATTTGTTCCCCTTTTCTCAATGTCTCATGCAAAACCCCTTCGTGAATTCAAATTATTCAATAGGTTTTTAGGTTTTTAATAAATTCTATTTCATTAATTAACAATCTGAATCAATTGTAGAACTTATATAGAACTGTCAAAAATGCATTTGCAATTGAATTCTCATAAAAAATATTTATAATATTAACAGAGATAAAACGATGTATATCAAAATGATTGGGTGAAGTGACTATCAATAAATGAATTTAACAAATAAACAAAAAAATATTAAATATTACAGATTTTTCAAATTAATAATCAAAGAAATATGATGCAACTTTAGTTTGTTGTCTTTCTTATCTGATAGAATCGTGAATATACAAATTCTTTTATTGCATAATAATTTAGATTCCCGAGAAATACCATAAACTTGTTATGACACTTTTCTGTACGTGTAATGCTCCCAAACAAAGTGATAAGGTACGTTAAATTGTTTATTTATATTTTTATTTATTTACCGGATGACTAATGTCTGCAAAAATGGAAACACAAAGCCACCGCAACGCTACAAACTAGAGTAACAAAGTTATAAATTCGTGGTTTGTAATTGACTACACTATTATCTAGGCGAAGGACACTAGGATCCTACAGGATGGGGTAGCTGCACTCGCTGGCGATGCCGCAGAATCCTCCGGCATTTCTGGCCAGGCGCATGAATCCGCCTTCGCCCCAGTTCTGGGAGTACGAGTTCTTGACGATCCAATAGTCCCGACCGTTCTCCGATCCGTAGCCCACCACCGTGACCGAGTGATTCACCTCGCCCTGGTTGCAGGCGTCGTCCTCGTAGATTCCTCCGCCGTACTGCTCGAAGGAGATGTTGTCCGCATTCATGGAGCAGGCCAGTGGGCCCAGGGTGGCGATCACCTCCTTCATCTTCTCCTCATCGCCCGGTGTGATCGTTGCGTAATCTCGCACCTTAACTATGCTCTCACGCGGAGGACGACCGGAGGTCTCATTTTGACGGCACTGCATCTCCGTCTGGGAGTAGGGATACTTCTTGGCCAGTGTAATGCCGTGATCGCGGATGTACTCGAATGCGTACTCCTGGAAACCACCATCACATCCCATGTTTCCGTAATCATCCGCACAGTCAACCAGATTCTGCTGCGACAACGGCACCAGGATGCCCGTGCGTCGGAAGATGTGTCCCTCGAGGGCTCCGGTCGTGGCAAACGACCAACAGGATCCGCAGCCCACACCCTGGAATCCGGGCGGAGTCACTCCTCCCTTCTCGCGCCAGTCGAACCTCTCCGGCAGATTGGCGCTGTTCGGACTCTTTGCTGTCAAGAAGTTGATGTGGCCATTGGTGTATTTCCTGTTGAACGCAAGGGATAATGGTTAGTTTGGATATGGGAGAAATTTCATTTAGGGGCCAAGATTTTGTTTTAATCTTAAGCCATGAATGTATGTTATTTTCTTAAATTTCTTATAATTTCCTGATGAACGAAAATGAAAGCTTGTTAAATACAATTCCAATCCATAAAATCAGGTTTAGAAATAGTATATTATTTTTTTTATCTGGCCTAATTAATATCAGTGTTTTGCTTAATTTTTATAAATTGGAAAAATATGAATATTTCAAATAATAAATCTAAAAATCTTATTTATTATTCCCTGCAGTTTATTCCGCTGATTAAGTTCGTTTATAATAGATACACAAAATAGAGCCAAATGAATGTCAAGAATTTGTGTAATAAGTAAAATAGCAAAGAAGACTTCTTTAATTTTGATTCCCTATAATAAAATGCTGTTTTCAAATTTATTAAGAATTTCCATTGATCTAAATGGTTTTTCTGTTGAATAATTGGGTGTATGGCCACAATTACTCAGAACTATAAAATAATAAAAAAATAATTTAATGCGCATCCAAAATATTTGGCTCACTAAAATATAGAATTTTATGTGGTGTTTACTTGCGATAAGCTTGAAATATTCACAAATGATTCAGTGGGTGATATAGTATTTGCTGAGCTAGTTCAGCATTATAGTGAATTCAACCATCGGAAACTCAAGCTGACAAATCTTTTGGTTAGCATTTACAAGGAGACCGAAAACCCGTTTAATAGTTATGGTTTGGGTGTTAATTATTCCATGCTCTCGGGATTCACATTATGCTGACCGATTACGTCACCAACTGCGACATATACTAAATAAAGTTAATTTTCAACATAAATTTAGCATTGGAATCTAGTGGCTCTGATAATTTAAAAAGATTGAATTATTGTTCAGCTACTTTCGTAAAATATATATCTCATTTCCCTACTCAATCAATCAATTCAATCTTCTTTAAAGAACAAATATTTTTGTCTAAATAAGTATTCAATGAAACTGTTTACTTACTCTCCGCTGTCGGAAACCTTGGAGCCCAGCAGAGTGGCGACCTCCTTCTTGGTCATATCGGCCAGGGGATTCACGCTCAGTTGGAAGCTGGACACGCCAATATCGGAGTTCTTGTTGCTCAGGGCGATCAGGGACATCTTCGCCGCGAATATACTCTCGCGGAAGACCCTCTCCTGGTCGGAGTAAACCTTTCCCGTCTGCCGCAGAAAGTCATCATAGTTTTGGATGTCGCAGAGCTTGGGAAACGATTGCAGCTGCTGCAATGACACAGCACCCAGGCAGGCGAGGCCCAACGCCAGTCGCAGCCACATTGGTGAGCACATCCGCATCTGGAAAAACAAAACAACAAGAGTGGAAAAATTGTTAAGTAACCGTCGGAGCTTGGCCAACTCATAGCTCTCTCCCTTTGCTGCCTCATCTGTCAACGTTAACGTTAATGGCAGGCAAATTTAGCTTGCCCATTCACCTCAAACTCACATCGAACTAGGTTGCGTGGAGCACGTGGATACACCTAACGATATATAACGATATTTAGTGTTACACACTATGAGGGGGAATTTCCCCTATAAATATTTATTTATGGCCCAAAACACCATGAAATAATTAAATGCAAAGTAAAACGTAAATTTCGAAAAGGTGCAACCAAACATGTTTTTTCATTAAGAAATAGTTTAACTCCTAAGTAAAGGGATAGTAATATTTAATAAAAAACAAGTATGATAATAATTATCACTAGAATTTTCTTAATTGAAACTTATTTTTTTGGCAAACCTACAACTACTTTTCCTTTTGCAAAGTTAAATCTTTAAAAACCATATAATCTTCAGTTGAACTAACAAAACCGTGAAATTAATTTTGTCGGTCCAGCATCCGTTTAATAAAAACCCAAATAGTTAATGACCAAATAAACATATTAATCTGTAGCAAACTAAAGTTTTCAAAAACATATGTAGAAGTATCTTCCAATTTAATTATGTTTAACAAGCATCAATTAAAAAAGAAAGAAACAACTTAATGATCAGTAGAGCACAACACAAAAAACTGGTTACTATATTTGAATGCTGGATTTCATATTCCCGCAGATCATATCCAACTGTCAGTAATCGCCTTAATTGGTAATTAATCACCCAACGGTCTTAATTTCTCAACCTCAGCTCCTACACTTCCAGACGGCGGATCGATCGATCTTAATTTGGATTAGCTCATTGGGTTTGGAAACAAACAGGGCATCCGATGTTGAGTATTCGGTAATGCTCGCCAATTTGACGACATATGCATAATTATTCCGATTGAATAATACCATTTGCATATGCTTAGCATATTGCTATTGGTGGCTCATTAAAACACATAAAAGACATGCATTGGCTTCGCTCGAATTCGGGGAATATTTATCATCTCCACTTTGGATTTCTTTGGCTCAGATTGGCCCGAGGGCCGTGGGCTAATAAATCTAGATTGGCCAATTTCACTTTCGATGCTGTAAGTATTCATCACATGCTGGGCCCGGGTGAAAGGCGATCCCCGACCCGATCCGGCATACTCCGAGTAGTTCCCGATTTCTATTCGAATGTTGGCTTTAATTGCAATTGCAATCGATTCGCCTGCGATGATGCTTCACAAATCCCACAATCACACACATACGGAACACGGCAATATACTATACTGAATATATGTTGAAATAGTGGCTCATTCACCTTTTAACGAGTATCTGTGAGATGCTTTTTCTTCCGCGATCACAAATCTGAGGGAAGATGGCGCAGACGCGAAGACCGGCGAGGTTTTAAGCGGCGATCGACACGCACAACTCGGTTTTATAGGGTCCGCAGCGATCGGGCCAAAACCAGATGGGCACCCCAAAAATATGAAATGTGTTCGAAAACCGAAAAAAGTATTCATCTTAACTCTTTGAACCGGCCATCTATGAGTTTATGGCTTTATAATCTGGCTGACTTAATTTTATGCATGTTTAGTAATTATTTGTTGGTAAATTTGCTTTCGAGTTTGGGTTACTTAAAAGGCAAACGTATTATCATTTATAATACAATATATAGTGTCACATAATTTATAAGATAATCAGATGAAACAGTAATTCCATTAATGAAATTGATTTATGAATTTATTAAATACTGTCAACAAAATACAAAAACAACATATGAAAACAAAAACGTAAATTTAGTAGTGCTTAAAATACTTTTTTATTTATTTTAACTTCTGAGAATTGACTCCAAATGATTTATTGTTGTATTACTTTCGGGACTAGATCATTCCAATTTATTTTCCTATTCAATTAACAGATTTGTCGTCGATTGATAACCGGAATATTTTAGGGTGAAGACCAGGAAGTTCATTGACTGCTCCATCACTTTTTTGCAGACCCCCCAAAGTATCTCCTAAACTATCTGTTAGCCTCCCTCGAATAACTCATTTAGCACTTCGTTTACATGGGTTTTTAGCCAAGACATCAAACGGGCCCACAATATAGTGTTGCAACATTTAGGGGCTCCATCTCCATCTCCATCTCCACCTCCATCTCCAGCTCCGTGAATGTAAATACGAATGTGATTAATGACAAAGTCTCGGCGAGTGATGATAAGTTTGGGCATTAGATGGTACTTTTACGATGCTATACTCGTAGTACCAGTATTCCCCCGAAGTGGGCCAGTGGGGACTTCGAATTAACAGAGATACGAGAACCTAACGAATCGCAACGATACGAAACGGAGCGCATTTGACAAGTTTATTGGGCAAACAAAGCGCACCCCGACTTTTCCTCAACCGGGTGCTTATCGAGGAATAGACTCTGGGCCAAGTGCGAATTCAAGGCCCCATAGAAATCTATTTGCACTTTTCTTGCGAAAGTAAGTTGGCATGGTATAGTTCTGTTTGCTTTGGCAATCAGAAGGAGAGGAGAGTTCCCCGGCGGCTATAAAAGACCGTTCCGTGGTTCTTGACGGCATCAGTTCGTTCGGTATTCGGTTTTCGACATGTTCCAGTTGGTGTTCTGCTGTCTTCTCTTGGCCGCCGGCGGTGGATGGGCCTTCAATCATGGCCAGGATTTGGTTAACTTCGATGCCTACGTGGTAAGTTGGAATAAGCTGGGAACAAGCTCCAACGGGGGTACCAACATCTATTGGGATTTATTTTCCATTTTTGAGGATTAATTTCGATTTAAAACATTTATTAAAAAAAAATCAGTGAACTATATCATACCTAAATGGGCTTGTTATAGAATTTAAAGCTTTCTAAATCTTTCGTTCTTACTATTTTTTAATTACGAATAGAATTGTATTTAAATAAGTCCTTCAATTGACAATTAATATTAAAATAACTTATTTGATTTGGCCACTAAAATGTATCTAAAAGCGAAAAATTTAGGATGTTTTCTAAGGGATTTTATTTGAGAATTATAGAATTAGAATTATCAACATTAACAAAAGTGTTGGCAGTATTAAATATTTAATATGATTATAAGCAAATTAGCTCACAATTAATTTGATGCTAATTTAAGTATGTTATTTAGTATATATAATTACAACTCCTACCCAGGACAACTTCAACAAGACCTATGCTACCGCCTCGGCTCGGAGCTTTGCCAACTACTACTTCACCTACAACCGCAACCAGGCGACGCAGCACAATGCGTTGGCGGATCGGAATCGCACCTCTTACCGCCAGGCAGTGAACCAGTTCTCGGACATCCGCCTCATCCAGTTCGCTGCCCTCCTGCCCAAGGCGGTGTCCACAGTGGCCTCATTGGCCACCTCACCGCCAGCCACCCAGGAGACGTCGACTACCTTCGACATAATTTCGAACTTTGGCCTGACTGTGACTGCGGAGGATCAGGGGGTTAACTGCAGCAGCAGTTGGGCCTATGCCGTGGCCAAGGCCACTGAGATTATGAATGCGGTGCAGACGGCAAATGTCGCACCGGCATCGCTCTCCGCCCAGCAGCTGATCGATTGTGCGGGAATGGGTGCCGGTTGCTCTACCCAGGTGCCGCAGGCTGCTCTGGATCTCCTCACCCAGTACCCGGACTCGTATCTCTATCCGGAAGTGGACTACCCGAACAACAACACCTGGAAGAACCAGGGAATGTGCCAGCCCCCATCCACGGTGGCGGTGGGTGTGAAGTTGGGTGGATATTCGACTATAGCCGATCAGGATGACGCCTCCCTCATGCGCTATGTGTCCAACGGTTTCCCCGTGGTGGTGGAATACAATCCGGCTACCTTCGGCTTCATGCAGTACTCCAGCGGGGTGTATGTCCAGGATACCAAGGCCCTCACCAATCCGAAGAGCTCCCAGTTTCTGGTGGTAGTTGGATACGATCACGACGCGGAAACCAATCTGGACTACTGGCGGTGCTTGAACTCATTCGGTGAGACTTGGGGGGAGGAGGGCTACATCCGGATTGTGCGACGAACCAATCAACCCCTGGCCAGGAATGCAGTGTTTCCCAGTGCCCTTGCCTAGTTCGGGGCCTATTTAATTTATAATTCAAGACAATAAAATTTAATTTACCAAAAAAAAAAATATATATATAGTCTATATTTAACTGAACTCTATCTGAATTTGAAAGGTAACAAACTTTTCCGCTCTTGATCAACTCCAAATTTGGTTTGTAAAAGTTTTTTTGGGTGTTCTCTCCATTTATTGAATTATCTTTGTATTTAGTTTATTTATTGATTTTTCATCTACAAGCGGAGCTTTACAGACTTAAATGCTAAAAATTAACAAGTTCACATAATTTTCTTTTCTTTTTTGTCGCTTCTTTATTTTTGCTCATGGATTCTCGTCTATTATTTTTGCTGTTTTTGTTTTTTATTTTCTGTTTTTTTATTTTTTGTTTGTGGTTTGTTATAGGTTTCTTGCATAATATGCATACCATATTTTTGGTGTTTTTATTGCAGTGGTTTAAAAACTTAAGAAACAAATGGAAATGATATTGATATATATTTATTATAGTTACGTCTATAGAATATTCGACCAGCCAGCGCAGAGAAAAGCTTCATTTTCCTTGTGTGTTTTTCCTTCTGTGAGTTTTTGTTTTTCTTGTTTGCTTAATTATTTCGAGAAACTTTTACTGAAAGTTCCTGCAACTTGTTTGAAACAGATCTTATGGTTTTTATTTCTCATTTTATTATTATTATTTATTTCAATTGCATTAAATAATTTGAAATATATGTGTTTATATTTTCGATTTTCGGTTTTGGTTTTGGTTTTGGTTTTAGATTTGGTTAAGAATGTCCTCCCATTACATGTGAAGCAAAGCTCAATGATATGATTCACGCTGAGTTGGTTTTCCTCAAGTATTATTTAAATAGTTTTCCGTTTATGAATCTTTTTGCGTGATGTCGTGTGTTTTGATTTCGATTTTGTTTTGTTTTCGCGGATGTTTAACTTTGGTGAAGTAGTAGTAAGTGCTTGGAAAAGAATCATGTCACAGTTGTCAAGTTGCCAAGTTATGAAATCGTAAGTATCTTGAATAGTTAATGGTTTATTGATTTGCAATTGATTTATTTACTTTGTTGTTCTCTTTTTGTTTTTGTTTTGGTTTTTGTGTTTGTTTTCTGCTTGGATATTTTGTTCCTTTTTTTTCAATTACGATACAACGGCTAGTATTTTGTTATTTTTGTCATTTATAAATTAAAATTAGTTAGGTTTATCTACATATGCTCACGCTTCTGTTGGTTTTCATATTATTATCCTTCCGTATAATTCTTAATAATATTTAACTAAATAAATATGTTATATAATTTATGCAAGTTCTTTCATGTATACATATATATATATATATATAATTCTTCTACACAAAATGATGTGTTTGTAACTGCTGTTGTATGTGTTGGCTAGTGTTTCCGTTTATTAATATCTTGCCATGCTTTGTGTTGACTGTATTTCGGTTTGTGGCTATGTAATTTGTTTTCTTCTGTTTTCTGGGTAAAATGTTATAACTAAATGATCGAAATCAAAATCTTCATGCATTCTCATATAAAGTATTTAGGAAGATTTTATTTAGGTTTATTTGTTTGTTCGTATGAAGCTTAAAATGGACAAATGTTATTTCTGTTCTTCTTCCTTTTCATATTTAATATTCAATGGATTCTCATTTGGTTTGTAAATAGTTTTCTTCCATTGGTTTAATTTATATATTTTAATATGGTACTCTTACTTGTTCTCCCTAAGTAAATCAATTTTCTGGTTTTCATGAGTTCTGAATCCTAATTATTGCAACTTTTATGCGCTATATAGATGTTCGTTTTTAGAATTTTATCTTCTCGTAGGTTTCTAAAGTAGTAGAAGGTTCGCCCTCTACGGTTTAACCATCTTTTCTTTTGTTAGATTTAATTAAATCAAACCTCTTTTTTGGTTGTGTAATTAATTTCGAACCGAATGCAAAAAGGGCAATTACATAATGTCACGTTCTGAACTCCAATTCTTTGTAATCATTTTAAATGTGCCAAATTTAAACATATTCTCATTTACTAACAAACCTAGTTTGAAGTTTTTAATTAACATATATCCTGTGAGGAAATATCTTAACTAAATCTTTGCATCCTGCTCGGAGTTTTGAGTTCAGAGCATGGATCTTCTAGTCTTCTAGTAAATTAACAAAATCGATGGCGTTCACCTCCAAAATGTATCACTGATCATGAAGAACAACAATTACCATATTTCATGGATACTGCCATAAAATCATAACTGAATCTCAATGACTGCTCATCGGCGATCATTGTTTTTTATGCTTTTAGGATTGAAGTTCGAAATTTTCAGGCGGAGACATTTACTGGCAGTTTTTTTGTATTTTGAAACTTATTTTCGAACAAAAGGGTTTTGAAAAATGTTGATTTTATTACTGCCCCCAAATATATGTGTGTTATCGTTTTCGCTTCTCACCAAGCCATTTGATTATTATTGGTATTACGCTTAAGAACACATTAAATTATTATTCAGTTAAATTAAAGTAAATTATGCAACTAAATGAGCATCGACTGCAGACCTAAACCGGAAAACCATTACAAATAATGTCCGAAACGATAGATATAAGTTAACCAAATGAAATGCTAGGGTCGAGCTCAATTTACGAGCTCTGGAATCGTATTGTGTGCCTCGAGTTCAGCATCAGCGCCACTCCTGCGGAGAGGACGACCGGCAGCATCATCCACTGGGCCGAGGGGGAGTTGGCTCCGTTGCACAGGTCCTTGGTGCAGGAGCAGTATATGGCGGCCACATCGTGGGTTCCCGAGCGCCTGATGCACAACAAGTCGGTGCGCTCATCGGGGATATATCCACAACCACGTACAATGCGGGTCTTTCCGTAAACTATAGGGATACAAAATTTAAAGGATTAAATGGTGGCTCTTCGGATGGGGCAGCTGCCAACTCACTCTTCTGCACGGTTTTGCGGCACAGGGTGGGCTTGTACTTGTCCTTGAGGTGCTCCAGCGGCTCCTGTTTGCTGCAGTTCACCTGGCCAATGGAGTACGGCTGGAAGGGATCACCGCAGCGAGGATCGAACTCGCTGTTGCAATCGTAGCACATCAGGGCAGTGGTCACTGTTGGTTACACAAATCGTTAAATTATTAAGATTTTTTTTAAAATATTTTATAAATAGCTAACAACACAATTTTAAAAATCGACATCCACAACAAGAATCAACATTTTAAAATGGAAATTAAGAAGAACGCGGATTTTAATTTTAAAAATATATAAATTTTAATTTTAATCACTTTCCAATGAATGCAAAAGTCGTCAATATGTGAAATATTAAAGAAAAACTGCTCTTATTTTGTTCAAAGATTAATATTTAACCTTTTTAATTAATCTTTATTTAACATTCAGACTTTACTTAATAAATATGTAAACAAAAATTAACCCAATGACTTGCTTAACGATATTAACAGGATTTTTTCTATCCATCTTTCTTTTAATTTAGTTTCCTCTATTAATCTTTAATATAGTATAATATATATAATATAGTATATGTATATTTAAATCTAACTATTCCCTCAACTGCCTACAATTTACTGTCTAAGAATAATTGCCTCTATGTGTCTTACTAAGTATGTATCTATAAATCTACTGAATATATTCGTCAGATTAATATTTATATTTATTGATAATTTGTAAATTATGAATTAATCTTTAACTCCACAAATTAACATCTGATTTACTAATCCCAACTTAATTCATAAAAATATTTGTTCCAAAAACCAGACAAAAGATTCAAATTAATTGTGTTCCTGAAACAAGTTTCAACTAGGCGTACGACCTTTGCATATTTTTAGTGCAGCTCTACTTAACACTTTCACTGATCTAATCCGCCATTATAATGGGCACATAATGGGGCATGCAACCAAATGTCAGGGCTGGGGGCTGTGTCAGTGTGAGTGTAGTGGTGTTGGTGTTGGGTTTTAGCATTTTTTCATTGCATAAACTTTGGCGCTTACCTTGTATGCAGCAGATAAAGCCGAACAACAACAGCGTCTTCTCCATGAACGGCGACATTTTGTATGTATTTATGTTTATTGGAATTAAATATTTATGTGGCTTTATGGTTCGCTCCGCTTCTTCTTCTTCTTCCTCTGCTCGACTGCTGGAGCAACAATTTGCTGGCTGGTTGGATAGTTATATTCCGGATTTGCAGTGCTAAATTTGCATGTTAGCCTGAAAGGGAACCAAAAAAACGTACATATAAATCTACTAAACATAAAGTTTGCAATTTTTAAAGTAATATGCATTGGTCAATAACCTGTAACCAAAATTCGCGAAAATCTAACACTGCTTCGTTGCGATGAAAAGTGAAAATCGCATTGCTTTGGCGAAAATATACCCGAACTGAAAAAGGGAGGAGGAAAAGATGCAATCACAAAGTGGGACGCAAATAGGAAAATTCGCAAAAAAAAAAAATATTGGAGGAAAAACAAGTGCAGTTCGTCGGAGGGGGAAAGGGACGGAAGGCGACGGCGCAGTGCATTCTCTCGCTCTCTCGCTCTCTCTCTGTCTCTCCACGGTGACGCGCTCCGTTTGTGGATGCCATCTAGCGACCCAATTAGTGGACTTGTGGAACAAAAGAGCGCCCAGTGTGTGGAACCCAATCGAAGGCAGAGCTTCTTGACGATTTGTGTTTTTTTATTTTTTCGGTTTTTTGGATCTGCTGGCCATTTAATTGGATTGCAATGATTGCTCAAAAGTCCTGCCCCCGCACCCACCCCGCACTGTGGGTTGCCCAGAAATAATTTGAAAAAGTTTACAAGGATATATGTTCATATGTACAGTGATTCCTTTGTTCAACTAATTTTTTTTAAAGAGTTTTTTAGTACAAATATTTATTCCTTGAAATTTGAGTTTGGCTTTAAAGAACGCTAATCAAAGGTCAGCATTGCTGTATTTAAGTTTTTTATTTAAATTTAATAGTATAAGGAGAAATATTTTAAGCCTAAATCAACAGTTTCACATCAAACATCCTGTTTTTGTATGTAACAAACTAATTTTGGAAGCTACGCAAAATTCTATAAAAAGTTTTTATTTGTGTTATAAGTTACAATATATATAGTTGAAATAATTATTTTTCAAGCAAAATTAATACCGGATGTGGATAAAGTTTTTAAAAATATATTTTAAATCTCATTCGGTTTTAAATTGAATTATATATATGCCCTAAAAAATACTTCATTTGAATACGATTTCCTTGTAAAATTCGATACTTTCAAGATAACTCCCACTGTGCGCCCCTTTTCCCCTTTTCCGTGCCCAAGCAATTGATTTTCCCAGCTGTAGATGTAACGCAATTGCAAACGGTGCTCGGTAGCTAGGTAACAAATTACCCACGCCTTCCCTTCTCTTTAAGCTTTTAATAGTTTTGTCATCGTTTGCGATTTGAGGCCAAGAGACTCGCCAGTTGATGGTTCAATATAGCCCGGCAATTTATTTTTCATTTGCCGTCCGGAAGAGCTTCGATGGGGTTTGCCCAGGCTTAAGGGATTTTCATGAGGCTGGCTCAATCAAATTAAGTGACGGCAAAAAGGCATTCCCTCACAACATGGCAACATAGCATCAGAATTAACGTTTAAAAGAAATTTCTTAAAGCATAAAAACAAAAATATTTAGACAGAACTATTATACAATTTTGTGGGGTTATTATTTAATAGTAATGTAAGTTAAAAAGACAAGAATTCAACAAATAATTAACTAATTTGTTCGCTTTTAAAATGTTATTAAATGGTATTTATAATTGAATAATTTCAATCTGATATCTGAAAAAATATCTAAATTATTTGATTCAATTTAAAACTTTAGATAGAAACATTTGTTATTCAAATTCAATAATTATGGGTAAAGTTTACTTAGTTACAAGAAATGTAGAAATTCTTCTTGTTATAAATTTTAAAATTGTATTTTAAAACAGAAGTGTGTTTACATAAATCAAAGCCCCACCAAAAGACTGCTGTGCGATTATTTAAAAATTACTTAAAATATAAAAAAAAAGTATTATCGAAACATTTAACTATCCTTTGATTATAAAAAGCAGACAAAATTGGCTCTCGGTGGCTCACATTGATTTGTTATGACTGCACTAAACAATCTGAATGTGCCATTTGCTAACCACTCAAGTAATTACATTGCCCAGAGTCGCCACTGAGTACGTTTTATGGCCTGCACTCCCTGCTGTTCCGTTGGCTCAGCACAAATGTCCAACCCCACTGGCACTGGCACTGGCCATTCCATTCCATTCCACACTACGTAATCGGAAAAGGTGCAATGCACTGAAGCTCTAGGAAAGGCTCGCTTTGCGGAGCACTGCAGTTGAACCCACTCCAATTTGTGGTGCCAAAGGGGGGGGGGAGACAGATCAGAGTAAGAATTATTACGCATACGCCCCGTTCTGCCCCCTTCAAATTTGGGTTTCTGGCACAGACCACAGCCGCACAACGTGACACACACACCGAAGATGGCGTCTGCAACTGAAACTGAAACTGAGCGAATGAAAAGCCAATCAATATGGTAGTCAAGGGGCCGTTGTCATGTCGGCCACTCAATCACAACAAAATGCTGTGTTGTTGGCCAACTGACAGGCGGGTCGGAAGAGTTGAAATTGACAGGCGATATCAGGGGTACATCTATGTATATATATATACCCGACAAGGGAGCCTTTATTATGTTATTTCCCCACAAATACTTGATTCGGTTGCATTTTGCACGGCATGCAACACTCTGGCTCTCAATGGTTCCGTGCTTTGTGCTTTTTCCTCCCACTCGGAAAATTCAATAACTGACCTAGTTCAGTCTCCCCTCGAGTATCCCCCTCCTGCCTGCCCCCTGCCCCGTGCTTTTTGTTGTTGTCAACCGTCTCCGTCTTTTGGCATTTCCTGCGGGAACGGTTTTGAGTTGCCTTCGCCTTCCTGCCACGAGGCTTCCTTCTTTAAGCGTGTTCCCTTTTTTGTTTGTTATGCAATAGTCAGGCAATTGGCAGATAAGAACAGAACACGAATCTAACATATCGATTTAGCCATTAAAAAGAATGAGAAAAAAAAAGAACAAAAAGAACTGCAAAATGAGCCGAACAAGTGGGCATGGGAGAGTCACTCAGGTGGCCCAGGTAGAAAACCTGGCTGGCAGGTGAGCTCAACGGGGTTGGCCCAGCTCTTGGCTCTTGTGTGTTGTGTAATGTGCAGAGGAAGACCTCGGGGATTAAAGGATTTTATATATGCTGACTTTGGTGGTCTAATTTTGGTTGCTTTACTTCTTAGGCCCTCCGGTTAATCGTGGAACCGAAGGTTAAGTTCTTAACTTTGTGTTAACTATACCATATATATTTTAGTTTTAATTGCGATATCTAATTGATTTTCTCTTCAGTCTGAACTTTTCCTCTTTGCGAGCTCTTTTGTAATCACTTGTGCACTTGGTTCTCCATTGTTTTGGAGTCACTTTTCACTTTTACTCTCCGCCGTTATATAATCGCCAATCGCCAATCGCCAGCCCCCGCAACTATTTGAGATGGTTCCAACAACCAAACAAACTGGTTTCAATTGGAAGTTCTATTTATTTACGTAAGAGTGAAGACGAGGGCGAATTTTCCTGGCTCTCGAACTATTTCAAGCTGATGCCACCAAAGTGGAAATGAAAGCCTCGCAACGAAACGAAAACGGTTGAAAGCGAAAAGAAAAGCGGATGCAAGGGAAAAGGGCTCACAGGGGTGGTGGAGGCGGGGGTGAGGGGGTGCTGGTGCTGGGTGGGCGGAAAAGTCGAGGAAGGGCCGCGGGGTGGGCTGAGGTGAGTGCGATTTCAGTGCAAATTCTCTCGCAAGGACGAAGCACAAAGTCAAAGCGACCGAGAGAAACAGAGAGAGGGAGAGGCGGTCACCCTGAGAATGAGTGCAAACGGCCAGGGGAGGGGTGAAGAGAGAAAACTAGAGAACGAGAGAGAGAGAGTGAGAGAGAGAGCAGAGCGCCCTTTGAGAATCCAAGCGAAAAAAGTTAAATCGATAGCGAACCGCGCCACTAAAGCGGGATTATCTAACACGGCTTAATGGCCCGATGTGCCCAGTACTACGATATAGCCCCACGATCCGGTAATTCACACTTCATTCGGCTGACACCACTACCTTTTTCGTTCGTCTCAATGCGGTTTGGAAAAATTCGGCACTAATTTAGTGGGCTTCTGTTTTTTTTTTGTTTTTTTTTTTTGGACTCTGCAGCGGTCACGCGACGCGATGCAACCCCAAACACGTTGAAATTCTTTCTGAGCGCTCCGTGAAATCCGCAGCTGTCCGAAAGGCCGCTTCGGCAGCGGCCGGCGACAGAACGGGAGAATCATTCTCCCCGGAGAAGGAGTCTGCGCATTGGACACAGAGACATTCCAGACATTCCCAAAATATCACATTTTGGAAAACTTCTCAAAAATAATAATGTTTTTTGAGAAATAATTAAAATATTACCCTTGTTAGAACAGGAATAGCTTATTAAAGTGTTCCTTAAACATATTTTTGTTTTATTTTAATATTAACAGGTTTTACTATAGCCTAAACAATGTAAAAGGGCCAACAATTTCAGATATTCCAAACATTTTGAAAACTACAAATCCTTTTTAAATCAAAAGACATTAATACTAATTTATATGTGATTGTACCTCTTGAAATTACAAAATTAAAGAACCTAAACTATTCTTTCAAATTTAATAACATTTATAAGTTGTTAATTATGTAAATTCGTACAGAAGGGCAATTGATATCATGGCCTGTTGGAATATATTACCAATTCTTATTTATAATCCCAGTTGTAAGGACTTCAGGAATCTTTCCTATTCTAAAACCTAATTTTAAAATATACTTTAAACTAAAGTAATAACAAGTTAAAAGCTATTCTTCAAACTGCCGACCTTACATTGATTTCCGTGACTGTTTTTTAGCTCTTGATAGCGGCCATTATTTTAGACCAAAAGGCCTGCACTTCGGGATCCTGCATTAGGGCTCGTTTCTTGACGCTCAACACCATGTTGAGGATGTCGGCGTTTTTGTAGCGATCCCGACTCACAGATTTCATGTCCGGAGCTTCCGGGGAAAAGCCCTCCGGCTCCTGGTCGTCCATCTGCTCGGGATATTCCGCCGCCGGACTGCCAAGTTGTCCAGCTGAAATGAAGAGTTATAAGTGAATCTTTAGCTTGGGCTCAAATCAAAGTAAAGTTACTTTTCTTGCTCTTGGTTGTGTCCGGTTTTGGCTTTTCCGTGCGTTTCTGATACGGTTTGCGTTGTTTTGGGACATCTTTTGACTTGCTGCGCTTCAGATTCGCCCCTGCATGGAGGTCTCCCAGGTGGAGTTCCGGACTTTCAATGGGAGTATCTGCATCCTGTTGCAGGCGTCTCTTGACATGCAGGTTCAGGCGTTCCTTGATATTTTGCTGCTCCAATTTCACTTGCAGATGCGACGATTCTGTCATGTTTACGGTGTGCTAAAAACAAAACAAAGTCCCCAAAACAGCTGATTGGCATTAACATTAATGCTATTTAAGGTCACACTGGAATGTTAATAGGGGAAAATGTTAAGTGACTTTAGAAATGTTAACATATTACCAAGACAATTTTTAAATACTTGTCAATTATTCCTTTAGAAATTAACAAATAAATAATGTAATGTCTTAAATATAAAAAAATTAAGTTGATTAATCATATTTTCTATAAGGCAATTTTACTATTTCAAGTATGACAAACACACAATATGTCGAATAAATATTGTTGACATTGAAAACACTAGCAATACTATATGGACAATTATATAAAATCAATTGGAAAAGCAATCATTTTTTTGCATATTTACTATTGTCAATTATAGGTTGAAAACTTTTATTACAGATTAAAGGAACACATTTGGTTGAACACTAGTTCGCCTAATTAAATTTCTCAAAACTTACTTTAACCATGACATAACAAAATACTTAAATTTCGAATAAAACTTGAATTTAAGAGCAGGAAACATTTTATTTGATAATGCAAACATTAAAACCAAAACTATGTTATAAAATCAAATTGAATAGCTGTTAGACTGCTGTCGTTTTACAGCACTATTTTTTTGGTATTTTCTTCACATCAATGCCACACAGCGTCCGCCATGTTGGTTTCTGCACAACAGTTAGCAGCACCAATCGAAAAATTTCAGCTTGGCTGCCTCGCTGCGGTGAAAAATTGAGAAATTCCGTCGTAAAAGTGTCCCCAAACCGATCGAAAATCTCGCAAAAGTGTGAAACGAAGAACAGTTCAACACGCAGTCGTTAAATTGAGCGCTGGGAAAACGCGGAAAATCCGCGAAATCAGCGTTTTGCACGGAAGATTCCTTTTGCCTTTCGCGTCGCCATTAATAAAGGTGTGTGAGTGGCGCACTGGCACTGGTATTGGTGTATTTGGTAAATTGGTGAGAGCGCGCACAGGCAGAGTGTGTGTGTGCGAGCGTGCGGGCGTGTGTGTGCGCGAGCGAGCGAGCTAGCGTGTGTATTTTCTCTCTGTCCCCCATATGAAAAACCACAACAACAACAACAACGCCAGCAAAGGACCCACACGAACAACAACAACAACAACATCGTAACGAGAGCGTTTTAAATCGAGTTATGAGTGTCGCTGCAATGACTATGGACGATCAAAGACCCTTGATGAGCAATTACGATAAAATGCCCGCCTCGAAATACGAGCAAAACCTAAACCTTCTTAACAGCAGTGGCGCCGGTGTTGGGGGCGGGGTTGGTGCAGGTTCGGGGGCGGGCGCCGGAGCTGGTGGCAGTGGGGTGGCCGGTGGTCCAGCCAATCAGCCGGCTCCCCCGCCCTCCGGTCCCGCCTCCCCCACACCCTCTGGCCTCGAGGAGCAGCAGCAGCAGCAGCACCATCCACATCCGCATCCGCACCACCAGCATCCGCACCACCATCATCATCAGCAGCAGAGCCAGGATCAACAACTGCAGCAACAACAGCAGCAGCAGCAGCAACAGCAGCAGCAACAACAAAACGCAGTTGCCGAGGCTGTTGCAGCCGCAGAACAGCGCCAACGCTTGCTCGAAGGTATTGTTCATAACTTTGGTACACTGGTATCAGAGATCTATATACTCTACTCCCTATATACCACATATACATTACTCGTAACGTCAATCAAAGAATTAAGAATGCAAAACCAACGAACCGAACCAGTGTGCCTTACCCTAGTTGCGTTCTCAGGGGGTTTGTTTTCTCCAAGGGGGTTTTGTGCTAGACGAGAATTTGTTAATGAAAAACACTCGGGGAAAAACTCAGCGTGTGTGCGTAAAAAGAACTGAATTGAAGCGAACACTCTTTGAACACTTTAGTTGGCGTTTTGTTACCTTTTAAGTTGTATTTTTTTCTAAAACCAAAAAAAACCAAGTCGAAACCAACCGTCGTCGGTCTAGTGTGAAGTGCTTGAAATACACGAACTCCTCCACCCAAACGGAAAGTAATAAATAAATGCAATAATAAATATAAACTGCCATATGCTGTTGCATCGAATGGCTTTAAGTGCTTAAAGTGTTGTGCAAATGGACAGTTTCCAAATATCCAAAATACCCAATAAGTAATCCAAGCAATTGTAATGCAAATAACAAAAATAACAAAAATAACAACAAATTTCTGCGGTATCTCCATCTCGCTCCGTCGTTGCCTGTGTACAGTTTTCGTTTTGCGACCACTTTTCTTCGTTTGCCTACGTGCCAGCGAAGAAGAAGCAGAGAAAAGAGAGGCGACGAAGAGAGAGCCAACGTGTCTATGGCCCCCCTGCCCCCGCCCCCTCTTAGTATAAGCCCCTTCCTGGCTCTCTCTCTCCCTCCAGTTTTCTCCGTCTCTCTCTCTCTCTCTCTCGTTCTCTCTATTGCTCTGTATCTGTATCTCAACAAATAATAAAATGCAGAAAAAGTATCAATTAAATAAGTGCGAGTGTATAACCGAAATGAAAAGAAAATAATAAGTATCAAATGAATAAAGAAGTGAAATAAAAAAAACTTTGCCAAATGTCCATTAAACGAACTTCAGTTGTACAACAAATAAATGAAATATATATATGTATCACTCAATAAAAGGCGCCAAATGTGGCGCTGGAAGTGTGTTGTTAGTGTGTGCTCGTGCGGATAAGATACAAATAACAAATACAGTGCGATTATTCAACAGGGGGGCCGTAAATGGGCTCTTAATTGATTGTTGAACGCCAAGTTGTACCCACCACCACTACTGTGGCTAATTGTTTATCAATTAACATGTAATGTGGGCCACAATCACGCACTCGCGCACACGAGCAGCGCCCGTTGTTTGTTTGCCTCAGCCAAATAAAACGCAATTGTATACACAATTAATTATAAGTCTAAACAAATGCGTGTTTGCACAACAACAGCGAAAAAAAGCCAAAAATACAACAAATATCTCTATATATAAATGTATATATAAATTTATATGTATATAAATGTATAAGAAGTCAATAAACTTTTTGTGTGGCAAAAGAGTGTTCGAAAAGGCCCGTTTAAACGAGTGGGAAGTGGGGAAGAAAGCTCTGCGACAAAAGCTCTTCCAGTCCCACAGTGTGTGCGTCGAGTTTTTTGCAAGTGTTTTTCAATACAAAAATTTTCAGTTCTGCCTCAAAAATTAGCTCCAACCAACGGTTCATTGTTGTCGTTTCCCACAGTGTATGCAAAAAAAAAAAAAAATCAAAGAAAAACCGGAAGGAAAAGAAAAGAAATCGCCATTCGCAGCTCGCAATTCAAATCTGAAATCGCAATCTTAACCTGAATCTGAATCGGAATCTGAATCGCAATGCAATTCCAAATAAATTCAAAGTTGATGCCAGAAATCCGAATAAAAATGAATCCAAATCCCACAATGAGCAGAATGCCTGGGGGCGGCGGTGTTGTTCAAGTGCGAGAGTTAAAGAAATCGTGTTCAAGCCTAAGTTATTGTGACCATCACATCAAAGCCGCATCCGCAGAAGCCTGACCAAGGGAAGCGGCGTTTTCCACCGACCATGTCACATACTTACACGAATGATTGCGACGCATTGGTATGATTTCGTATTAAGTTCCACCTAAACCACACTTTGCCCATTAAGAACTTGTTATCTATCTATATATATATATATATTTATATATATCGTGCAAACAACAGACAATCCTATTCAATCCAATCGATCACCGAAAAATCCGAACTGCGTTTGCTGCTTTATCTCCGCATAGAATGGCTCTCTCAGCTTCGAAATGTTCGTTCAGATAACTCTGAAATCTGAGCTCAGTCCGAAATGGCGTTAACCCTCGTTTGTTCTTGCAATTTGTTTCGCAGATGAGATCGAGAATCTCAAGCTGGAGCAGGTCCGCATGGGTCAGGCGTGCGCCGAAGCCCTGCGACGGGAGAAGATCATCATGCGCCGGCTGGCCAACAAGGAGCAGGAATTTCAAGACTATGTGGTGGGTAGTCCTTTGTAGGAGACCAATCTTTCACTTCTAATCTTTGCTTATTTTCTATTAGAGCCAAATTGCAGAGTACAAGGCCCAGCAGGCGCCCACCGCCTTGTCTCTGCGCACTGCCCTCCTAGATCCTGCGGTCAATCTGCTCTTCGAGCGTCTCAAGAAGGAGCTGAAGGCCACCAAGTCCAAGCTGGAGGAGACCCAGAACGAGCTCTCGGCGTGGAAGTTCACCCCAGACTCCAACACCGGCAAGCGCTTGATGGCCAAGTGTAGGCTGCTGTACCAGGAGAACGAGGAGCTGGGCAAGATGACTTCCAACGGCAGGCTGGCCAAGCTGGAGTCCGAGTTGGCCATGCAGAAGAGCTTCAGCGAGGAGGTGAAAAAGTCGCAGTCGGGTAAGAGTACCTCAACTTTTGTTTAATAATTGGTGGAAAAAATCAATAATTTTATTTGCAGAACTGGATGACTTTCTGCAAGAGCTTGACGAGGATGTGGAGGGAATGCAGAGCACCATTCTGTTCCTGCAGCAAGAACTGAAGACCACGCGCGATCGCATACAGAATCTGGAGAAGGAGAACGCCCAGCTGAAGCAGTCGAACAGTCCCAAGGAAGATGCTGTGGTCAGCCCACCAGCCACCAATGGCAGCACAAAAATAAAAACAATATCAAAGCTGGAGACCATCGAAGAGAATGCCAGTTTGACCAACAATGTCCCCGAGCCGGAAGTTAACAATGGGGCTGTGGCCAGCAATACTATTACCAACGAACAGAAGCCCAGCGCCGAGAATTTATCGACGACGACGACTGGGGAGGAAAGCAATGGCAATGGCAATGACGTTGAAATTAACAATGCGGCGCGATTGGCACGCAAACGAAACCATGAGGAAGAACCAGCGCCACCTGTGGTTCCCACTCCGGTGTCCTATGTCCAGGAAGTGGCGCCACAAAGAGAAGTGAGCACTCCCCGAATACTGCCACCCAAGAAATCCAAGCTGCGAGGCTTAACCACACGCCGAAGCTCCCAGTTGGAGGACCAGATTCAGATTCAGGCGGTCACGCCAGTGGTGATGAATCCACCAGTGCAACTGGACAACGCAGTGGTTGGCATGGCTACCGAGGAGGCGGTCGTTGCGGCTGTTTCGGGAACGAACGCGGAAACGGATGGGACAGTGGGAGCAGTAGCAGTGGCAGCAGCGGAAACGGGATCAGTAGCAGGAACTGGATTAGCCCCAGAAGCCAGCGAACCAGGTCGCATCCTGACGCGACGACGATCTGTACGCATGCAACAGAACGGAAGCGGAGCCGTCGACTATTCAACCTAAACGGAGAAACCAGAGGTGGACTTTTTCCCCTCGCCACTCTTTATGATTTATTCATATCGATCGTTAATTCCTGACGTTTACTTTTGTGAATTGAGATTTCAGAACAGAAAGAGACTTCATTTAATATTCTAATCTATCATATTAAAATCGTTTTTATTTTTTTACACATTCGTCTTGTAAAATACGTTTATCATTTCGTTTGCAGCATATAGGCATAGGCATATAGGCATACATAGATCGCGAACTAATTCAAAGTCACTGCTAAACATTATGTGGAACACACGAACCAGCTAACTAGCTAATCGCTAATGCATCCGATTTATATATATATATTTATGTTTTCGTAACAACACTGGCAACACTGAAGAGCTAAACAAAAAGCTTCGACAAAACGAAACTCGTCATTTAGCTAAATTAGAATTTAATTACCGAGTTAAGGCATTTCTGTAATAAGATGAAATTTGTGTAAAATACTATAAACTTGTGTTACAATAAATTGTTAAGCATAACGAAAAAAATTATAAGCCCCAAGTGTGTTTCTTTTTAGCCCTATGAGCAAGGGAAACAATTGAGTTGATTTTCGAAATTATCTTGTGTTTATTATCAGTTTCTTCATTTAGCACATTAGACAAATGGTTTTTTACTTGTATTTGATTGAATTTGAAATATGTTTATGTATGGAGTACAATTGTGGCTGTCAGCGAGTGTGTTTTGTTTGTTTTTGTTTTTTGTTTTGTTTTTGTTTTGTTTTGTGAGAAGAGTTGCAGTTTAAATTTGAGATCTTAATAGCCTGGTGTGAAGCTTAGGTTGGTACAATTTCGACCGAGTTACTTCAACCTTCGACATCGTCGACTTATGCAAAATGAGTGAGGAATGAAACAACCTGCGAGAGGATTAACAGATTTCCTGGTTAGACGCATCTAAAAACGCTTTAATGAGTTTAATATTAAATAGTTAATAACAAATTCTAGGCAGTTCGAATGGCACAAGTTGATTACACTACCATGGGGGCTGGGGGTTGGGGAGTTGAGTTGAGTTGAGTTAAGTTGTGGGGCTAAAGCTTGGCGAGTTCTGTTCCGATCGGAGGGGGATCGGAGCCGTCGTCTAGATGCACGATAGTTATGTTTCGTTTCGAGTTTGTCCTGGTAAATTTCAACTAGTCAATGTTAGGTGTAGTATTAATAATAATTTAGTTACTAGATGCTGTTTTGCTTCTACTTAATCATCTCGTCGCGGCTCAGTTCTGTGGCTCGTATCAAGTAGTTAGTAATAAAAAGTTCTCTTTTGTTTTTTTTGTTATTTTGTTTTGTTTTTCTCATATATGTAGGTACTTGTGGGTAATGCTAGGTATCCGTCATCAGTGTATATAAAATCAATGCTTAAATTTCTTTCTGTCTTTCTTTCTTTCTGGTTTTGTTAGAGTTTGTTTTTTGGTTTCGATTTCTGTTTAGTGGCTTACAATTTCCCATCGCTCTGATCATCATTTAACGAATGTCTATAAAAGTATGTAGTTTTCCAAGGCTGAACATTCGGTTAGTTGTTTCTCTGGGCTAAGCTAAGCAAATATACAAAAGCTACTTAAATTAGTTAGCATGCGTACGCGGGCGTACTCGTAGGTATATATATATATCTCGAATTATCGTATAATGTGTGTATATATAATTAAATGGTTCCTTTATTCGCCTTCACCGATAGGTTGCTTGATCCGCTCTTTAAACATAAACTCGTCGCTAAGTGTTACTTACAAATGTGGCCGTCTTAGATTAGGAATATCACTCACACACACAACACTCACACACGCACAGGCACACTCATGCACTCATACACTCATACACTCTCTCATGGGCAGTAGTCGGCATTGGAACAGTGTGTGCCAAAAGTTTTGTCGCCAGTCGGCGCTGAGGCCCTTCAGCGTTCAGCTTATGTATCTGATGGTTGCAAGTCGTTTAAGGCCTTTCTTGGAATTCTCAGTTTACGTTTATGTATCATGTATATACTCGTATATGCAATAAATATATATATATGTTATATGTATATATTTGTCGTCTATTGGAAGGTCTACAATAAGCATCGCCCGCCGTCCGTCATAGGCAGCACACACTGTCCGTGTTCACGTTGGTTTCCCCATCCCCCCAAACAGCTCAACAGCAAATGTAAACGCGGAGCTCGAAACGGATTTAGCTACTTAACAACTAATTTGGAAAAGTTTCGCTAGGTGACCAAAAATATTGAACTGCGCTCAAGCGTTATGGTAGAGTAAAAAATTCCCCATCTCCTGGATTGCCCTCGTCGTCCTCATCGTATATATAATACAAAAACATATTGCCTAGAACTAAGCTAATCCAATCGGCCGCCGTTACAGCCAGCGACTCAGTATGTGGCAGAGTAGCAGCAGACCCAGATTCGCGTACAGCGAACATCCCTTGCCGCACAGCTTGATGGCGCTCTCCTGAAAACAGAGATACGGAAATATATCAGATACATATTCTTTTTTGATAGAAATCGATTTAAAATTTGAAATTGTATTGAAAAGAAATAAGAAATAGGATCAAATCATTAAATGTTTTCTAGCTATTATAGCTTTAGTAATATTTTGCATGATAAAAAGTTGAGTAAAATCAAATTATGAGGAAATTGGAGAAATTGTAACTATACTATATTTATTCCCGATTCAAAACATTCAACTATTAGTATTAAAATATTTGTACGATATTATTTAGATAATATATTAATAATCTTTGTTGATGATACAAAATCAGCATAAAATATTAGTCGTAAAATAATAGTATCCTTTGTAAAAACTACGAACATAGAACCTAGGAAAATATTCCAAATTATTCAAAGAAGTTGAAGTTTAAAAATTTTTCCTATAAGCGTCTTATATTGACTTCGAATTTATGTATAAATTGCTATACGAAAATGTTTAATATAAATCGACAGAAAGTGGGAATCAGATATACCCATTCTATAAACTTAAAATATATTATTATTCCTCGTGAATATACTATAATTTTAGGAACCGTGAAAATCAATGAAATCGAAAAAAAAATTAATGCAATTAGGTTTGTTTCTTAATCCTTATACTTTTGGAGTATTTCAAGGACTGGGGTGTTCTCCATAAATAAATAACGAATCTCAATAATAACCCATAATTATCCCCCAATCAAGGACCTGCCCTCCCACAAACTTACGTTCGCATGCCGGCTGATGCAGCTCTGGGGCCGGACGCGATTGAATTCCCGAGCCTGCTTGAAGCACGCCAGCGAATCGTTGACCCCCAGATGGTAGTCGATCGTCTGCGGGTTGACCGTGAGGACGAGGGCATTGTCCCGCGGGCACAGCTGGTCGATGACCAGCAGGATGAGGTTGCTGTTCGGGATGGGCAGGACGACAAATGGCCGCTCGCATGCGTGCGCTGTCATATTGTAGACAACGTTGTCCTTCTCGTTGTACAATGTGTACAGCTCGCGCTGCATGTCGCACGGCTTTAGCCGGGTGCGGTGCAGCGTCAGATACCTCAGCCAGTGGTCGTCGTCGTTCTTCTTCCCGTGCCCATTCCCATGGCCATTGCCGCCATGGTGATCCGGCTCCGGGCGCGGTTCCGTACCATTCATGTTCATGTTCATATCGTTGAAGGCCTCCGCATAGTGGCCGGTCACTCCGGGCGCCAGCTGCATCAGTTGTACAATATACCACAGCGCCGTATGCAGCAGCCATTTGCCCAAGCGAAGCACATGGATCAGCGGCTGAAAGTTCAATTAAATTAGTATTAATATTAAAAGGGTTTCTAGACTAATTAAATAGTTGATTAGGTTACTTTTTAATCTGTTACTGAAAAAGTTAGCCTTGCTTAAAGAATATTTAAATCAATTTAATGTGAATCGTTAGTCCATTAAAGACAATCGCAATTGATCATTAAAAAAAATTATTTTAGTTTACAAATTTAGCTTTACAATATTACTAATAATTTGTTCTTACACCATAAACAATATTAATTATTGGGCAGCAATAGAACGAGATCCTTCTCAGTAAAAAGTTGGCACCGGATTAAGTTAACAGAAATTAACAAGTCCACTAACATTTTTGAATTTTTAATTCTAATCCCTTACTCGAATTGTTAACATTGTTTGACCAATTGTATTTGATTGTGGAATTATTTTTTTACTCTTTAAAATGGCAAACTCTATTTTAAACTCTCTAAAAAGGAGCTCCATTAAAACATTAATTATCGAGGGACTTAATCTTTGGATACTCGTCAATGCAAAAATTAAGATTTCATAAAATCTTAATTGCATAATCAAAACATTCATTAAATTATTTCTTGAATTTGTACTGTACCGAAAGCAGCATGCTGGAGGCATTATTATCGTTTTTGGACTCGAAGCAAACCGCTTGGTAGTCGTAAACTATGACCCTCTTGTAGACATTCTCCTCCAGGAGACGCTTCATGATCGCACCATTAACCTCGCCGAAGAATCTTCCCGTTTCGTGGACTCTTGTAGAGATGACCACATAGCCATTGTTGTCCAGTATATAACAGTCTTTGTCATCCACGGCACAGGCCTTCAAAATGGGAAATGGTTTTATGAATAATATGAAAATATAAAATTAGAGCCCAGAATCCTCCTCACATTGCCGGTGATGTTGTGGAAGAGTTTGTAAAGCGCCGAGTGCTGGAATTGGAAGCCAACAACCGCCGCAGGAGCCGACTTTCCGCCGTCATTGTGGAATATTGCATGACTGGCCGTCACCAGGATCTCCGAATTACTCTCTGCAGATTAAAGATATTATGGTTTAGGGTTTTACAATAAAATATATTTAGCCCGGTTGACGAATTATTTGTCATAAACTATTCTGATGTCAATATTAATGCATTCTAATACTATTTTTAATTTAATTCGTCACAGCACTAAGTAGGATATTCGCATACTTATATTTTAATTACTTAAAATAGGCAATAATCCCAGTAATCCTGGGTTACATATAAAATATAGAATAATCTTGCATAATGATGTCTAAATCCACCCATTTTATTTAATGTATTAAAACTCACAAGATTAGCAAGTAATATTTTCGTTTCTGTTGACTAAACCATTTTAAACAAAACTCCAAGGAATTGTTCCTTTAAATCTGTATATATTCAAATTAATTTTTTATAGTTTAAAGGGCAATTCCATTTTAATTAATTCATTGAATAAATTTACATATGTATCTTTGTCGCAAATAAGGTTCCCTGAAGGTTGACAACATCATTTGCATATACATTAAAAGATATGTGATTAATTTATTCCGGATTAAGTTTGCTTTACTGGGGATTTGTTCCCTGGAAAATTCGAAACTTTCATCTGGTCTTTCGAGACTTACCACCCGCATCGAAGGGCACCGAGTAGACGAAGCTCTCCTCCCGCACAAAGTGTTGGTCCACTGCTCGTTTGTACCATATCTCGTCGATGGCCCGCGTGTGGTTCTGGCTGAATTTCTTGCTGTGGATAGAAAGAGCCCCCCAGTACGTTATATGAACGATATGAATTGGGGTTCAGCTGAGAGGACTCACCCGAATCCTGACTCCTCGGCGGCATTTGAATGGAACTCGTGCCAGCGGGTGAGGCCACTGTGTGTGGCCAAAAATGCCATTGTGACGCCAAAGCGCTGCTTGAATTCGTTTCTATGCAAACAGATGGAGATTGTTATAGCCAAACACAAGAGATACAATTTTCAATTAAATAAGAAGTAGAGTATAATAATATCTTAGAGTATCTTAGAGTTTATTTGTTCATTGTTTTTACCTTGGCAGCAAACCCATTAGAACGGCTATTGGGCTTGATGCGCTTGTGCTAGATTCGTGAATGGATTGGTATTTCATAATGGAGAGGCAATATGTTTTGTGGTATCAAGTTCAAGATATATATATATATTCAAGAGGTTCGCATAGTCGTTTTGTATATATTCAGAGAGTGGGAGTAGAGTTGTGGGTGCAAAAATTCAGTATGAGAAAATACATCAAAGGACGACACAAAGAATCGGTATAAAATGCAAATAAAAGTGAGAAAAAGAAGGGCGTACACAGAAAAATAAATATACAAATAATTAATATGTGCTGCCATCCGGTTTCCATAGGATATCGATTGTATTTGTTGGGCGAGTGCGTTGGCGTTGACTGTACTCTGAGGTGTCTGTCAAGTCAAGCCTATTGCTATCATACCCTCCGATCGAGCGATCACCACTTACCCCTTGTCGTCCTTGGAGTTCCAGTTGGTGTCGTTGGAGAACCACCTGGTAACGCGGGCATCGTAGACCACGGCCTGCATCAGTTGCCGATCGCCTGAAAATCCGGAAAGATCACACAGTTCAGTTTCCTGGGCAAAAACTAGTTTAATTTTCTTGCATCATTTGCAAGTTCTTGATTTGGATGTGAGCATAAAATGCACTTTTGATGACAAACTCCTCGGTGACATGCAAACATTTTTTTTGGTGCAAATTCCTCAGCTAACTACATTAATCACTACTTAGTAAACGAACTTATAATGGTTATTGAATGGTTATTGAATTATTATTGAATTTCTTTCATTTCAGTATTTTTGACTGGCCAAATCCATTGTAAATATGTAACTTATTGGACTCGAAATGCCGAATATATCGGCACATCCTTCCCAATTTTAAGTAAGTAATTTGTGATCAGACTACATATGATTATATATATATATATAGAACGGGGGTATCCGCTGGATGTGCTGGTGCAGAGGTCGGATATGAGAACGGTGCTACTGATCGAGTGCATGGAATGGCATTATACCCAAAAAACAGTGACTGGGATGGATTTTGGGCGTTCGTTACTCACAATAGTAGCTTTCTTTTTCATTGATTGATGGGTGGCGGCCAGTTGTTGATGAGTTGTTAGCTGTGAATTTGCATGAACATTGAAATCGCAATCGTAATTTCGTAATTTTTTTCGTAATTTTCGCATCTAACATCGAACGCATAACGCATAACAGAGTCTGGACAAGCGGCGGTTTCGAGTATATTCGCAAATATATATGGGATAGATGGGGGAATGGATGGGTTCGACGAGTCCTCTATACTTACAGAACATGGCAGCTGTGTGCTCAGGGGTCTTGGGACCCCCTGGCCATCGCCAGCCCGGCTCGGTCATACGCTCGAGAAAGTACATTAGTTCGTTCTCTGGCGTTTTGAATGTCCGGTTGCTGTGCCTGCAGAATAGCCTGAAAATGCCCAAAATGTTCCCTGTTAATTATGGGTCTTGAAGAATTGGGGTTTCGCACTCACCAGTCGGGATGTATACGCCATCCCTTGCCATCGAAGAAGCTGCGTATATTCGCCCCCTTGATGCTGGCCCGATGGATATCCTTGTCGATTTGAATATCCACGCGACTTACTCCGTACTGCTCCGGATAGGAGATGACCAGAGTGAAGGGGGTGCTCCTTATGGCCGTCCAGTAGTACTGTCGCTTAATGCGACTCACCCGTTTCTGGAAATTATTAAGAAGTTTAGGAAAATTAGATGTATTTTTTGGATGAGATCAAGTTTTTAAAAGCCATGCAAAAATAGCGCTTTGTGTTTTCTTCGAGTGTCTTTAATTACTTAAAATCACTCTTGGTAAACATAAAGTTTTTAATATATATAAAAATCAACGAATCAATAAATTGTCTAAATAATGTGCTTGAAAATAGAATATAATAGTTATAAAAATTATAACTTTAAATGGCTTTCTATATATATAATATATTTTTGACTTAAGACTCACCATTTCATCGAAATGATTCTTGACCAACATCCATTTGCTGCCAGTCGTTTGATTGATTATGGAATCTCTTATCTATTAAAGGAGGAAGTTAATGCCAAGTTGGTTTGGTGGAATAATTTAACTGGCTTACCGTCATCAGCACTGGATTAAAGTCTCTGGCGGGTCGGTCGTCATCCAACAGCTCGACTTCAATCATGTCAACGCTATTGTATGATGGCTTTAATATGTAACCTTGGAACTGAAATATAGGAAAAAATTAGAATCGGATTTTATAGGCTGATAGATATATCTTACAATTGGACGAAAGTCTGGATGGAATAGTATATAACCATTGTTGGTTACTATAAACGCATAGCCATTCACGCCAAGCTGGAAAAATACAAAATTAAAATTATTCGGAATATTAGTTATATATATTTTTTCGATCTATTACTTACCATGAACGGCGATAGCAGCTTTTTGATTTCATTGATCGGCACATCGGTGCCAGCCACGCCCAGTATGTTCGCAATTCTTGTCTGTGAGAAGTTTTGAGATACATTTAGAGAGTGATCGGGCAAAGTGAGTGGAAACGAAACATATACACAAGTTGGACTTTAAATTGTTTTACAAGTACAGAGAATATGTAGTTAATTTTTGGTTTTTGCATTGTAATCAAATACTGAAAAATGAATTTGAAATTTGAATTCGATAAATGGCATTGCTAGTACAAAACGCCTTAAGGCATCTCAAAGGAAAATACAAAGATGTTAATTAAAAACGGAAACAATGTCGAATGCAAATATGAGAAGCATCGTTATACTACGCAAGAACTTACGAGTACAGTCAAGAAAGTCGATTTCAAAGTTTTTTTTGTTTTGATTAGTATCTTTTTTTGGTTTTAGTTTGCTTGTTTTGATGTTTACAAAAGAATTTTGTTAAGCGTTTTTTCTGTATTTTAGCGGCTAATTACATGGCTAGCAGAGTAATACTAAGAGCGTATGAGAGAGCTTGGAGTTGTGAGGAGTCTGTGTGTGATGGAACGGAAATAATATGAACCGAAAGTGTTGAGATCAGCAAGGAGTAGGCTGGACTGGAGAACCAAAATACGTAAATTAGCAAAAATTAGTTGGAGAGTGTACGGAGTAGTTTACAATATTTTCTTTACAAAAAGAGTTGAGTTTCGGGAAATCGGAACTGAAAAGTGTGAAAGAAGCTGTTTTACATTTTTGTGGAGGGGTCTTTCTTCATTTTGGCGAAGAAAGTGTCGATGTGCTGTTTGTTGGCGTTGTTTAGTGTTCAGGTGTTTTGACAATGTTTCTTTTGGTGTGTGTTTTTCACAGTTTTTATACCCTTCACATAAACATCTTGTGGGTTTCGGTTTCCCTGGGCCAGAGTATCCGCTAGATACTCTCCAGCCACAGCGAGTGAGAGAGCGACAGAGAGATAGAAAGAGTTGCAGAGAGGAGCACAGACATAGGACTAGGATCAGTGATCACCGATCACAGCGTGGATGGTGGATCGTGGAGCATTGGCTTACACACAGATTTACAGAGAGAGTTTTAGAGAGAAAGTGCCGGAGAGAGTTCTTAGTCTAGGATTGCGAAAAAAAAAACATTCGGGTTAGTACCAAGCACTTGATCGGACTTGCTAATTAAATCATATCAAAAATTGCAGCATCTTGGCCTTGGGCTGGGGATGTTTTTGGCATGGAAATAGGCATTATCATAAATCATAAATATATATAAAGGGTGCTCAAACCAAATCAGAGTAAAACCAAAATCAAAAGCAACAAACAATTTCGATCAAGTCACGCATGCGGCTTAGACAAACGAAAGTGAGAAATTTTGCATTAAAAAATTCAATTGGGATTTGCTTTTTGCAATTATAGATTAGATTTTGCGGTTGTTTTGGTTTTTTGTTTTTGTTTTTGTTTTGTATGGATTTAGATACAATTTACTCACAACTTGGAGGTTTATTTTCGCAGCCGGATTTATATCGGTCGTTAGATTAATGAGCTGTGAATTTGTATTTGTAGTATTTAATAAATCAATGTCTAGGAACGAAACGCAACTTAAATAGGGCTATTCTAGGGGGCGGGTGGAGAGTTGGAGGCGTGGCATGGTGTCGGCGGTGGGCGGGAAGCGCGGCAGGGTGCGGAAAGGGTCCTGTTCCTATCTGATCGTATCTGGTCTGCTGGCTCCTAATAAATCCCGTCCAGCAGAAGGGTATAAAAACTCCAGCGCAATTTCTTATCGGAATCGGGGCATTGTTCGGATGTGTCATTTGAGTTATATATATATATATTGGATTATAGGTTGATCTGTTGTGGTTGTTCTTGTGTGCTCTATAGAGTCCTCAGCTGTAGCCTAGGTTTTGCTCCGATTATTGCTTTGTCAATGATTGTACTTACTAAAACATCAATGAGTACGTACGTACACTAACATTTATTCTTTATATGGGAGAGGGGGTGTTCGGAGGCGGGAATCGGGGGGGGCGGGACTACCAATATGTACGAGTAGTATACAGAGTCTAGTCGATCGCGGCTCAACCCAATCTTTCTTAGTTAAAAACAACAAATGGTAAATTCACTACTACTCAAAATGCTAGATAAAATGTTCTATTTATACGTTAAGTAATCAACTAGGCATAGCTATAATTCGATATAATTTGTTATAATAATTATTATAATGGTACGAGTACGGTTATATAAAGAAAATCAATATCTAGATATCGTTAAATACTGGACCAATTCGAATTGATTTCTTTTATTACATGAGATTACTTTTGGATTTGTTTTCGATTTTGTAATTTTTTTTGTTTTTTTGTTTTTTGGGGATTTTTACCCAGTACGTGGTCAACTATAATGTCAAAAGGTTGCTAAAGAATGCCATGGTCCTAGACCATGTTTAGCTAGATTTATATACGAGTTATAGTATAGTTAGTTATAGTATATATCGGTTAAATATGTATGTAGCGCAAAGTATAACAAATTGTTTACTTTATTTGATATATATATATATATATATACGGATAATATATATACGAGTATATAGTAGAGCTCAATACGATATGCAATTAATTGGCGTATATAAAACTTTCATCAAGAGCAGTAAATACGTTTTACGCAAAAGAATTTCGTTCGAAATTTATTAAGTTTGGATTCGATTTGGTATTTGTTAGAATTTGGCATTATAGTTTGTACCTCACGTGTTTGCAATTCCCAGAGTGCTTCATTTATTAAAACTTCTTCGGTGATATTCTGTGGTATAGTTGTGTATAGTTTGGTAGTAGTAGTAGTAGTAGTAGTAGTAGTAGGTAGTAGTAGTAGTGTGTTATATATATAACGCATAAATTATTAATACAGTAGTAGTAGTAAGAGTAGTATAAAGTGAGTTGTTACATAGATAGGTTCAGATTGGTTTTGCTGTATTTCGATTTCTTGCTTCGATCGTTAATGAGTTTGGGGGCAAAATGATTTCGGCTTTCGGCTTTCGGCGCAGCATCGGCTTTAGCTGACTCTGATTCTGATTCTGACTCTGGATCCGGATTCGGATTCGGATCTCAGTTATCTTTGGGTTTTTTTTCGTTTCCGCTAAGAATTTTGCAGTGCTAACTCGCTCGATAGGAGTTCGATTCCCTCGTGCCGAAGGATGCGGTACAATAAAATCTGTGTCCATTTCACTTACCGCGTTCTCGCGTCGATCGTAGATGGGCATCGAGACGGTGGTCATGAACTCGTAAACATTGGAGTCCACGGGCTGGTTCCAGGTCTGCGGGGGAATCAATATAATATTTTAGTAGTGAAAAACTTTGGTCATACAGAAGAAGTCGATTCTTCCTCTAAGAAATATCCTCAAAATAATACAAGACATTTCCTTGAACATACGCTTACAAGGAATATAATCAAATACACTTAAAAATAATTGTTATACTCTATACTTTATATACACTACACCGCCCCCACCAATTCCCTCCCAGAACTGACCTCCTTCATGCGCCGGTATTCCCGACGGTGCATTTCGCTGGGCGCCAGCATCCGATCGTGCTCCTCCCAGTACTGAAGGACATCCGCCTTCTGCTCCTCGCACTGCTTGATGTCCCAGAGGTAGTCGGAGAGCTTGGTGTCCTGTGTCAGAGAATCGAAAAAGGAGGGGGGGTTTTGGGAAATGGATTCTTTGCTAACCGAGGGGAGGGTATTCTATTTTTTTTTTCGCACCTCGTGAGGGCGCTACCCACCTCGATGTCCGCATAGACCTGCGACCAAATGACCGGATGATCGTGCCTACCCAGTACCAACGGCCTGGCCATGACCGGTATGTAGTTCAAGACCATCTCGCGCACCTCGGCGGTGTCGCTGAGGTGGACATAGTAGCCCTGATTTTCGCACGCCATCCACCGTATATCATCCCAATTGGCCACCTCCTTGCCGATGAGGTAGGTGAACACACGGACCGGCTTGTATGGCGGATCCCGCCAGTTGTGCAGCTCGAAGACCGCACGATTATTCTCCGGCGCCCCGTCGCCAATGACCATGATCGCCTGATTGCACTGCGCCCCACGCGATGCCGACTTGGTCTCTTCCAACAACTCGAAAGCAAATGTCAATGCAGCGGTGTAATTGGCAATTGCCTTGGGACTAAACGTTTCAATCCCTTCTTTCAGTTCACGTATGTTGGCCAAATTCGCCTGGATGAATTTCGTGGATAATGTGTGGGTTCGTTTTGGGGGTTTGTTTTCGGTTTGGGTTTCGTTTTTGGTTTCGTTTTTGGTTGCATCAATTGGTTGTGTGTTGGGATTTTCGATTTTGGTGTTCGATTGTATTGTTGTTGTGCGGGAAAGACAGAAATCAATGCGATTAATAATAATAAATAAGCATGGAAATTAGAATTTCTAAAATCGAACTAAAAAATTGATATATACTTGAATTAGTGTGTCCTCGAAACATCCGACAACTGGCTGCACAAGGTCATTAAAGGTGAAGATGTTCACAAAGTCATTTGTACCTAATGTATCGAGTATCGTATTGACAACATGCTTTGCGATATCTAGCCTCTGACCCAACATTGAACCGGATCCATCCATCAGGATGACAACATCCTTCGGACTCGTCGCCGCCTCCATGTACCAGGACCGTAGTCGACAATCGTACAGATCGACGGGCACGTCCTTGCGCCACTTCGATGCTGGGAATTGACGCATAAAGCCGGTCGAACTGCCAAAGAATTGCCACGACAATGTCGGATCGTTCTTGTAATTGTCGCGGAATATCTGATCCAAATTCTCCGACCACTGGATTGCTTTTATCACATCCGGGGCTGTGTAGTGTGGTTGTGTGTTTTGTTTTTTTGCGGTTCGATTCAAAAGAAAAAGGGAAAAATTTGGTAGAAACACTGATTAGTTTTCCTCGGACTTGGTACGCGCTAGCTAATTGTATCTCATGGATTCTCTTCCGCAGGTGCAAGCACAGGTGACAGGTGTCTCTGTGGTCGGGTCGTGGTGGTGATTGTAGAGGTTGTAGTGGTTCAGTACAGGTTTTGGTCGTGTGCTTGGTGGCTCAAGTTGGGTGTTATACGGTTTTTGGCAAAGCATTCCGCGTGTTTCGGGCGTGGAGCATTCGCATTCGCATTCTCTCCGGCATTCGCAGAGGAAAGCGCGCGCGCTCCGTCAACGTGCGCATTGCACCGCCAGCGGCCGGTTGGGTGGGGATTTGTTTGTTGTTGTTGTTATTGTATAATGTATATTATTAGGTACGTTGCTGGGGCCGGGCGGCGCAATGCGTTGCTTGACGCGGCGCACGCGCACAACGCACGCATTGACGCAAGCGGTTTGGAAATCGAACAAAAAAACAAACGGAAAAGGAGGCGCAGCGTACGGCAAATGGCATAGTTTTAATTTGCTTTGGTTTTTGTTTTAGCTTTTTTTTTTAAACAAAATAACGGTTAAGCAAGCTAGCAAACAGCTAAAGAGCGAGCGAGCGAGCGACAGAGATAGAGAGAGAGAAATAGAGCAAGAGCGATAGCGTTCTAGATACGTTGTTTGGGTTCTAATTTCTGGCTGCTAGACAGAGACACAAAGTGTATTAGTTAGTTGGGTTTTTGGCTCGTGTTCGATCAAAAGGAATTACGTTTAGCCCTGATCCAGTTTCGAAATTCCATCAAATTTGGCTGTAACATCTATAAGATAACTGTATAAACATATACTGTTAAGAAATGCCCATTGAGCACTTCCCGAAAATTGATTCCTTACTTGAAAAGTCGATCATTTATCATAACAAAAATTGAAAAATCAATCTTTCTATGAAAATATATATCTTGGAAAATTTAAATGTCGGAATTGATCAATTATCATATTAAAGAAGTTAGTGAATTTTTAAGCTAAAATATGTGATCTTTTCAAACAATTTGATTAATTTAAATTGTATCTTATTGGTGCAATTCTGTAAGCAAATTAAGTGATATTTTTGAACAATCGAATGTTGATTGATCAATTGAAAAATGTAGATCTGAAGAGATTTTTGAGTTTCGGAGTTTCTTATCAATTGATATTCACATTGTCAAAAGAGTCTAAGACTAACTTGAACAACAAATCAAATGAATATAAATTGTATCTAATTGTCACAGTAATAGATGGTAAAAAAATAACAATAATTCGCCAAAACTCGATCGAATAAGAATAAGGATCAGGGCCTTTAGACAAAGACAACACACACACAGGCGACAAATATAGTTACGGCTACAATTACACAGAGTATAGGATATAGTTAGAAAGACACTGAGAGAGAGAGAGAGAGAGATTTAGAGAGAGACGGGTGGAGAGCGGAGAGAAGAGATGCACGGATTATGGCGAGGAGCATTATTTGTCCAAACCTCGATCGAACACATTCACCGGCACGTGGACCGAGCTAACGTCGAAGTTGACGGCCGTATCGTGGAACTCCGGCCTCTTCTCCAGCTCCACAACTTTCGGCTGGACGTAGATCAGCGGCTCGCCAATATCCTTGTCCATATCGGGCGCCGGCGTTGGCTTGGGTGGTATGGGATCGCCGGGCTCCAGCATCTCTTTGGCATTGTAGTAGGAGAACATCTTGTCCGCCATATCGTTCTGATGGGACAGAGCCGTATTCTCAGCCGTGTCCATGATGCGCTATAGTATAGTATAATTGTGTGCACAATTGAATCATTGTGATTGAATATCTTTCGAGAAGTTTACTTACCCGTACAGCGCTAACCTTCAGATCCATCATCCTTTCAATTTCTTTGGCCAACGAATCGACTATGTCGGCGCCACTACGTGCAACAACTTGGGCCTCCTTGAAACTCTGTAAATTCAAATACATATTGAATTACGAAAAAGAAGTGCAGTGTAGTAATTAAGACAAATAAATAAGCAACTTTAAAAACATGCTAAATTTTATATTTACTGAAAATCTAAATTGCACAGACCAGCAAAACTTTGTTTAACTTAAACTATACGCCTTTTATTTAACCATTATAAAGTAGTTTAGTTATTTAACTTTATAGTATTATAGAGGTTCCAAAAGAGGCAAAAACTAACCACCTTAACTGGTGGATATTAAATATTTCTAAGGTCAGTATCTAATATTCCATTTAAAATTATTATCATTAAACTATTTCATTTTGGTCTATGTAACCTTTTGGTCTTTATAAATACATAAATATCCACTTATTTATATTCCTTAACAAATGTTACTATAGTATTCATACATACATTTATAAGAATATATCTATATTCTCGACACATCATCATATAAAATATATAAGTATCTATCTATTTTTAATACAGTTCATATATTAGCTTTTGTAATATTTGCTCAACACCTTCAAAACAATTCTCGTACACATCCCATAAAACCCATTAAGAGGCCCCCGTGGACCCATCGGAAAAAACCCATTTGTGTACATGCATAACGCATATTGTAAGCAGTTGGCACAATAATCCCATAAGTCTGCTGCCAAACAATTTCATTTGGGTATCCATTTGCTGAACTACCAGCTGTCCCAGGCTGACCTCATATAGGGAGACTCAAAGGCGGCCAAAAACTTTGGCTCAGGCTTTATTTTTTTAAATTAATTTTTACCCTTTTCCTAAATAGGAAATAATAATTGCGGTTTCCTGGCTAAACAGTATGTTACAAAAACGAAAAGATTGCCATAACTACAGCATTTAATTATGTTTTACATGTCGTATACGTAATTTTTTTTTTTTTAAAGGGAAGTTCCAGAAATGTTAATATTAATTGATAAGAATAATTTGACCGAAAATTTCCAAAGGGGTTTTCCTGATTTTATTTTGTTTTATTTGAAATCCGAAAGTTACTAATTAAAAAACAAATTGGAAATTATTAAATCCTGGATTGACACTTGGAATTAATCTATAGGTTTTACAAAAAATTAGTATAGTATATATTATGTATAACTAGTGGATATATTTAGAAAAACCAGCTATCTGAATATCAAATCATTCATGAGTTATATTTTCATTTAGTTTCCACTAAACCCATCATTTATTCCTCAGTTTTAAATGATAAACAATTGTTTAAATATTGTCAAGTTGGCACTCATCGTACTGAGAGCATTTCAACTTCGACCTACTGACACAGAGTTCCCCCATCTCGGTTTACAATTTGTTTTTTGTTTTTTTTGTTGTTTTTATAATTGCCGTTCGGGCCGCCTTCTAGCCTTTAACCCAAATGCGGAGCCGAAGTTGACGTCGCTGAGGCTGAGAGACGTCAACAAGGAGCGCACAAAAACAGAAACGGAACCAAAAACGTAAACCAAAAAAAAGAAAATAGAAAGAAAGAAAAAAAAAATAGGAGGAAAACACACACACACACACGAAAAGCGGAGCTGCGGAAAAATCAATAACATAATTTTGTGGTGGCTCACCTCTTGCACCTCCTTGCGCCTGGTGATGAAATCGCCCAGATGGAACAGCTCCATGCCCAGCTTGTCGGCCCACGAGTGAACGCTGGTTTGGGATGCGGGTTAGGATGGATGGTAACGTTATAGCGGGGAGAACTAGAAAATAATGGCCCATCCCACACTCACAGGTTGTAGTTGATATTCTCCGCTGGCTGCAGATTGACGCACGGGGCAAGGCAGACCAAAGCGGAGAGTAGGCCCAAACTGAGGCGCCACCAGGCGGCAGGCAGGGCTTTCGACCAGGCCATGACTCCCCCGGAATCCTGCTCGCTATGTCCTGCTCCTGCTGCTGCTCCTGCTCCTGATGCTGCTGCTGCTCCTGATGCTGCTGCTGCTCCTGATGCTGATGTACTGACTGCTGATGATGGAGGTCGATTGAGCGGGAGCGCGACATAAATACCAGGCGGAAGCGATTTTTATTGCTTAGCTCGAAACGAACCACTGGCATTTGCACTTGCACCACATATCCCGTTAGCTCGGCTCTGGCCACCTGTCCTGGCCATCCGCAAACATATTCCCCCTGGATCAGCCGATCAGCACGCTTAGCCCACGCTCGTTCAGCCCGCAGCTCAGACACAAAGCATTTTCACTTGCACCCACTAACCGTTGGAATTTTCACCAATTTTCCTGCAACTCTTTCTTTTCCGTTTTCCGTTTTCCGTTTCGATTTCTTGTGGGAATTTTCTCCGCGAGCCAGCACTTTTCGGTGTGTGTGTGTTTGTTGGCCAGCGAAAACTTTTCTCTCTACACTGTCGTGGCCCGTTTTTGACGTTTCTTTGACGTTTCTGGGGCAGCTTAAAGCTCGCCGATTTGCGGTTCTTTGGCCGGAAAGGGATAACAATTGTCCCGCTTCAATCGCCATTTTCCGCACTCCTCTGGGGTTGCAGTGCGCCTGTCCTGACACTTGACAATCCTGCGCCTTGGCTTTGTTTACCTCTGCGGGAGTTCCACAGGTGTTTGTTTACCTGCCATCGCGACTGCGCTTTTCCCGTGTTTACGTGTCAGTCCTGGCCAGCTGGCCGAGCATCTGTTGCTCCTTCTGACTGTGGGTGACAGGTGCAGGAGGTTTGAGCTTTTCTCCAGCGAAAGCTTTGCGCGGGAGGAGCTTCCTTGCCGTTGGTCGTGGGAATATTCAAATTTAGTTGGTAAAACCGTCGCCAGGGGGATGCTTCATTGGGGAAACTATTATAGCGGCTAGTATTTCAGAAATTATTAATTCCTGAATTAAAACAGCAATAAAATTTTTGAATATAACATTTTATTCTCATTTTTGTTCGGTGGAATTTAAATTTAATGTTTTAGGTATTCCGAATTTTTGAAGTCGCAATTTGTATCTCTTCTTTTCGGTCTTAATAAAAAATATTTATATATATTTATAGACTAATTTAAACAAAAAAAAAATTCAAAATTGAATTTGTGGAGATATTTCACTTTAACATCGAAAATAAAATTTTATTTTAAAAATTTTAACGAACGAAAAAATTCAACGAATTCATTTCTATAATAACCAAAAAAGTAAGGTAAAATAACAATAGGATCAAATAACTTTGTAATTAATATATTAAGAAGTGCAGCTGCAATATTTTATTGTATACTTTTTAAGTGTGTCCTTTTATCGGTTCAAAATATTTAATTTTATTCTTTCATCCTTGCACCAAATGCCTTTAGAGCCCGTTTCTTATTTTAAATATTTAACATTTTAGAATTTTCTAAATATTTGTTAAATATTTATTTATGTGATTTATGTGCCACAAATTACTCTGAGTAAAAGCTGGAGAAAAATCGAACACTAGATGGCTCCACCATAATATAAGTTTCGGCAATCAAACACCAGAGGTCGCTTTAGTTTATCAATACTTTTTATTGGTATATCGTAAGGCTTACACGTTTCGCAAGATATGTGACCCCAGCTGACCCAGTCGATGCACCAGCCACGCCTAGTACTTGTAGCCACCAGCTCCACCGCCACCACCACCGCCCCGGGCACCGGGCTGAGGGCCCTGGGGGAACTGAGCCTCGCCCTCGTAGCTGACGTCCGCATGGTAGCCCGTCTTCCAGTCGGCGGTGTAGCGAACGATCTGAGTGCGTCCGTCCGGCATCTGGACACGGTACTCTCCGGTCACCACATCCCCATCGCTGGACGCCTTGTGCGCATAGTCGTTGGCGGTCTCCGGATCCTGGACGGCGTACTCGAAGTCATATGGCATGCCGGGCACGTGGACGTGGTCCTAAATAGGGAAAGATTAAGAAATTAAAAATGTTTTTAAATTTTTATTTATACATATTAAATGAGATATGTTCTACAAAGATTAATTTTAATTTGCATTGTTTTTGTGTGAGTTAAATTCAAATTATAGATGTTTTTATTAAGTTGTATATTTTTTTTAGCGAGTTTTTATGTAGTGAATATGAAGTTTGGATGCCAAAGTATCTAATACTAATGCGATCGTAATGTTGTGTAGGTGGTATTAATGAATACTCACATCGCCTGGCTGGCCGGGAATGTTGCGGGGCGTGCCAGGTGGCGATGGTGGGCGTGGTCCGGGCGCAGGTCGGCCAGGTGGGCTGGGCTTCTACAAATACAAAGACATTTATATGTAATAAATTATATAGATAATATCAGAGATCTCACAAAGATTGCAGATAGGTTAAAATATTTTAATTGTACTTTTATTATGGAATTTGTAGGTGATCGCAATAAAGATTGAACATAAATTAAATATATACCTTCTAAAAATAAGAAATATGGTCAAAAATTCAGAATTACTATAATCTGCATAAGCCTGAAAAATGGTTTAAGATTAAGTTTAAGTTTTATATTTCGTGGCGAACCGATTCCCGCCATTGTCAGGAAATTGTATTGAAATTGTATCTTGACTTGCTGAACTTCGATTTATGGAAGTTCAGCGGTATTGTGTTATTTTCGCAACGATCTTCCATTCAGTTACGAGATCTCAAAAGGTTAACTTCCAGTCATTTCCAACTGCCAACTGCCAGAGCCCTTCACCGATTCAAAATGTTGCCATCATTTTGGGCCGACCGACAGTCGGCAGCAACATGACGTGGCAGCATTTATTGAGTTGAGTTGAGTTGAGTTGAGTTGAGTTGAGGCACAGCCGCAGCTACAGCCACTCGGAGTGATAAATGTGGCGACAAATCTCTGCTGCCGGCTGGCCGCACGGAAAGGCTTCCCAAAAATGATGGCCGTAATTAGTCCGTTGACTGGGAATCAATTTGCGGCGGTTGGCCAGGGCAATCAGACACTTTTCGAGGCCCTAAAAATGGAGTTATATACATATACTTACGAATGGGGTGTTGGGTTCGGAGTAGTCGTATCCGTTCTTCGTGGGCGGCAGATACGCATTGGATCCAGGAGCGATCTGGGCGTAGGCATAGGCACTGATGGCAGCGAGGGATAAGCTCTGAAAAGGAATATTTATAAATGAAGTTAATATTTAATACAAATTTAGACCCTTAAATAAAAAATATAAAATAATCACGGCACTCTTCATAAACATAAAAAGAATGGGCATCTTTTTTTATGAATTTCAAATTGAATAAAATGATAGTTTCAAAAGAAAAATGTCAAAAAACTGTATTTTTTCATTAAAGATAAATGTTTAAATATTAGGATTTAATCTAAGATTCCAAATAAAGATTCTAAGATTCTGATAACTGAATTTCCCTGCAAAAAAACTTCAAAGCAACCCGAATCCCCAAAGTACAAATTTGCATTCTTAAGTTATCCCAGATGAACGTGTAATTCTTAATAATATTTTTTTTAAGTGGGCGTTTAGAGCGACATTAGAGCAAATGGCTTAAAGGTTAAGTTAAGAGGACGAACTGTGAACGAAAAGTGAACGGTTGCAAATGGAAATAGAAGCCGCGATAAGATCGCGTCTGACATTCAAAGGCAGAGCAGGTGCATCTATAGGTAGGTGTATACACGGCGGCAGCAATTTATTTAGAACGTGCCCGAAAGGCGTTTGCTCATCGCCCGCAAAAGGGCATCAAATGGCGGAGGTTAGCGAGTGGCTGCAATGGATTTTGCCACCGACACCGACACCGCCACCGCCGCGGACTGGACCGCTCTTTAAACACGGCTAATTGACACATGCACATGATGGCGACAGCTCGTCAACGCAGCCACATTGCAGTCATCCATCAGCGGTGCTGACAGCCGCCGGTCAACCAGTTGCCATAACCACTTGGCTCCGGGCTCCGGGTCCAGCTTCTGCCTGTCACGGTGACCATTTTTTTCTCTCTCCTTATTTTTTTTTTTTTGCTAGCCAAGTTTTCAATTTACATGCTGCGAAACGGATTGCGGAAACGCAATAGAGCCACTAAATTACTCACTCAGCTTAGAAATATTCTATGCTGGTGGGGCATTGATCATCGGAGGCATCCCATGCTGGTTGTCAGGTGGGAACTGCTTTACATTGTTTGCTGATTAGTTGTCCCGCTTGTGATGTGTGTTTGTTTGCTTAATTACACATACGACCTGTTGGCCGGACGCCACTGGGGGAATGTATTTGGTCAAGGAAAGCGGGATTCTCATAGATAAATTGAAGCTATTATCGTGTCGTTGCATCTATTTTCACGAAAATATTAATATATTCAATCAATATTTCTTGTTTCCCTTCTCAGGTGTTTTTTTTTGTTATTTTTTTTCGAGGTCTACACATATCAATTGACTATAAGGAATATATAAATATTTAGTTACATGTACAAATATGTTCAGGGTTAATGATCGTAAACAAAAAAGTATTTGGTATTATAAAAATAAAAACTAATAATCTTTCGATGTAAAAATAAACATATAAATAAACAAAGCTTCCTGAATTTTTAGGAAATCCAAGGATTCCTTTTGTTTCCCTTTTTTTCACTGCAATTTTGGCTACATTTATTTGTTTGTACCATGCAAAACAGTTTAAGCTCTGCAGTGATTTCCTCATGTATTTAAATATAAATTTAAATTAATTAACTTCGCTAAAGTTCCGCAATTACCTAGCTGGGTGGTCCTAACCTTCAGGCTCCTCAAGTACAAAAGGTGGAAATGGCCACAGAGAGCAAAAAAAACCGTCCAATAAGCATGTCAACGGCAATTTTGCATGTAAAACAAATGTAATTTGCGTTAGCCGGCCAAAAAAAACAGAAAAAAACCAACGACTGCAGTTGACTTCAATAAAATAACGGCTAACAATTTGTGTGTAAATTAAATAAAAAGGCAAAAGAGCCGCGAAATAAATTGCGGCAACTTGACGACAGACGAAATTTAATGGATGGGGCGATTGTAGATTGCCAAAATGCAACAAAACAGACGGGACACAAATGGTGGAAGAGGCACATCCAACATCCAAAGTTAGCAGTTAAAAGATTGAGAGAATCAGACAATGAATCTGGTGGATTTTTTTTTGGAATAGCTACCGTGGGTTAAAGTCAAGAAAAAGGGATAGGTATAATTAATTCATTAATTTCTGTGAGATCTCTTCAATAATTTTAGTTTTTAAGGTATTAAAGTCTTACTTTATTTTATTGTTATATATATTTGTAATATTAAGAAAATTCTTAAAGGGAAAGGAAATCTTTTTGAATGATAAGAAACTAAAAATCATTTTTAGCATATATGAAATAATTCATTTTGTATAGATCAAAATTTTTTAATATTATTTAAATGAAAATCTTTTTAAAAATGTTGCCTTGATTTTCTACATATGGCACAACCACAACAATTACTATTTCCCTGCGGTTTAGGTTCCGTTCTGATCCCAAGAACATGTACATTAAATTGAAGGTTTTAGTTCGGTTGAAGTTCCATGGTAAAATGTGTACCTCAGTTGCCATGGTCTGTGGGCAGCTACACCTTGGTTCGGTGGAGCAGCAGACATTGATCTTGCCACCAAAAATAAAATATATACAAATACTAGTACCCACATTTATTGCTCATCGCACGCATATCGGATGCCCCTCCACCTGGCGAAAATTCCAAAGGCACGAGCCGCCTCTCATTGAAGCATCATTAATCGTGCGCAATCCAATAAATTAACTATTGTTTGCTTTGTCCGGCTTATTATTAAATATGTATTATGCTGAGCTACTGCGGATGCTGCCGCTGGCCCCCGTCTCAGTTGTTAATTACATCCAATAAGCTCTTCGCCAATAATTGAATTTGTTTGATTAAATCAACAAGTTTTGTTCGAGCGCCTCCATAATTAATCAACTCCGATTCGAAGTTTTGTGCGGAAATGCTGGCGAAAATGTTGTTGGTTTTCTATTTATATTTCTATTTCGGATTTTGAGTTTGTACTTCAAACTCCCGACATGGAGATTCTATGTTCGCCGTGTGGCATGTGTGTCCGCCCACCTGCCACCGACCACTTCAACTCGAAGGTTATCCAGAACATAAAATGTATATATTTTAACTCAATTACAGGTCAGCAGTGATGATCGGTTTTTTTTATTCGTTCGGAATATAAAACATCAAATTAAGATCCATTAAAAGTACGTTTAATGTTCGTATTGTGTTGATGCATTAATTATTTTGTCAAGTTTCCAGTTTTATATAGTTTTTTATAGAATAAATAACTATGAGAAAATTCACACATTTTATGGATGTATCTACTGGTATTTATAAGATATTTATTAATCGCAAGAACCGGCCCTCTGGCTGAGCATTTTGCATATGATTATCTCGCGGTTTGCGGATGAAGATAAACTGCATAAATGTTCACATTTGTGGGGTTCCTCGATCACGACCCAGTTTACTGGGACCGATGCCAAATTACAGCGATCCGCCAGATGAATTTATTTATGTCAATTGCATTTTGAATGCGGCTTAAATGGCAAACTCGATAGTCTGGGAGTTGATTTATGGTCGCTTAACATTTAATATGCTAAAGCCGATCGCATTGGACGAGATCGGATCGCTTTGGATTCACTTTGGACTCAGCACTTTATGGTGGCAATAAAAATGTTTACGCCAAAAAATATCTGTAGAAAAAACGATATTGCTGCTATAATTGCATTTACATTAATTAATTTAATTGGCGCCTATCTGCGAAAGGAGTTGGCAGGCAGTAAAAGATTGTGTGGCTCTCCCGTGGCATTTTGTTTGTTTGAACTGGGCCTGTTATTAAGCCATCAGCGGGGTCTCTGGAAGTTATTATGGATTCCTAGGCAGTTGCATCAGCAGTGGCATCAGCAGCGGCTGTGGCAGCGGCTGTGGCAGCGGCACCTAGGAAAAAATTCTGCAACGCCTACTTTAAGTTGCCACCACGACGACGACGACGACGGCGATGATGATGAAGCCTAACGAGGTTTGGTTTTGGGCTTCCTACTTATGGTTGCCACCATGCTGTCTTAATTTATGGAATTTTTCTAGTGTGTTTTTGATTCTCCGATTTTTTTTTGTTGTTACCATATCGCGCCGCAGCTGTTTCCCAGCAATTACCAAAGTAACAACGCGAACTGGAGGCAGAAAAAAAAGTCCCCTACATAGATGTTAGATTAACATGCACTTGCAACACACGACACGACTTCGTTCAGTAGAACAACAAACATTTGGTTGACCTTTTCATCGCCATCTCCCCATCTGCATCGCTCTGTTGCATGTTGCATGTTGCTGTGCGGTTTCTCGTTTTTTTTCGCTCTTTTCGCCCGTTGTTTTTTTTCTCCTCTAGTTTTGGGGCATTGAAATGCAAATTTGGCAAAATAAAAGTTAATGGGCCATGTTAATGGCAGGGAGCAGGGAGAGGAGAGCGGAGAGAGCGGGGGAGGAGATGCCAGCAATGGGAAATGACTTTTATTGCCGCCTCGCAGTTTGTTGTTTCAGTCTTTTGTTGCAACTGGCAACCTGCAACCCGATTTCAATCAATTCCGTTTCTCGGTGCAAGCAGCTTGCTGCAACATTTGTTTTTCCAGAGTCACGTGCCCCGTCGGCGGCAAGGACAATGCCAAAGATCAAAGGTTGAGGAGCATGCTGAGATCACGACTCCTCGGAGGAGTCCTCCTTTGATAAATCAATTTTAACCCCCGCCCAATTATATTCCCGGCTTCTCGTCGCTGATCTCAACCAGATCGTAAATTACAAAGCCACACCACACGAACCCTGTTTTACCCGTAGTTAATGGTCCATAAGCCACACACCCACTTCCATAAAGATATTAACCTTTTAAATAACCATAACTATCTGCAAAAAAAACGTTAAAATTATATGTTCGGAACGGAACGAATGCCGCAAGTAGTTGTTTATGGTCAGGTACGAATTTGCAAATTGTTCACCCACAATTACCGAACAAATCTGAACAAATCAGCTTTTGGATTTTTTATTTGAATATAATATGCTTTAAATATTAATCCAACTATAAACTAGAATATTCTTGAATTTAATATGAATTTAAAAATTTGTGAATTTCCATTTGAATATTTGCTAAAATCCCTGGCGAACTAATTTTCCTACTGCAAGCTGGTGTGGACCCACAAAAACAAAGACCCAAATAGCATTTACATCCAGAACTATGCAATTAAAAATTCCCCGCACAAGGGATCCAAAGAGTTGGCCACATTTGGGGAGAGGCCGCCCCTGATCCACATTGCGCATACGCCGCGTTGAACGCTTTGGTTAGGTTGGGCAATTAGCGGAGTCGGAGGCGGTGGCGGAGGCTGGGCTTTTGTAATCAGCTGAAATTTCGATTTAATTAGATTACCACACACACACATACAAATGCCCAAATGGTTGGCTGGTTACCATCGGCTCCTCTCCCCCCTCCCCTTTCCTATTTTTGCGATGCTGCACTTGCCGCACTTGCCGCTTGCTCAAGCGTCATTAATTTTTTGCTATTTGGGTTTTCTTCGCTGGTATTTTTTTTTCCCTCCAGCACTCGAGCCATTGCCAAAGACAATAAAAACCGCACAAAGATGCTGAAAATATCTCGAAAGCCGCAGATTCGCATACGCTCAATGGCAGAAGAACGGGTCCGAGAGCCTGGCCTGAGCCAGGCTCAATTACCAAAGCTCAGATCAGCATCGAGGCAATGGCCATCGAAAGGCAACAAACGAAATCTGGCAAATCTGCCAAATTATTTCAATTAAAATTGAATTTGTAATGCAGCAGAAGAGTCAAAAAGATACCGCGAAAGCGGAATGCGCTTTAAAATCAGTGAGATATATTTCAAGGGGAAACAAGAATTAGAAATTAAATCAAATGTTCCTACGAGAATTCTAAATTAAATCAAATATTTCTGCAAGTATTGGGAATAACATAAAAATTGTTTCATTTGCTAATAAAATATGCATTTTGCTCCTGAATGTTAAATATAAAATTAACTTGAACATGTTTCACATACTCGTATATTAAATATTTTAAAACAGCAGCTTAGATTACATGCTTTTATTTAGGAAAGGAATATATAATAAAACTGAGTATGGAATAATTAGCAAGAACTAAAAAATAGGATATTGAAGTACTTCGATTTGAACTGTTAAGTACCTTATTTAAGTAAAGAAGATTCTTGGTAAAAACCTAATAGAAGTTCTTCATCAATGATATTTTGGATATACAGAGACACTAAATATTTAATTTTTAAATTGGTTAACTTCAATGAAATCCCAAAAGTATTTAAATAAAATAAATATAATTTCTTAAATAAAGTAATTGATAAATATTCCCCTTAAAGCTCCGATAGAACTACAACCTATAGATTTATGAGCAATAAATGTCTCACAACGATATCTTTTCTAAATGCAAATGACAGGATGTGCGACAAAGTGGATACATCCTTTCCATTTAGCATACCCTCTTCCACATATCCATCATTCATTGGGCAATCGTTCACACTCGAATTGTCAGCAGTCAACCGTCGGCAAAGAGCCAATGAAAGGGTTTCGCTCCGACCAGGCCAGGCCAGGCCCGACCAGGCCAGGCATGCGATATATTGGCCGTAATCAGGCGGCTCTAATCAGAGGCGGCAGCATTGACCCGGCATAAGCCAGCCATCCGGTTGCGCCTCGCTGCATCCACAATTCACAATTCGCATCGGCCAAATTACAATGATTGGGCATTTGCAGAATGCAGTTGGAATCATCATCAGTTTCAGATTCAGAAACAGATACAGATACAGACTCGGTTTCGGGCTCGGTTACGGATTCGGTTGCATCGTTTAGATTGCCAGCTCATCAACAACGGAGTCAAATATCAAACTCTGAATATTTTAGGTTTGTCATTTGAAATTCAAAAGCGTGCTGGAACTGCAGACTTTTGACTGGGCTTCCTATCGGCGCCAATCATTTGCCGAATTCCTCGTTTTCATTTTCCGATATTTTCGCGTGCGAAAATGAGCAGCTGGCCCCTCGGCATCAATATGCAACGGTGTGGCAGTGGCAGGGGCAGGCTATGTGGCAGAGGCAGTGGGTGTTGGATTGGTACTCGGGCTGAGGGAGAAGTGCAGAAATTAACATGTAAAACATGCTCGCTATGATGTTCTCAAAAGCCTGAACACTCCACTGGCCAGCGGCCATTTGTCCATCGAGAGTCTGGCCCCTTGTGGGCGGAATTCGTGCTCCTGGTTTGCCGGCTTCGGTTCGGTTCGGTTCGGAACGGATTTTTTCCCGTCCTGGCCAAAAGCAGAAATGGTGCAAAAAGCGCATTGGGGAAAAGGAAAAGGAATCGCTGGTGAAGAGTCAAAAAGTTACAAGCGGCAAATTATACACGTCTGGCCGGAGTTCTACACGCTCTTCCCGCTCCTCCGATACTCGGACTACACTCTCTTCCCTTGGTGTCTGTGGTACCTTTTGCCAGTTATCTGCTTGGCAGGCGCCAGACGCCCAATGCACAAAGTCGGCACTGAGAGAAAAATGCGGGGTTAACTTCAAAATTCAGTTGGATTTTGACTTGGAGTTTAGAGCCTATTTTAGTAGATTTTGTTCAAGTTTGTTTTTGAATTGGTGGCAATTTACGTACTCTTTAATTCAACATTAAACAATTTTTGTTTATTTATATATTTCTTTCTAAGAAAATCGATTTAAGAAAATACCACAAGTACCTAAATAGAATCCTTGAACATAATATTACCATAAAATATTCATAGTAGCAGGAAAGGATATTATTTGGTAATTTCCTGTGTGTTCTCGAAAGAGTGGGGAATGGGACTTGGGAACCTGGATAGATCCCAAACAGAGTGGACTTATGTCTGGTCTGCATTGCATCCAAGTGTCGCAACCAAAAAATTTAACACGCCCCAGTTACAAAAAAAAGGCGGAAAAACTCAGAGCATTTCGCCTGTGTTTTTCATTTTGTTGCCGGAAAATCGGCTCAAAGCTTTAACAAAAGGGAAAGCAGTTTAAAGTGAGTAGCAATTTATTGGTATTTAAGTTATGTTGTAGTAACCAAGTAAAAGGTCAATTTGGAAACGTTATAACTATTTCAAAAAGCGATCTTTTTGGGCACTAAACTATGAAATATGAAATATGTTAGAATAGAATGCAAATTGAAAATTGTTGTTAATAAAGCCTTTTTCAGTTTCGACTTGTTTTCCAATTTCAAACTTTAACTGGGCTAAAGTTTTTTGGAATCATAAAAAGAGTCTAAGTTTAGTTGGAAAATGTTCAGCTCGGAAAAGTTCGATTTCGAAAAGTACAAACGAACCATTTTCCAGGAGGATGAGAAGGAGGAGGAGGTGGGTGGGGAAAAAGGTTTTGCAATTTACATCACATGGGGCCTAGATGTGAGCCTGGAAAAATATTACCAACATGTGTTCCAAGCCATGTCGACATTCTCACTC